>WOXC01011322.1:0-407662 GCA_011680675.1 Gymnobelideus leadbeateri
CTTATATGAACTGATGCTGAGTGAGTTGAGCAGAACCAGGAGAATATTGTACACACTGATAGCCACGGTGTACGATGACTTATTTTGATAGACTTAGCCCTTCTCAGCAATGCAAGGACCTAAAACAATTCCAAAGGATACATGATGGAAAATGGCAGAATGAAGCAGATTATTTTCTTTTTTGTTTTGTTTTATTTTTCTTTCTCATGGTTTTTCCCATTTGTTATAATTCTTCTATGCAACATGACTAATGTGAAAATGTGTTTAATAGGAATGTATGTGTAGAACCCATATCAGATTGCAAACTGTCTTGGGGAGGGAGATGATGAGGGGCAGAAAATTTCAAACTTATGGAAGTGAATGTTGAAAACTAAAAATTGTTAAACAAAAAATAAAATATGATTGGTTATGTTAATTTTCTCATTTTAATGCATACTTTCATAATTTATAGAAATCCAACTCATAGTGATTTAAAAAAAAGATATATTGTTGGAGACTTTTTGCTAGCTATGTTTAATGTTTTTATATCAACACATATAGAGTAGAAGAGAGAGCATCAGACTTGAAGTTAGGATGATTCAAATTTGATTCCAGTCTTTAATAATTACCCCTGGGTCCCTGAACAAGTCTGGACTATTCCTCTCTCTCCTGAGTCCCTTTGCCATTTAGTTATTTAAATTTCATTTGTATCTTCATTAAAAATATCTGCGTTGTGTTCCAGTAATATTATACTATTTGTACTTCTTTAGTTATTAATCCATTTATTTTAAATCCTGGATTTTGACATATTGTTGAACATAAATATTCTCATAATTCTTATTTCTTCTCCACTTTGACGTTTCCTTACACATTTTATTTATCTGATTTGATTTTCCAGTTTTAAAAAATAACTTAATGTTTACTTCTTTTAACATTCTTTATACGGGTTTACCTTTAAATGTTATTTATTTTTCTGTACTATTATCTGTGATTTATTTTTCTTCTCATATTTAGTGCTTTATATTTTTCACTTATTTGGTATATTTCTGTGGATTCTCTGGTATTTAAGAACTCATCCTTAAAAAAGGTATAGTTTCATAAATATGTTTTATTCTGAGTCATGTTTTAACAATACCCCCAAACTTGAACTCTCTTGTATTATTATTTTAAATCTTTCCATAATTGTTCATTGTTTCTATGATTTGTTTTTTGACTCATTCGTTATTCAGTTGGTTTTAAAAATTATTAGATCTCCATTTAACATTTTGTACTTGTTTTCTCTGTTTTAATTATTATTTTATATGTTAGAGTCTATAAAGAATGTGTCTAGTATTTCTACTTTAAATATTTATTTAAAACTTCTCTGTGTCCTGACACATGGTCTATTTTTTTAAAGCATACCATATGATGGCTAAGAAATATGTATACTCTTATTGTTTCCATTCAAAGAATCTCATAAATATTTGAGTTCTACTGTCTATCCATTTGTTTACTTTCATAGTTTCATTTGTATTTGCCTTTCTTTAAGATTTATCTGTATCGGTTAAAGGAATATTAATTATTTAACCAATAAAGAAACTATCATGTGCCAGGTACTATGTTAGTTACTGAGGCTTCCAAGACAAATATAAAACATTCCCTGTTCTCTGAATTCAAGGAGTCTATTACTTATTTAGGGTAATTGCATATTTACATGTTTTAGAATTGCCTGGGACACATATTGGCTGTGTAACCCAGACAAACTTTTCACTATTTTAAACATTTTTGTGAGACTTGAAGCTGTAAAGAAGTGGACAATTATCAGTGTTAAAAATGGGAGTTCCCAAACCAATCAAAACACAAGTCCCAAATACTATCATTACACCTTATACAATAAAAACAAGGTAATAAATTTGAGGGAAGGGGAAGATAACACAATTTAGGAATGCTGACAGAAAAGCAGAGCAATGGAGGATAAAATGTCCTTTGTGAGAAAGAAAAAGAAGTTCTACTTGGTTGATATGTAGAGGGTATGAAATGTTTGAGAAAAGAAGGGACTGTTTGGGTCATCCTAAACAATGGCAAGTGAAAGAGTGAATCAATTAGGGAGATGTAGAAACAAATATTATAGAATAGTGTGGGGCTGTTTTAAATTAAGTAACATAAATTTCTAGTAAACCCATTCAGCATGGGTTCATGGTTTTCTCTAGCTTTGTTCAGCAATACAAATAAAAAAAAAAAAGATGTGTTGATCAACTAATTTAACGTTGAGTGTTACTGTAGTGTTAGAAGAAACAGGGCATAGAGTAAGGCATTCGAGTCTAGTAGACAGGGTAGGAAATGGAATAATCCTGGAGAGACTGTTTAGATACAGATTCTACAGGATTTTAAATACCAAAGAGGGGAATTTACATTTTGTCATGGCACCAATAGAAAACCAGTAGAGTTTTATGAGTTATTCATCAGTGAACAAGCATTTATTAAGCATTTTATGATATTACAGGTATTACAGGAGAGACAGAAGTAGTTAAGGAGATTAATCTGGAAAGCAATGATAGTATAAAACTTTGAGACTGCTCAACTTTATGTGCACAAGAAAAAGAGGAAGATGAGGAAGAAGTAGTAGATATGGAAGAATATAAATAGAGTGAACTTTTGGATAGAGATGAGGCACTCTGGACACGAAGAAAATAGTAGAAGCTAACAAAGGTAAAAATGATGGTGGAAGTGAAAATGTTATTTTACAAACTAGATCTTTTGTTATTTATATCATATGAAAAATATCATCAGACTCCAAGACTTGGGTTATTTGGTTATTATGAGCAATGTCAACTTTCAACTGTGTAAAATATGTATGAAGACATCAGTTAAGTTAAAACAATGACCACTGAAAGTCACCTTCATCTTTCTCCACCTCCCATGTGTTCAGTTCAGCAATGCAGAAATGTTTAGGTGATAAAAAAAATCATTGAGACAGTTGCAAAAGATAGAGGAGAAAGTGGTGTTTGTATGTACCCTCATTTTCCTGAAATTTACATAAAATGCCATTCGAACAAAAGAATATGACTACACAAGACACTTCACAATGTAATGAAGAGATAAATTCTATGCCAATTATTGATTCTATTGATTCTAATTTTAAAAAGTTTAACTCATAGTTGTATCCATACTCACCAATTAATACAATCTCTATAATAAAGCAACTTACATTTATTAAACCAATAGCAACAACAACAAAAAGATATTCCATCAGCAGCCTTGTTTAATAAAACTTATGTACAAAGAAAAAAAAAACATTGTATTAAGGTCTTGGGACATAAACTATTTTCCTTATCTCAAGGAGCTTTTGTTCTACTAAAAGAAGAAATAATATAAAAAATAAATGTGTATATACAAGGGAGAGTGTAAAATGGAAGATAATCACAAATGCAAAGCATTAACCCTGTTTCAGAAAGGGAAGGGAATATACCAGAAATGACCTCATGCAGAAGGTACAATTTGAACTGAATCTTGAAAGAAGTCAAAGAATCCAGAAGGTAGAGGCAAAGACAGAGAGCATTCTAAGTATAACCTGACCAACGTCCGTTATTATGTAATTCTCCTTGTTGGTGGCGATCAGTGAAACAGCTGTGTGAGTCATGAGGCAGAATTGGGAAGAGTTGTAGAAGAGAAGTGATGCAGGGTCTTAATTCTTTTCAGTCTTGGCAGTTTCTGTAGGCACTTAAGGCTCTATAGGTGCTTCAAGTTTCCAACTTTGAAAGAGAAGATGGATGATGTTAACCCTCACTGCAGGTTACTGATAATAAGACTAGAAAGAAACCAACATTAGAAGAGTTAGCAGACTTCCTCATATTCCTATCCCCAGTTTACTATGCTAGAAACTTTGAGACAAAGGAGGATCCCATGTTAGTTTGAACCTGAAAACTACATATATTAAACTAAAATATGTAAAGCAATAAAGAAATATAATTCTAGTCTAGTAGCTTCTGTCTCTGAGGAAAGTAGAGTCATCAATCGCAGCTTTCTACCTCCTACTTCCCCTCTGAGCAGGAAATTAATTCTCCTTTGGAGAAGGGTAGGGAAAAAAGAGGCTAGAGATGGCTATTTTGCTGTACAATAACTATATTGAGGGACAGCCCCATTACATAGGCATAGGAGTAACCAGTGAAAAGGCACAGAGTAGGAAGATGGGATATATTTTGCAAATAGCAACAAAGACAGTATCACTAAATCTTAGGAGATGTAGATGAGGTTAAATGTAAGCACTCTAGAAAGAAAGGGGCCAAATTATGAGATACTTTAAATATCACAGGGGTTTATATAAGAAGTTGAGATACTTTATTAAATAGAGAAATTAAATTGTCATAATGGTCATAGAAAGAACTCTTTGGTATCCAAGAGGGAAATGGACTAGAGTGGGGAAAGATTTGAAGCAAGGAGACCAACAAGGTGGCTATAGTAATAGTCCAGGGATGAAGTGATGAGGCTCAGTACCAGACTACTGGCTAGGTGATTAGGGAGAAGGTGACATAGAATATGTCAAAAAGGTAGAAACTTGACAACAGAATTGATATCTGTGGTGACTGAGAATGAGGTGTTAAAAATTACAATAATGTTTCAAGCTTAAGTGACTTGGAGAATGGAAGTGTCTTATAGAGTAATAGAGAAGATGTGAAAAGGGGAAAGATCCTAGGGGAATAATTCTGTTTTAGACAGGTTGTTTGATATGTCTGTAGGACATCCAGTTTGAGATGGTCAACAGATATTTGGTGATGTGGGATCAGAGCTCAGGAGAGACTAGGGATATATATATATATATATATATATATATATATATATATATATATATATATATATATATATATATTTGGCAATCATCTTCAGAGAGATGCTGATTGAATCCATTGTGACTGGTGAGATGAACAATAAAGATAGTACAGAGGGAAAAGAGAAAAGGTACTAGGACAGAGTCTTGGGGATTACCTGGATGAAGATCTAACAAGCATATTAGGATAAAAGTGAGCAGACAAATAGAAGTAGGAAAAGAAGAGAATAAGACAATGTGTCAGTGCTGTATGATCAGTGTCACAAAAATGAAAAGACAAGTGAAGTATGAGAAAATGTGAGAGTGAAAGGGGAGGAGGTGGCATGACTGGCTTGATAAAAGAAGGGACTATTTGGGATAACCCAAAAAGTGGTGAATAGAAGAATGAATCAATTAAAGCATTGTAAAAAATGTGATACAGCAAGGGTCTCTGAGATTATATAGCATAAATTTTGTAGTACAGTGTACCCAGTCAACCTGGATTCATACTTTTCTCTAATTTTGTTCAGCAATACATGTATAGAAACAAAGGAGGTGGATTGATGAACTAATTTAACTTTGAGTTTTACCAAAGTGTTAAAAACAACAGGACACAAAATAAACCATTGGAGTATAGTAGATAGGGTGGAAGTGAATCGATCCATCAGAAGTTTGAGAAAAGGGAGAGGGAAGGCAGTTTAGTCAGTGCAAGGAGATAACCTGGGAATGGACAAAGGGGTGGAAGGGTTAGAGGTCACAGGGTGGATATAGGTGTATTGAAGCATATAATAAGATGGAATGATAAAAGATTATAATCAGACAAAGAAGTTGATTAACATGGAAATGGAATACTTCTGAAGATTAAGAATGTGACCATATTTGTGTGAAGGTAAGAAAGAGAAGTCATAAGGAGTGACTCAATGAATAAAGTGCAATGGTAAGGAATATTTTATATATATATATATGTATATATATATATATATATATATATATATATATATATATATGCTGAAAACTTCTAATATGAGACCAAAAGTAGAGGCAAAGAAAAAGATTAGTAGCCAGGTGTTGTACTCATAGGAAAAGAAAGTACATGGGGTGGCTAGTGAATAGAGCACTGGCCATGGAGTCAGGAGGACCTGAGTTCAAATCTGGCCTCAGACACTTAATACAAAAACTAGCCATGTGACCTTGGGCAAGTCACTTAAGCCCAATTGCCCTCCAAAAAGCGAAAAAGAAGAAAGAATATTTTTCTCCTTCTCCCCTCTTAATAGTATTCCATCTCCCCCACCATGACCAGTGGTTCAGGGGTTATGAGTGAAAGTACAGCAAGAATAGAAAAAAATCTCCAGAATTCAGTGTGTCATCAGAAGGGAGCCTGATATTAGTGAATGTTAGAGAATGTTAGTAATGTGAAAGGAAAAATAATTTAAGAGGAAAGCAAGTTTGTTGATTATGGAGGAAACACTTCAAGGAGAGCACTAATAGAAGGGGAGGGAAATTTTGTAGTAAGACATTGTGAGTGAGGGTAGTGTTGAAGAGAATGTCAGTAAGGGGATGGTCAACTGGAGATAGCAAATGGGATTAATACAATGAAAACTTGGGCTTCAGAATCACTAGTATAGGGAGAATATGAGGGTCTAGGAATATAAAGGCAAGGGTAGTTCAACATTAGGAACAAAATTAAAGTAATCACATTAAAACAAACACATCCAAAACCATATTTCCCCAATATCTGTGGGGGAAATTTGATAAATACATCACTCATTTATGATAAACCTATAAAATGTAGTCATAGAGGGATTTTTGTAACATAAAATATCTATCTAAAAAAGTAAACCCTATTTTAGGGTGTACATGGACCTTTCTAAGTTTTGCCACATTATCCAACCTGATCTATATGCAAGCAGGGATTTCTCAACAATATTCTCATTATTTGGTCATCTATCTTCTCCCTGAAAGCCTTCAGTTATTAGGAAGTCACTAACTTGATGCAGGCAGTCCATTCCAGTTTTGGACAGTTTTAGTTAATAGGTTTATCAATTTATCAATTCCCTGTTCACTTTTTCTCTATACTTAGGTTGAAGATAATTGTCTTCAACAAAGATATTGGGGGAATTTTGCCTTTGCTCTCTCATGCTTAATAATAAGCCCCATATTCATAACTTCAAATATTGTCTCTACTCCTAAATTATCTTTAACCTTGACCTTTCTTGAACTCTAATACAATATCCACAACTGCATGCTGGAATTTTACACCACTTATACCATCATTACAAGCACTCAACACCATTGACACCAACCTTCCCCCGACTTTCCCTTAAAATTAATTCTTGTCCTAAACATCCCAGTTTCTGTTAATGGCATCAACATCCTCTGCCTAAATCATCTAAGATTGAAAATTCACGTTCATGTTTAAGTTACCTTCTTTGTTATCCCCAATAGGCAATGACCAAATCCTGTCAAGGCCTCTCAAATCCCTTCTTTCTTTCCCAATCATGCTTCTGCTGTGATAATCCAAGTCCTTGTCACTCCACATGGAGTTCATCAATGTCATTCACAATCCCACTCCTCACATACATATTTTTCTGCTATTAATTCATCTGCATATTGCTGGTACTATCACCTTAAAAGACTTCTTGGACCAAAGAATCCCAGACTCTTAGGTTTAGAAGACATCTGAAATGCATATAGTCTCACTATCCTACCCTCATCTCCCTTGTCTTGAGACAAGAATTATCCCTTAAAGAAAATATTAGTATCAGACAAATAAATGAGTGATTTTGCCACTGCCCTTATTCCCCCAAAATACTGACTATATTCAAAGATGTCTTAAAATTTGGCTTTAATTTATTCTTTACTTTCCTTTTCCCAAAGAGTCCCACCAATTACATCCAAGAGAAACTTTTACCTACCCTAACTAGTTCTATTATTCCCACCATTCTATATAATCTCTACGACTGTTCATGAATGTCCTCTTTTTCTTACAACAGATAGCATGATAGATGGATATACATAGAGAGATATAAATATATGGAAATAGCTACATAGGAAGAGAAAGTGAGCATTTTTAACCTCTTTGAATATGCTGAGCACTGTGCTAAATGCTGGAATACAACTACAAAGAGAAAGATAGCCTCTACCTCTATTGAACATTCGAATGAGGGAAAGGAACATATAAAAGAGCTCTCAAAAGCTGGAGCAAAAGGAATAGGTACCAGCATGGAGCCAAGCACAGAAGTGGTATGGAGTGTCCTAGCTGAGTTTAGAGTGAGGAGGGTTGATGTGGGTAGCTTCTCTTCTTCAAAAGGAGTTTCTGGGAACCAATTCACCAATTACAGGAGTATACTGAAGAGGTCAGGGAGGAGAAGGGAGGAGAGGGGAGAATCATTTAATCCAATTCTTCTGACATAAGGAAAATGAATACTAGAGGTTAAGTTCACTTAATAAGGAGCAGGAATAGAACTCAAACCTAGGTCTTTTGACTCTGATGCTAATATTCTTTACACATAAATAAGAAACTACTTTACAAACTATTTGTAAGAAGTGAAAAATAATTACCATGAAATATGATGCTATGGTAATTTTGTATGCAAAAGACAAAAATTGCCCTGGAATCCTTAGAATGTTATTTTTAATAATTGGGCATTATGTAAGTATAGAAGCAAAATATCACTTAACATTTAAAACCATGAATTTCAAATTTTAATAGTAGGTTCAATGTGCATTGAATTTTAAATGTTGCCATTATTATGTAATTTCTAGAGTATAAGTGATTTCTAAACTTTAAAAAAGTAAATTAAAGTACAAAACATTTTAAATATAGAGCATGAGTTGCTTTTTTAGGGATAGTATATACAGAAAAAAATTAAGGCATATAGAAATGTCTAAACGTGAATGTAATAATTTTCCATAATCATTAATAATAATAATTATAAGCTGGAACTATTCCAAAGACTTGGAAAAGGCTTCTCTAACCATGAACTAAATGCTTTGAACTTGGCAACTACACAGGAGAATATGCTACTGCTTTCAAATCTTAATGTATTTTCAATAATTAACTGGAGTTTATTAAACATTGAATTGAATTAGATGCATAATTACATACATTTGAGTAACTTAACCAATACAGACTAAAAGAGGAATAGAATAGAAATAGGTAGATTAAATTCTCTTTCATGAGGTATTTTCCCATCTTTTTTTTCCCTGATGGAGGGAAGCTTATGGCCTAGACTCTATCAAAGGTAAATTTTGTCTCAAAGCAGGTATGAGGAAGGCAAGGTACAGCAGAAAAGAATGGTGATGTTTTCACAATATTGCTAGTGGGTTTTGGAAGCCAAATTTAGAAATAAGGTTATGCTGCATAGAGAGGAAACACACTGTCTAAAAACCATTATAAACAAGGAGTAAAAATCATGAGTGAAAATTGGAATAAATATAGAAAAAATAAACAACTTAAAACACATAAGTATAAAATATAGTCAGTTTCGCTGTCAATTATAAACATGAGATATACTAGTAAAATTCTGAAGGAAGGAGAGAGATATTTTATTTTCCTTTTAATTTATATGATTTCATGGTGTTTTCTATAGAAAAGATGTTAAAATGGAGGAAAGATATCAATTATCAATCTCTTCTAGGTTAAGTATAGCATAAAAACTGATGAAAAAGAAATATACAAAAATTCATAATATGGACACAAATAAACTAGTGAGTGGAATCATGGAATATTTATCATTTTTACACAATTAACCCTGTCTATAATGTAGAAAGAGCTGCAGAAGAGAATTGCCCTCTAAGAGAGTGATTTTGTTACAGGGAATTGCAATTTTGTGCTTTAGGCTCTGAAAAGATGGTGAGATGTTTTTTAATGAATGTTAAGCAATATTTCAAAGAAAAACTGCCCTGTAATGGAAAGTTTCTATTCATAGAAGCTAATTATAAAGGAAGAATTCACTAATTTTAAAGGTGTCTGACCTAAAGTGAAAAATTAAAAATGACTCATAAAACCTGAAGGATGATCACCGGTTAATTAATCCATCACTTCCTTTTGTTCCTGTAAGGGAGAAATCCCATGGACACAATGAATATCTGATCACATCTAAATAAATGAAGGTATATATTCAGGCCAGGAAATGCTAAGAAATATTTGCAAATGTCTCAATTTTCTCTGACTATACATCCCTTTAAAATGAAATTTAAAAGACATATTTAATTTATTGATTTAATTAATCATTAATTAAATATTGATTTAAAATCAGCTAATATTGATCTAATAATTTATAGCATTTAAGTAAAATTATATATAAGTAAAGTTATTAATGACACTAATTACTACAATAATATTTTGAAACATTGGCATAGATTTACTTCATCAAATAGTTTTATGTCTTATTTTAGTTATATTCCCAAATTTGTAGCTAAGAAGACTAAGATATCATATGTTACTATAGTACTTTAATGTTTATAAAATCTTTTACATTATATTAAAGCCTTTGCTGCATCAAATTAGTATCAATTCAAATAATTTTTCATTTGGCAATTGTATCTCTTTGCATCAAATTATCTCATGTTTCAATTCAGTGACTATATCCCTTAAATATTCTGCATAACCTGAAAATGTTACATAGAATAAAATATGAACCCTGCGATTCAAAAAGAGGCAAAAGTCTTTCATCATTTGTACTGAATGAAAAGCTCTGTTTTCCCTTAACATTTTGACTTTTTTTTTAAAGACATAAATATAACTTGTGAGAAGGTGTCACTATTACTAGAAGAGAACAGCAATATAAAAATACATAGGGCACTATACTTAAACTCACCAATGCCTTAGACTGCATTTCATCAGGAAAATATCATTCCCAATCAATAGAAAGCAATATGCTAATAAATAAAATTGACAATTGTTTCAAACAGGTATATGAAAATCCAATGCAAATATATGGATATATGTTATATTTATTTTGCACCCTGACATATTTTATTTTCTTAAGATTAGCTGAAATATAAAAGAAAAATTCTGTTTCTAAGGTATATTTTACCTAAAATCTCTAAGACGAGCAAATAATTTTGATTCAGTGCCAGAGTATGTGCACATATATAGGCATATGTGTATGTTTATAATTATAGATGTGAACAAACACACATATACACATATATTTCTAACAAAGGGAATAAATCTCAGTTCAT
This sequence comes from Gymnobelideus leadbeateri, assembly GCA_011680675.1. Taxonomy (NCBI): domain Eukaryota; kingdom Metazoa; phylum Chordata; class Mammalia; order Diprotodontia; family Petauridae; genus Gymnobelideus; species Gymnobelideus leadbeateri. The sequence goes on from WOXC01011322.1 coordinate 10,952, forward strand.
ACATACACATATGTATGCATACATATGCACACATATATGCATATATGTGTACATGTATATTTGGAAACAACTGATATTTTTAATATATATTTCGTTTTCTATTCTTGATGTGTTTCTCTTCTCCACTGAGATGGGAGTAAATTAGAGGGGCAAAAGAAGGAGGTATAGATAGGATCGATTGGGACCACTTGCTGAAACATTTCAGTGCTGCAGTTTAATTAACTTGTTATGCCCAGGCAGTGCTTATTTAATTTATGTTTAAAGATAGTTTCCAACATAGCTTTCAAGATATGAGATCTGGTTACTGATGCCTTTCTTCTTGGTTCTTTGCAATCTCTTTAACTTATTCTGTCTTCTTATAGCATTTGTACCCAGAGATTATTTCTAATGCACCTCCTGGGAAACATTCTCTTTGAAAATGGTGTCGTTTAATGAAAAATATATACATATTCATTAAAAGAGAGATATTAGAAAAATATTGCCAGTGTATAATCACTCAGAGTGGGAGAATTATTTTGAACATGAAAGAAATCATCAACTGTAAATAATCCCAGGATCAAAGATCTAGTAACCAACCTCTCCCCCCCAAAAAAAGAAGAGAAAAAGGAAATAACAGTAAAAAGTAGGGGAAAATGTATGAATATGTAAGCTGGAATGAAAGGGTTATCTTAAATACCAGCAGAAAAAAGAAAACAAAGTTAACAATAACAGGCAAACCCTAGAGCTTCTTCTAGTAAGAGGTTAAAGATTTCTTTGGCAAAGTTAGTTTTGCCATTTCCTTCAGTTTTTTAAAATAATTCACTAAAAATAATAAAATTTTCAAAACACTTTGAAAAGTTTAAAATTCTATATGGATAGCATCTGTTGTCATCATAATTATCATCATTATAATTACTGAGAAATTAACATGATTGAAAGAAAAATAAAACAAGGGTCTTGTTTTACATGCTAATTCTCACTCAGCTAAACTACTTTTACTTCACTATTGATAGCCTTATGTAGGTGTACCCAACTTCCATCAATATTTGATATAAGAAAAATCAGGTTTTTCGAAGTAGGTGAAGCAGAGTGAGTCTTCCTTGTACAAAAGGATATAGTTCAGGGTTCTTTTAAGTAGTGCCATAGCCTACTATATTTTAACATTCAAGTGATCAAAATTCTAGTATTACAAAATATCTCAGAGATATCCATATTCCCCTTTTCAGAGAAAAGTATAATAATAGAACATATGCATCTTCTAAGTTTAAGGCAATTCTATAAGCAGTGTATTTGGCATAGTAGGAAGAACACTGGACATGGAGTAAAAAGACTCAAATTAATTCAAATCCAACCTCAGACATTACCCGACATTGTCACAGAAAAGGCACATACTTTAAGTATTCAAGAGTCTCAAGTTTATCATTTTCCAAATGGGATTTATGACATTTGAATAACTCATTTCACATGAATTTTTTTTTGTTAGGAAGAACTATGATAGGATATAAGCCTTCTATCCTTGTATCACAGTAGCTAGATCAGTGCCTGGCATATTGTAGGTATTTAAAAATTGCATGTTGATTGTTTACTTCTTTGATTAACTAAAGTGCTTTCCAAGACTTAGAGCACTATATAAAGGTAGTAGTATTATGAGATCAAAAATTATATGATAGTGGGGCGGCTAGGTGGTGCAGTGAGTAGAGTGTCGGCCCTGGAGTCAGAAGGACCTGAGTTCAGATCCAGCTTCAGACACTTAATGCACACACAAACAACAAAAAAAAACCTAGCCGTGTGACCTTGGGAAAGTTACTTAACCCCAATTGCCCTCCAAAAAAAAAAAAAAAAGCAAAAAAAATTATATGATAGAGCAGTGAATTAATAAATGAGTTCTAAAAAGAATGAGAAATGCCTAACATATTTAATTATCTAAGTTGGATCATCTTAGTTAATAGCTTCTAAGTTCCAGCATTAAGAATGTTGATTCCTTTAGGAAGGGGACATTAGCATATATGTGTGTATATATATATATATATATATATATATATATATATATATATATAAATTAGAGAAGAAACAAGGATTGTCACACATAAATAAAAAACCTTTATATGTATATATATATAATTTATACATTTAGTATATCTGTGCATATAACATACAAACATTCATGTATATATGCACTACACATAAATGAATAGACACTATAACATTAAATAATAATATATTAAGTATATACATTTGAATATTGAGGCAATACTAAGTATATGCATTTATACATATATTAATAATATATTAAATATGCATATGTTAATTTAAGCTATGAAACATTCATATATATATATATATATGGATATAAATTTGCAGGTTTATATGGATATATACATGTGAAAGTTCATAACATGCATTTAGAGAAAGAAACTTGTCCCTGACCTTAAGAGGCTAATAATCTAATAAATGAGCTAAAAGAAAATTATGTTATATTGCAAGGTAAAAGAAAAGGCAAGGACAATGGAGGATCTCTACAAAATGCTATAATATGAAAATGGAGAGATCACTTTCAACTCCAGGGATCAGGAGAAAGTTTCTTGGAAAAAGTGACACCTGAACTAGGGACTTGAATAAAAATAAATATTTCAGAAGGCAAAGATATAGAGGGAATAATTTCAAAAATATTCAGAGAAGAAAGAACATAGGAGAAGATTGGAGAAGAGGCAGACATCCAGTTTGTCAAGAACAAAAAGTGTGTGGGGCAGCTAGGTGGCACAGTGAATAGAGCACCAGCCCTGGAGTCAGGAGGACCTGAGTTCACATCCAGCCTCAGACATTTGACACAGCCTACTAGCAGTGTGACCTTGGGCAAGTCACTTAAGCCCAATTGCCCTGCCTCCCTCCCCCTCCCCCCCAAACAAAAGAAAAATAAAAGAAAAAAGTGTGTAAAGGACAGCAGAGTGAAATAAGATTGCAAAAGGTAGCCTCTGGCCAGACTGGGAAATACTTAAAATTTCTGGCCAAAGACTTTATTATGTTTTATCTGGTAGGCACTGAAGATTTGAGAAGGTTTCTAAAAGATAATTTGAATATGGTAACAAAGCTAGTTACACAGTTACACAGAAGAACCAGAAGAACTATTTTCCAGAAGGTTTGTGCCATAGAATCAGGTCACTCATGAAATATTATAGAGGAATTTAGTTGAGTCATATACTTCCCAGAACATGAATGATTTCCAGGACTTACTTCTGGTTTATTTTTTTAGTTATTGTTCCTTTATTGGGAAAGGAAGAGTGGGAGGGACACCTTATAAATGCATATTAAGTAAACAAACAAGCAAATACATCATTTTAAACAGAAACAGCTACCAAATGGCTACTAGAAATAAGAAATGTCAGGCTAGCTGGTTGGAATTAATTAGATCTAGAAATGCTTTAGTGAGAAATTTAAGAGTGTTTGTTACATATCTATAAACTTGAAAATGAGATTAACACCACAAAAGAAAATGCCATATTTTATTTCTCCCAAATCTCCAGATGTAAAGCCACTTGAAAGATCAAATACTGAGGTGAATATAATGTCAAACTTAAGCGTGAAAATTCGTATTTTCTTATGATGCTTAGGTTGTTAAAACTAGGAAACCAGGAAGTTTATATTTTTTGCATTGATGAAAAAAAAGTAATGTTATTGAGCCAATTACAAAAAACATTGATAATTCCATCACTCTCAATCAAGTATTACACCTACTTTTATGGTCATACAGAACTGATCTTATGGTCTTGTAGAGCTGACACTCAATTGTATAGATTTTTTTTCTTTCCATGCAGCAATATTTCTAAGGAACATAATAAGCATTTTGAAGATCTTAGTTATATCACTTGAAAAGAATTTATGAATTTGTTACAAATATACCTTTTCATTTGGAGAAACTAATATAAAAGGTGATCTTTTCAGTGATGCGCTATGTATAGGCCCTCCAGAAATTCAGACTGAATTTTACTGTAATTCTTATTATCAGCTTCATGCCAAAGTCTACAAATGAGAAATATCACTCACAAAATGACTTGAAAATCTCTCTCTTCACCCTTCTATTTCTCTGCCTTTTCTACAAAAATTACATTTTGAATATATTTTATATTTGCTTACCAGTAAATATGTTATCCACCCACCCACCCCTTAACCAGTGGAATGTAAGCTCTGTAGAAATAGGTTCTATTTCATGTTTGTCCCGTGACTCCACACGTAAATGAAAATTAAATTGAACTAGATTAAAGCTTTAAACTTTGAACAATTTGGACAATTCTTCTAGCTCTGAAAAATTGTTTAACTTCTCATTATTTAGTAAGTTCACTCTTTCCAATAAGTATACCAAATAGAGCTACTATATTCATTCATTAGCACTAAAAGGAAAACATATTCCCTTCTAAGATAAAATATTATACTTCTGAACTATATTTCTTTCAGTTTATAAAATTACTTATTAAGGGGGGGGAGGGGTGATCATTCTTTATTAGATATTCTAGATATTGTGTATTCCATAGCAATAGTGTGCTTAGTATTATACTAAGAGGAACAAGAGGCTGACATGGCCCTTGCCCTCAAGGGGCATGTTTTCTAAAAAAGACAAATGGACCCCCACTCAGAAGGCAGAATGGGATCAAATAAAAATATATCTTTCATAAGATCTCTCTGACAGTGTGCTTCATTTGTAATATATTTTGGCTTTTGTTTTTAATAGTTTTCGATTCAAGAAACAGAATGACTTGATCAGCTGCAAAACAAGCAACGCAATTTTCACAGAGGTAGGGGAAATGGTAAAGCAGGTTTGGCATGACTGGCAAAGGTAATCATGTTTTCACTATAATAGTCAATATCATGCTTTCTCCATGAGTAGACAGACAGGCAGGTAGACAGAGAGACAAACAAATGTATATCTATCTATATATCTTTCTATGCATATATTTACTTACATAATCTATCTATCCATTTACCTATTTCTTTGAGGCTGAAAAGAATCACGGTTAATTGTAACTATAAAATTTATATTCTATTGACTTAGAACACTTCTCTATACTTTCCTCTTATTCAATCAAAGGATTAGGACACTGACATTGCTCAATCACGACATAAGCTAGTCAGAGGTTTGAGATACTACCCTGCAATTTTTCATGAAATACATTCTGATTGCCACACTCAATTCCTTTAAATGTTATTGACATAAGATTGGTTCTTAAATCCAAATAGGCATTTAAACAAGTCTTCAGGCATCAACATATTTCACCTTGTTAGTTCAGGTTCAACAACAGGGAACAGAAACTAAGATGACAAAGAAACTGTATTGATTTGTAACTGAACACACTCTTGAAATTATAAAAGGATAGTGGTTTCTTTTCTTCCTATATGAACAACATGATTTCATTTGAAGGGAAGTTTTCTTTGTAAGTGTAACTCGATAACTCATACAGTAATACCTCATTACGTGATTCATAATTGGTTTGTGACAAGTAGATGCAATTGGTCCTGACTTTAGAGGACCATGTATTTCCAACAATTTAGCAACAGAATAGTAAAGCAAACTAACTTTTTTTTTCTTTTCATATGGAAATTTCCCTTGATCCTTTTTTTCTAAGAAACTGTCAAAAGTATCAGGATACATCAAGTTTATGTTTTTATCTGGGATGCAGATGGCAAGATCAATTTAAATGTTCTTAGTATAAAGTGTGACCTTAGTAAGAAGTAGTTTCTCAATATGAAGCAGGAGAATGGTAATTACTTTGTACAAGAAAAAAAAAAAGCTTGCATTTCTTTAAAGTACAGAAAAGCATCCCAATCTGGAGTTCGGGAAAAAAAAAACACAACAGAAAATGAATCTTATGTATAAGCCAACTTGATTGGATTATGTATGTAAGAAAAATATTCCAAGGTGCTGTTTTGTGGGGAAAGGGACTAGTTTGAAACTGAAGCCATGAGGAAAGTGTCTTTTGTGAATGTTGCAAACAATCAGGCTTTTTGGGAAGAAAAAATAAAGAGGAAAAAAAAAGAAACAAGAAAAGTTGGCATATGCAAGCAGTCAGTGTTTCATATAGCTCAGCTCTGATATCCCTCCATCAATCATCCCTGATGTCTGTATTACATTCTAATTCCTAAGACACATCTTCTGTCATCTGAAGAGATCAAAGCAAAGGCTTGCTAAGAGACAATGCAACATGTTAATAGAAATCCCTCCCCTTTGTTTGCAAATCCTTTTAGAGATTCTGATTGCAGAGAATTCATTAAATGGATTCTCTTTCAGTGACATACTGATGCTACCTTCTACTCCATGCCTAATTACATATTATAAACTGGAATGCACACATTCACATACACACACATATCAATAAATCAGGAGTCATAAAGTGAAGTGATTCTATAAAATCCCAGTGTTTGGAGGCTATGAATATAATTTTGCTATTTATGGAACCATTTAAAAGCACCTTCTGTTTTCCCATCATTTTGTGATTTTATAATTAACATCACAGAACTACCTTCTCATTTGACATATGTAGCTATTGCTTATGAAAAATATGTAGACAGTGAAGAAAGAAGATAAGATCAATTGATTCAAAAGGGAATCCCTTTTTTTTTGGAATAGTCCAAAATTGTTTCAAAAATGTAAGCTAGAAGATGATGACTGAACTGAAAAGAAAAAAAATAAATAAATAGCCCTGGAGAAATAACATGTAAGACAATAGGTGCATGAGGAAATGTAGTGGGAGTTTTGGATATCACTGGAAATGTTCATGTTACGGGCTTTCCATTTTACAACAGACTACTATTAGGCATTTTCTATTTTCACAGCAGGGAATGAAATTTGATCTTGAGCAAGCACCCAGTCCCTAAAACAGTGGAGTCGTAAGAGAATTGGTCTCTACTGAGGTTTCCAATATGACAGTATTCTAGCAACAAGGGAAGAAAATGTTATTTTTTCCTAGATTTTTAGGACTCAGTCAGCATACTCTATTCTTTTGTATAATGATGCATTTTAATATAAATATCTGATTAATATAAACATAAAGCAATGTTTACTCCAATTTTACTCAGCTTAAATTATAGCTCCACCTCCCCCGCCCCCACATAAACACATTTTTTGAAAGGTCTAGCTTACCTTTTGTTAATTCAACAAAAGGAAAGGACAATTTGTAACTGTGGGTAAGACATGGTGCTAGGTACAGATGTTACAAATATGAGAAACAATTCAGTTCTTGCCCTTAGGAGTACACAATTTAATTGGAGGGTATCATTCATTAATGATTTTAATGTAAGAAAGAACATGACATAGACAAAGGAGAAGTCCGGAACAAGTATCCTAAGAAATTTGGTCTGACAGAAGATTTCAACTGGGAAAGTGAGTTGGTTTGGAAAATCAATGAAGGTCATGTAGAAGGAAGAGCAACTAAGTTGTGCTTTAAGGGAAGTGAGTGATTTCAATAACTAAGATAGAGGAAGGGTGAACCTATTTCAGGAATAGAGTATGGTGACGGCAAAGTCATGATGATGGGAAAGACATTGTTTAGGAAGTAATTCTTCAAAGGACAAGGTGGATTTTTGAAAGTAGGGATTGCTAAGAACACAATTTCATGAGTAATTCTTCACAGGCATTGTATATTTAGGGATAATTAACTGTTAAATTCATGGTGACTCCAAAGCCAAATGAAACAGTGAACAATTAGCAGCTTATGTGAAGAAGATGTAATAATTTTAATGGACTGAAACTCAGTATCAGTGAGCAGAAAGGCACAACAAACAAAAATCAAGGAAATCACAGGAGGTATTAATAATGACAATGCTGATAAAATGGAATAAATTTCAGAGTATATTGAGGGACCTTAAAACAGAGCATATGGGCATCAGTTGAAGAGACTATGATATTTAGCCTGGGTAGAAGGCAGTGGAGGAAGAGTATGGAATATGACATTATCAAATACTTGAAGATTTGTTGGAATAAATTGTTCTGGTTGGTCCCAAGAAGACAGACATAGAAATAATAACTTAAAATTATGGGAGGAGTTTATGACTCAATTTAAGGTAGGCTGTGGTGGGGAAGAGGTTGGGAAGGGAGGGGTGACTTCTGTCAATGGACTGAATGTTTTCTATGTTTTCTTTCAACTTTCACATTTTACTAAACTGAAATTAATTATGAAACTCATTTGTATAGCATGGCTATTTTTGTAGGAACTTAAAAAAATCTCGTTCTATGCTTATGAATCATTGACCTCAATATAAGTAAGAACATATTGAGACAAAGGAAAGTTATTTTCCAAAAGTCACATATCTAGTCAGAGTAAAAAATGATATTTGACAACAGTGACTAGGAAATAAAGAAGCACCCAAAAAAGGTGTTCCATGAATCTCAAAGAAATTCCTCAAGTAATTAGATCACATTATCCTTCAAAGCAAAATATTAAAGATACCTTATGTTGATCAAACTTTAAATTAATTAATATAAGACATATTCAGGGCTTTAAGTTGTTAGGCAGAATGAAATGGAGAATCCAAGAGGTTCTAAGCAAGGAGATAAGACTGAGAGGATATGGTGGAGCAGAATAAAAAAGAGAGGAAACAAACACTTATTAAGTGCCTACTATATGTACTATGCTAAGCGGTTCATAGATATTCATGTATTTGTTCCTTACAAAGACCCTGAGAGATAGTTATTTAGGTAAGTAGCATTTATTAAGGGCCTACTATGTTCCTGGCCCTATGCTAAACATTTGGTATAAAAAGAAAGGCAATAAAACAGCCCCTGCTCTTAAGCTCAGAGTCTAATGTGGGCATTAACATTCCAACAACAAAACAAGATATAAATATTTGTGTGAGTGTGTGCTTGTGTGTCTGTGTGTGTGGCAGTTTCATAAAGAAGGCATTAAGATTAAGGAGGACAGCAAAAGGATTTTTTTTTTTCAGAAGGTGGGACTTTAATTGAGACTCAGAAGTCAGGAAAGCCAGGAGGTAGACACAAGGAGGGAGAACATTCCAGGTATGGGGAACAGCCAGAGAAATGCTTGGAATCAACAAATAGAGTATCAACAGTGTCATATGTGAGGAATAAGAAGCCCATGATAACTGCATCACATTGTTAGCAGAGGCGAGTAAGGTGTAAGAAGATTAGCAAAGGAAAAAGGTAGTAGGGGGCTGGGTTACAAAGAGCTTTGAAAAGCAGATTATCTTATATTTGATTCTAGGGGCAACAGGGAGCCTCTAGAGTTTACTGAATGAGGAGAGAGGTCAAGGCGATATTATCTGACTAGCTCATTTGATGACTGGCTGGACATTGAATTGGAATGAAGAGAGATGAGGCAGGGAGATGAACTAGTAGGCTAATGTAATAGCCCAGGAGAGAGTTGATGAGGGCTGTGACAGGGTGGTTTCCATGTAAGAAGAGAGAATCGAGTATCTACAAAAGTTATAATGATGACAGAATAGAAAATTCTTAACATCTTTTTGACAAGGGAGTGAGACTGTTTTGCAAAACACTTTAGAAAAACAAAGGAAGCATTTAATGATTGAAGAATTATTAATTGTGGTTGTGCTGTGCCAATATGACAAAAATGATGATTTTATAGTAACGAAATTGATTTACAGATTTGATAGGATACCAATCAAATTAACTAGAAGGTGATTTTGTAGATCTAGAAAAATTAATATCAAAATATATTAGGAGGAACAAAAAGTCAAGAATGTTAAGAGAAATAATGACAAAAAGTGGGAATGAAGGGGTAATGAATGGCAGTAGAATATTTCAAGTAATCTGATAAAGAAGCAATCATTAAAACAATTTGCTACTGATTAAAAAATAGAAATGTTGAGCAATGGAACAAATTAGGGAAATAAGGTCTGATAGCAATCAAACAGAGTAATATTGTGTTCAAAAAACCCAATACATTAATTTATTTGATAAGCACTTCCTAGTTGTTTATTTTTTTAAGTTTCTGGGAAAACTGGATATCAATATGGGAAAAAATAGACTTAGACCATCTCTTTATATTATATATTATAGCAAAATCCAAATCTACACATAACTTTAACATAAAAGATCTTATTATTTAAAAAATGACAGCCCAAGAGAACAGTTATGTCTAGGAAAAGCAAGAGAATTCTTACCTGAAAATGTGACAGTAATAATCATAAAAGATTAAAAAAAGATTATATAATATTGAAAAGCTTCTGAAAAGTGAAATGAATGCAGTTAGAAACATAGGTGATGGGGCAGCTAGGTGGCTCAGTGAATAGAGCACTGGCTCTGGAGTCCGGAGGACCAGAGTTCAAATCCGACCTCAGACACAACACTCACACACACACACACACACACACACACACACACACACACACACACACACACTAGCTATGTGACCTTGGGCAAGTCACTTAACCGAAACTGCCCTCCAAAAAGGAAAAAAAAAACATAGGTGACACTATTTTACAGTTAATGAAACTGAGGCAAATAATGATTAAGTGACTTGCCCAGAATCACACAACTAGTAATTATTTGAGCCTAAAGTTGAACTCAATTTTAAAAAAGAAAAAAATGGCAAGAATAAACAAAATGGGGTTTATTTATATCTATATGTTTCTCAAGCAGGAAAATATTCATAGTGGGAGAGGGGTAGTAGTACCTATAGTCAGTTTATTCTCAAAAAAGCAATGGATATGGGGCAGCTACGTAGCACAGTGAATAGAGCACAGGCCCTGGAGTCAGGAGGACCTGAGTTCAAATCCGACCTCAGACACTTAGCACTTACTAGCTGTGTGACCTTGGCCACGTCACTTAACCCCAATTGCCCTGCCTTCCCCCCTCCAAAAAAGAAAGGATAGACATATTAGTAAACATATATATATATAATACATATACATATATTTATACACACACCTATATATGTGTTCATATGTGTATGTGTATATTATATATACACATAAAGATAGATATGAATATGTAACCACATACATATGTACATATTTTATATGTAAGTATATATACATACATACATATATATTTATATAATATAGCTTTTTAATTAAAAAAGAAATGAAGTCCGGCAAAAAACAAATAATAATTAATTTTATTCCTTTTCTCTTGTCAAAGATGAAAAATAATCATACTCTTAATAACATCGTATTTTCAGAAGTTTGCATTTTGGCTTATTTTTAAAGTAATACTGATGTGGTATAATCATTGGTGTATTCCTACTTGACAACTGGAAAGAAGGGACTGTGTCATATCTCAAGTTTGCAATGTGTCCAGCAGGTAGCACAATGTTCAGCTCACTGAAGCTGTTGATTTCACAGGAGAGGTCAAATGTCTAGAAAGTTATTTGTGCTATGTTGTTAATGATTATTTTCTTTGGGTTGTAACAGATACATAACTAATCACACTAGATCAGGTTGTATATGAGAATTTCTAGTTGCTCACTCTATTTCTGTTTCTACATTTGCTTTTTGGAAAGATTCCCTATATTTGCACATGTTTGATGGCCAATATCTCAACATCTAGTTTTCATTCTAAATGATCCCTCTCTCCTCCTCAGCCCCACGCTGGATTTCTCATAAAGTCCAAATAATCTCAGGTCTACAAGAAAATGAGGGGTAAAACATATAAGACTAAATTCACCTCCATCATGGCAAAAGTTGAACAAAAGTTATTATTGTTCCTGGATTCTCTTTTTCCTATCTCCTGAATCTGGGTTAATCTCTAAGTTGCACCTCATTGATGAGTGTACAATTGCTTTCACAGTTCCATGAGGTCTAATAGCTCAGTGTTTACTCTATGGAGAAATTCAATTGAATCTGATTGAGCAGAGTGAAGTTTGACTTGGAGATTCTGAAGGTCATGCTCTTAGAAGCATAGAATTTTTTATGTGACCTTAAAATGATATCTACTGACTATATTATTAGTCACCTACAAATAAATTAAATACTGAGATAGTAATCTTTTGCTTTTATCAAAGATAATACTCTAGGTTTACCTGGTACCTCCAGATTAAACATTTTACAATACACACAACTCATTCATCTCTCATGTTCTATTTATTTATAGGTACTTTTTGAGGGTTAGCCTTAGAAATGACAAGAACTGGATATATTGGGTACATGCCACTCTGTAGATCACATAAATAATAACTTCTAGGTGATTCAGCAAGACTTAAAAAGAATCAATTGTCCCTTTTTCTTCCATAGACTTGACATTTCATCTTCTGTCTGCATACCTTGGCACAAACTGTCCCTCATGCCTGAAATGCAGTTCCTCTCTCCCACATCTTACATTTCCCAGATTCCTTTGGGTTTCAACTCAAATGGGAGTCTCCTGCAGAAGATTCTTCTTGATCTCTTAATTTCTAGTGCTGTCATCCAGCATTTATATGTTGTTCAAGTGCCTGCTCTAAAAAGACATAAGTTCCTTGAGATCAGAGACCGTCATACTCTTTGTTATTTGTATCCCAAGCAGCCAGCATAATATTTGGCCCATAGTAGGAACTTAATGAATTTCTGCTGATTAATTATTGGTTGGTTGATTTTTTTTTAATTTCATGCTAGTAAGATTATTCAAGGTGTTTCAAAACAAAGAGCATTTATTACCTTGGATTACAATTTCAAGAAATTTAAAGAGTTTCTCACAAACCCAGTTTTTAATTGTGACTTTTTATTTGGTAGCTACATTTTTCAGGTAAGTACATTTTCTACAAATAAGTGGATTATGTTTTATCCATTCCTCTATATGGTACATAGTGGTGCTAAATGATGTTCTCATAGCAACAAAATAAAAAGAGAGAGGATCTAGCACACTAGTAACAAAAAATGTCTCCTAGGGGGCAGGGTATTACCAGAAATTTGAAGGGGGTGGGCAGTATTTGGTAGAACTAGGAAAGGGAAATGGATAGATGGATTAGACCATAAATCTAAGGTAGCAATTGCACCATGCAATCAGGAAAAAAAATATTAAAATGCAAAGCCTTCCCCCAAAACTCAAGCACAGATAATAGCAAATGAAATGCAGCAAGTTGGTTATATTGTATATCCATTTATTAATCCATTTAAATCCTCTGCATTTCAAAGGAATTTATACGTATTTAGAAATTCTTTAACAACATCTCTTGCCTCCTTGGGGCTCATAAAGAGCTATGTAGTTGCAATAAAAAGCTCTTTACCACAGGGATTCCTACAATTAAGAAAAGCAGAGATTGCACAAGTTTGCTAGTTTTGAAATATTAGCTTACCTCCTACTTGAAGCTAAACAAAAGCACACTATGGCTCTTGGGTCAGCCCAATACAGACCAAACCTGAGCTCTGATTTGCCCCATGCAAGGAAATATAATGGAGTGGAAGCAGCAGCTACTTAATATAGTAGTTAAAATTACCCGTGACTGAAGCAAGGACATCAATCAAAAGTTTTGGCATGTAATGAGCGAGACAAACCAGCGTGGTGAGCTCTGGGGCAGGAAAAGCCTCCCTTTTGCATTCAACAGTTTTCAAATTGCCATGACATCCCTTTGCACAAAACCACCCGACTTCCAGCAGGTGGATTTTCGGGCTCATTGTGCTTGTAGCACAAAGATGGATCAACCGAGAGAGTCTGAGATTGTTTCTTATTTTCCCTTCTAAAAATCAGGGCTGCAGAAAGCCTGATTTCAAATTATTCACATTTTTAGCTGATAGAATGCAGACTGAAGAGAAAGTGCAAAGTAAACCAAAACTTCAGGATATACAGGAAGTGATTGTGGTTTCTAATCTCTGCCCTGGAGGAGAGGCAAATTTTTATTTTGTAGAACAACAACTAAGCATTAGGATTGATAAGTAATTCATCCCCTAATCCTTTCATACATTGTTCTCCCTAATTTAGGGTGCTAACCATCCAAATGCAGTCCACTTGCCTATATTTTTTTCCTGTTTCTAGGAAAGTCTGTCCTACCCTCCAAAGTAGCTGTCAGAATTTAATGTGTTTATAAATATGCCTGGGGAGGAGTATACAGTACATCCAAGATTCTTCTCATATAGTTACTCAGAACAAATTCAGTGCAGGGCCCTTTGTATATACTTCCCTCTAAATCAGTGAGAAACAGTGGAAAGCCCATTGGTTCAATGGGAACGCAAATTTGCTGAAAATGGCCATAATTGGAGATTCCTGACTTTTGTAGAAGTACAAAACAACCATAAGTTAAAGCACTCCTTCTTGTAAATATACCAATCATTTATGCTACAAATTATTTTTCATAAGGCCATCGCATAAGTTAATATTTGACATATCTAGAGGATGTTAAGAGAGAAAATGCTATGCTCCCAGAGACACTCAACAGTTTAGGTTATACTACAAACATGACCTTGAAACATTGTTCAATTTTATCAAGTCACTCCCACAGCTATCAAGTAAAAACAAAGTAGGAGCTTTCGGGGTGGTGAGGGACAGGAGAGAAAATCACATATAGAGTTCACTAGTGTGTTGTGCTGAAGTACAGATGCAGTGAAAGAAAAGAATTAGAATCAAATAGCAAAAAGAAAGAGAAAGTTCGAGAGAGAGGGAGAGAGGGAGGGAAGGTGGGAGAGGAAAGAGAGAGAGGAAGGAAGGGAGAGAGAGGGAGGGAGGGGAGATAGAGAGAGAGACAGAGAGATAGAGAGAGACAGAGAGAGAGAGAGAGAGAGAGAGACAGAGACAGAGACAGAGACAGAGAGACAGAGACAGAGAGACAGAGAGAGAGACAGAGAGAGAGAGAGAGATACAGGTGATACTGAATTGCCTGGGAGCACTGAGAGACTTGACCAAGTTCACATAGTCAAAATGTCCCAGAGGTAATACTTGAACTCGTCTTCCTAAATGCCAGGCTACTCTTCATCCACTATACCATGGGTATCTCTTTTGATATGTTATTGAAAATGATTGGAACCTGAAAAAGACCTAGAAACTAACAGATACTAAAGTGGGTTAAACTGATTTATGCACATGGGTGCTTATGTGCATGCAAACAGAGCAGTTATTTCAACAATATAAAATGATAAGACATCCATTTGTACATAGGTTTATAAAACATTTTCCTTGAAAGAATTCTGTGCTTTAAAATTGTTCAAATGTTGTTATTATTTCCATCTTACCTCTGAGTAAACTGAAGCTGATAAAGTTAACTTCAAGGTGACACATGGGGGCAGTAATATTAGAGTCTGGACATGAACCCAGTTCATTTGACTTCAAACTTGCTGCTATTTCCACAAGAGCAAACTACTTCTTCCTGACTAAATGTTCCAGTGCTCCACTAAGAATAGTCTGGAACCTCTCACCTCCACATCCCTTATTGTCTTTTTGCTACTTTACTTATATATGTTGCAAATATGTAAATGTGTGTGTGTGTGTGTGTGTGTGTGTGTGTGTGTGTGTAACTAAAAGAAATCAAGTATATTTGTAGGTTCTTTTGAGGGAACCACCCAAGACTTGATCTTCCACATAACTGTTAAATGTTTCAGTTTTGCCAACCCAGGGAAATGGTGAAACCAGTTAACCAACCACCCCAAACACATAAATGATACTAGAGTTAGCTTAATACCATGTACAATATAGTATGGCCAGTATTTCACAAAGATGTTTCTATAACCCTTATACAGTAGGAAATGCTAGTGTTCAGGGGTCCTCACAGTCACCCTTCCACCTGTATGGTTTATTGGGCTGGCTTTAGTACTTGCTCAGTTATAATATAAAACACCTATCAGTAAAGACTGATTTAAAGACTGCTAGACTTCTTCCTGCTAGGACAAACAGGTTAATTTTCTGAAGGGGGGGAAACATAATGCAAAAGTAAGTGAAAACAACTGTGAGAAGCTCCATATGGGTCCTTTCACATACAGAATTCAAATTCCAAAGTGTTGTATCAGAGAAACAGTTTGCTAAGGCTGAAATAACCCAGAGGCAAAAAGTTGAAAGAGCTGAGTTCAAATTTTAGTTGTTGTTAGTTTATTTTATGGCCTTAGGAAAGTTTGTCAGCATTCTTATACCTTAGTTTCCCCATCTTCACCATTATCTTTTCTTAACAGTTGCTCCATCATCTTCATAGATTATAACTCCTTTAACCATTTCCCCATCAGTGGGCATTTACTTTTTTAATTGTTGTCAGTCAATAAACATTCACAAAGCACCTAATATGTGCCAGGTCCAATGTTAGCCACTGGAGATACAAAGAAAGACAAAAGAAATCCCTGCCCTCAAGGAACTCACTATCTAATGTGGAGAAAAGCAAGCAAATGTGTTACAAAAAGGTTATAAGGAAAGAGGGAAGGCACCAGGCTAAAGAAAGGTAAAGGACACCTTCCTGCAGAAATTAGCATTTCAATTGGGACATGAAGAACACCCGAGAAGCCCCGGAGGTGCAGATGAGGAAGGAGAACTTTCCAGGCTTTGGGGTCAGCCACAGGAAATGCCTGGAGCCAAGAGATAAAGTTTTTGTCAGTGGAAGAGCAAGGTCACTAGAGTCAACTGGATTGATGAGTACTTGTCTTCCATTATTAAGAAATATATATCTCTGTGTATTTTTATGATTATGTTACCTTTTTGATGTCTTTCTCCTTGGGTTACATTACTTAGCAGTGAATTTCTGGAGGCAAATAAAGATGTGGATATTTTGGTTGTTTTTATGATCATCTCAAGTTGTTTACCAGAATGGGTAAATCATCAACAGTATATTTTGTGCCTATCTTTCTGTATAATACCTTCACCTATCCCAGCATTGACCGTTCCCATCATTTTTCTTTCCCAGTTTCCTGAGTGTAAAGGAAAATCTAAATATTTTGTTCAATTGTATTTCCATTATTATTACTGATTTGTTGTTGTTTTTAGTGCTTTCTCTGAGAGCATTTTACAGTTACTAGGTCTATGAAAGGTGCTCTGTTCCAAAGGCAACATTTTTCTGTTTTCATACCATTTGGGTGGAGCCTCCTAGACTTTTGGTGAGCTTCTTACTTTCTGTCTGGATGTGTGTTTAGAAATCATTTTTTTTTTTACCTCTAAACAAGACATTTTGGCTTGAGTATATTTCTCTCCTGTGAGATTCATGGTGGTTTTGTTGCTGCTCTTTTTCTGAAGAACTGGGCAATTTTAATTGCCCCAGCATATGCCTGAGCTGTTTTCCTGAGTCATTGTGATTTACTGGTTGGTGGAGGCTGTTTCTGGTACACACATCTGAAAAGTCTATATACACTCCTGAAAATACATGATTAACTTCCTTCCATTCTTTTCCTGTGTGCATATGAGCTTCACAGTGATTTTAAAAATTTTATAAAGGAAAGGATTTGAAAAAAGAATGAGGAAATCTAGTCAGTAAACCCCAAGTTAAATGGACAGCTTCTGGCCATCAAAACTTACCTACTTTCGGAGAGGAGGAGAGGGAGAGGGGAGGACAAGCAGAATTACCCAACTAGCTAGGTCCCCATTCAGGCAGCTCAGTCTTCTCACAGGTTGTGTTTCTCCTTCTTTTTCGAAGAGGACCATGGCATCAGGGAAATGATGAGGTGACTTGCAGTTGATTTTGATTTGAGTGGAGGAAGGCTGTGCATAATGCATATATTAATAGTTGTTAGGAGTATATGTGGAGTTAATATCTCTCATGGGAAAAAAAATTTATGTTTTGTTTTTAGCATAAGATAGTTGATTTCACCAATAGAACTTCCAGGCAAGAAATTTACTCCATTTTTGCAGTGGCACTTTCTCTGAAATGTATATTCACAGGTTTTTTTTTTTTTTTCAGGGCATTGACAAATCAAATAGATTTCCCTAATATTGTGTAGATAGCACTTGAAAGCTGCAGGACTTAAGCCCAGATTTCAGACTCCAAGGCTAGCTCTTTATTTATGTGATGCTTGCCTGTTTTTGAGTTAAACCTCTCTCTCCCCAAGTTTTTTTTTTCTTAATATATAAATTTTAATTCTATCTATTAACAATATACCTCTGTTTTAAAGGATCAGTTTCTTTGTACATGTGAGGTACTATGATATAGAGGAAAGATTACTGCAATTTGATTCGGAGGGTTGAGGCTGAAATCACATCTCATTTATTAACTAAGTGACATTGGGCAAATCGCATCCTCTCTATGGATTTCAATTTCTTCATCTGTAAAATAAGGGAGTTGGTCTAGAGAATGTCTAAGGTCCTTTGCAAATCCAACATATTGTGATTTTCGAATTTATTAGATATAATATGACAAGACAAAGGGTACCCAGGACCCAAAGATCCTGAGATAGTTCTACTGGAGTATGTGGAGGATCCTAGGTACTTCTAATACAATGTGAACAGCCCTGATAACTCAGAATTTTGGTTTGTTAGTTTTTATTAAAGAAAAGACAACAATAACAAAACAAGAAAATTGAGTAAACATCATATTTCATTTTAAGAAATATCAACTGGAACTAGCCCACTCTTTAGTACTGCAAATAAGCTTGGCAAGCCAGTTTGTAATTATATTACCATTTATTCAAATATAATCAAATCTTCTGTAATGCTTGAATAAAAATCACTATGGTTTTTGGAATCAATTCTCATCCAATTTCTTGGAATTTGATTTTTGGTGACTATATTTACCAGTGAATTTTATAAGAAAATTAACATTTATAATGTTCTGGGGTTTTTTCTTAATTAGAAAATTATTTCTCCTGCTTTTATTTCTGTTCAGTAGCCATACAAGATATCCACGCATATAGCACCATCCTTGCTTTCTACTGCAAAAAAAAAAAAATTCTTAAAATACACACTGGATTCAAGAAGTGGAGAGGTACATCATTGTAAATATGCACAAGGTCTTATAGTTAGAATTGACCAAGTCATCTGGTTTTCTTCTTTCTTTTTTCCCTTGATAACTATGTTGTTGACAGCTGAGCTGACCAAATTAGAGCCTTTGACAGACTACAGGAATTTGATGTCAGGTACTTTTCAGGACTAATCTCCCCCATTCTTCAATCCCCTGATACAAGATTTAGATTTACACAATTCTATTCACACCTGCACAGGCTGTCTTCCCCCCTACTCCCACCCCAACATATAGAGTTTGGGCAAGCAGACAAATCCCCAAGTCTGTGAATTTTGGCCTGGACTTTTACTTCTAATGGCTCTCTCTGAGACAGTCCTCACTAGGAGGCCTGATTTAAGTGAATGTGGAGTTCAGTAATGAAGGTTAATTAGTTAGAGATTTTTTTCCCTCCCTTTCCGGGTTCTTCTTTTCTTTTCTTTTCCCAACATACCCTTACATTTACTACATATGTTCACATGAAATGTTTAGTAAGGTCAATGAATGTTCTGGATATAGAAAACTTTGGTGTCATGGTAGCTTCTGCTTAGTTCTACTGAGACAAGGCCTATCAATGGCTTGTTTAGTTTGGTAGCAGAAGCAGTCAAAGAAACTCATTAGTAGCAGGGTTTCAGGCCAGAACACTTGGGGATCTGGGCTATTATCCTAAAATATTCCAGCATGTGAACATGTGAGGTTTGCTAGGATAGAAAAGGAACATAACAGAAGATGAGAATGACTGGATGAATAACAAAGAATAAGGAAATTGGAGGAGAGATGGGAAGAAAGTATAAACTCAGAGCAGTCCTGGAATTTAATTAATGAAGCAAGTCGTGACACTTCTTCCACCTTTTGCTTATGGAAGATTTTAGAATTAGGATGCAATGGGAATGTTATAATAATGAGGAGGAGGACGAAGATGGCAACTAGCATTTATATAGTGCTTAAAGATTTGCAAAGGACTTTACATTGATGATCTCATTTGATTTTGTTGACTGATTTATTTGGAAGGCAGATTAGAGCAACACAGAATAGAAGGAGCATTATATTTGGAGTCGAAGATCCTGGGTTCAAATCATTCCTCAGATGATGCTTTCTTTTTTTAATTTAATTTTTAGTTTTTGGAATAAAATAAGCATTTCCATAACATGGTACAATAAAAAAGATGGTTATGCATGAAATTGTAAATCTACAATATATAAATTGTTGTTCCTTTCAAATATCCAACATTATGATGTATATTTCTTTTTTGTCTTCCTTCACCCCCCCACCCTAAAGATGGCTATATATGTGTGTGTATGTATATATGTGTATGTATAAAATATATATGTATGTGTGTATGTATGTGTGTGTATTTGTATATACGTGTATGTTTAATATATATATGATTATTCTATACATACTTCTGCTTATCAGTTCTTTCTCTGGATGCAAAAAGGGTCTTTCTTCCAATATCCTTTATTGTTAATTTATATATTTATTAATAGAAAAAGTATCTTAACATTGTTATTACTGTATACAATATTTTCTTGGTTCTGCTCATTTTGCTTTCATTTTTCTTGCAAGCCTTTCCATGTGTTTTTGTGATCATTGAGCTCATCATTTCTCATATTACAGTAGTATTCCATGACAATCATATCCCTCCTTCATTCTATAAGACAGTGATTTTGCAGTGGATATAGGGTTTTGCCTAGAGTCAAGAAGGCCTAAATGAAAATCCAGGTTCAGATTACTATCTGTGTGACTCAAAGCAATTGACTTAACCTCTGTTTACCTCAGTTTTACCAGACTGTAAAATGGGAATCAAAATAACACCTCTCATGGTTGATATTAGGATTAAAGAAGATAATATTTGTAAAACATTTATCATAGTACCTGGCATGTAGTAGGTCCTATATAAATGTTTATTCCTTCTTCTTTCCTTTATACCTATGGCCCATAAAGGTAACATGGCATGTTTATTGTCACACAGCAGAATTAGTAGCTGGTCTGGGACAAAGAACCCTATCTCCAAGCTCCTATTCCAGGTCTCTTTCCATTCAACCATCCTGTTGTCAACCACATAGAACCATGCTGCTTTCAATCATTTAAAATGACATTAAAGTTTCCTTAGGTTGATCCTGAGTTCCAAAGAGATTTGTCTAAGCCCTTACTAGCTGTTTAACATACATCATATGAGTCAGTGTTCATGAATTCTTTTATTCTCTTTTGCTTCAGTTAGAGTAATCCTGAGAAATTTATTAAATTTCATTCAATAACTTTCTTTTGTCAGGGCTAAAGACAGATGTGTCCTAGATACAGTTGTTGGGATTCACAGGCACTGCAAAATGGGGGTACACCAGGATGATAAGGATTTTTGGTGTCTTGAATGAATTCACTCAGATCTTCTCCAAGTTAAAGAAAGGCATTTAATGGGGTAACACAGCCAGTGGGTCTGTTCCCCAAGGGAGGCAGACCTCCAAGACCCTGCTCCAATAGAGACAAAGCATTAAGCTAGGTTATATGTCCAGCTTATATACAGTTTAATAGGACCATGACTATAGGGATGTGGGGGGTGTGGCGGGTAGGGGTGGCTCTGCCAGTTTAAGAAAATGGGAAGAGGAACAGGAGAGGGAAGAGAGAATTCTGTTCCAGAATGTCTAGAATATCAAATAGTTGGAGGTACTTTGTGAAGGGGGGAGGGTTTCAATGTATAGTCTTCTTGAGGTCAGATTATGATTTATGAGCACCTTCTGGCTTATTACGTCCTGTAACCCATCTTATATCTCACATCCTGTATCTTGCCTGGCCCATCTACCTCAAACATTCTCTCTACCTCATCACAGGGGTGGCCATGCCACAAGAATTAATGTTATTTACAATGAATATAGAATTTTTCAGAGGACTTTTATTCAGTGCTGGGTTAATCCTAATGACAAAGATACAATTTATTTTTGGGCTCCTTTCTTCTCCATTTTTAGGGTCCTCCTCTCTTGCTACAGTGTCAAATGTACTTATCTTGTTTGAGCTGATAGAACCAATTCCAGTGAAATCCAGTAAACATTTATTAAGCCCTACTGTGTTCTAGGCAAAGAAAGATAGCCCCTGCCCTCAAGGAGTTTACAATATGATGTGGTGAAACAGCATACAAAAGCTCAAAATAAAGGGGGAGAAGGGAGTGACAGAGAGACATAGAGAGACAGAGATAGAAAACAGCAAGAGAGTGAGGGAGAGAGAGAATAGGTAGACAACTAGCGTCACAGTGGATCTAATTACACAGTGGATATAGAGGGGCTTATAGAGATGGAAAGACCTGAGTTAAAATCAGGCTGTAGACCTTTACTAGCTATGTGACCCTGGGCAAGTCCCTTAACCTCAGTTTTCCTCAGTATCCTCAACTATTAAAACCAAAATGAGAATAATAACAGCACCTATCTTCTAGAATTGTTGTAAGGATCAAATACAATAATATTTGTTTTAAAAATGTTTTGCATAGTACCTAGTACAGAGTAAACACTGCATAAATGCTTACCTTCCCACCCCACCCCTGAAGACAATAGCTAATAATTAAATGAACAAAATAACTAGGTTGAGAACTGGAGAGATTTTAGTCACAAACACAAAGAGAAATGCCTAAACAGCAAATATTTATATTATTTTACAGTGAAACACCAGCATAAATTGTCCTCTTTTATGCTATTTCAACATTTGTGTGGTTCCAAGTATAACAATTAACTCCAGTCCTTTGCCTCATGGCACTTTATTGATCTATATTAGGAATGTCTGATTTAAAACATCATTTTTGAATCCTTCCCTGCTCTGAGGCCCCAATCCAGTTTCATCCCTTTAACATTTATCTATGACTCTGATACTCTGGCTTCATTCACCAAATCAATAGTGAAGTTTGTGATCGCTTAATAACTACATGCATTAACCACAGAAATATATAGGAGAAATAATGAATTAGGAAGGGAGGTGCTATGGGGAAGCCGTTAGAAATGTTGGATGATCTTAATTGGTTCTGTTTGTTTCCGGAAAAATTGACTTGAGGTTAGAAAGAAATAGATTTCAATACCACCTCCCACACTATAATTGTGTGATGATGACTAAGTTCTTTAACCTCTCTGGCCAGCAGGAAACCCTCCAAGAATTGCCGTAGTTACAGTCAGTGTTGGCAGAGGGAATTCTCAGATGGACATAATAACAGGTTTTTGTATTAATAAGAAAATAATTCTTATTATCATGTTATTTTGTACATATGGGAATGTTATATGAAGATGTCATCATGGGTACTCACTAATTTTAAATATTCAACTAAATATTCAACTTAAATATTCAACATCTTCAGTGGAACCAATGAATAAGTGAGCTGTAATCGGAATCACAATTATGAATTCTTTCACTTGGTACAAAGATATCTGGTTGGGACTAGTGCAATAGAAAATTGTTCAATAGGGACATAGAGTTATGGCTGGGGGGACATGGGTATACTAGCAGCCCAGAGAAAAGTTAGACTAAGAAGCAAAATTATGGCCTCTGATGTCGTTAAATAAAAGCAAATGTTGGCCTCCCTGTTTTAGTTCACAGGGTTACAGTCCCGGGCTTCTCTTTCTTTGCTTTACAATACAGACCTAGTCTGGCTTGAGAGGAAACAGGGTTGTCCCAGTTATTTTACTAATCTAATGACTATGGGCAGGTTCCTTAATTACAAAACAAGGCTAATAACCTGCTTCTACTGTTGGACTCACAGAGTTACTTTGAGCAGAGTTAACTGTAAACCAAGATATTAATGTGGGCTATTCTTATTACACATTGATGAAACAGCTGGTCAGAGTATGATAGCACATTCTATGACCATGGAAAAGAGAGCATCTAACTGATCTATTAAAGAAAGAAACTCATGACTTTAGCGGCATTAACTAACACCATCCTCTACCCAACTGAGATAATTAGCAATTGTGGATTCTGAAGTTAATAACAAATATTTGAGGCATCCATTCAAGGTTCAAAAAATTGTTCATGTGATGGAAAATACCTCAAATTTTCAGAGAATTATTTTGCTGTAGATGCCATGTTTATATTCTGGCAAGGCTATAGAATGTCAGGTGGATGTCCTGTGGAGCTTCTACGGGAAAATAGTAATAATTGTAATTTATATAGTGCTTTAAGTTTTAACAATTATAGGGCAACAATTACCACAACACAGTAACCTCAAACTGAAGAAAATTTTGCTGTTCTAAATTTTATGGGTATTGATATAAAAATTGAAAATCAGGAAAAGACATACTGAATGAATTATAAAGCAAATTTATATTATTGTAGAGTTGAAATTTATATGCATCTTACAGTCTTCCTTACTGGATTCTTACTAAGGTTGGGATTTTGGAAATGAAACTGTTGAACAGTCACAGTGAAAAGGGATGCAAAACCTTCTCTTATCATTGTGGCATCTTTCACATAGCCCACCTGCGACTTTCCTGTACTCTAGTGGGGTGGAACAGTCACCAACTGTCTATTTCTGGACACATTCAATTGCAGCCAAGCTTTCATTAGTCTAACCCAGCAGTAATCATTTGTCAGAGGAAACTCTCACAAGCTCCAATTACTCTATCATCCAAATTACTCAGTGGGGTAATGGGGGAAAGGGCAAACAAATTACAACATGGAGTTAAATTTCTGCAGGTCTTGCCTCAATGATTGTTTTATCTATAAAGACAAACATCTTGGGAAATCTTTGTTGCTATGCCCTCCCTTCCAAGCTGATCTAACATAAAGGTTGCCCAGACAACTTATGGAAACTGCTCATCTTGAGAAATAGAGTCAATAATCTGTATCATCTTGTCTCCATAAAACCTGAAACCTTGGTTAGTTATATATATATATATTTCTCAATAAATATCATTTGGATACATATATATATGTATTGTATATAAATACATGTGTGTATATGTGTATGTATAAGTGTATGTATGTATGTATAAAAATCCAGAAATGGAGATATATGATGTGAGTCCAAACCTGGCCTGAGGCATTTACTAGTTGAATGACATTGGGCAAATCAGTTAACCTCTGTTTGTCTCCTCAATAGTAAAAGGACGATAAATTATAGCACTAACAGGGTTGTTATGACAATGAACTGAAATAAATTTTGTGAAGGATTTGTCTAGTTCATAGTATGTGCAACACAGTAACATACGTACATATATACATACATATACTTTTGTGTGTATGTATATATCTCTGTTATACAAGCATACATATGTGTGTATGTATACATATATAGATACATATATAGGATGTATCTTGAAATAACTACTAAAAATGGAAGGAAATGCTATGATCTAAACTAAGCATGCTGAATGACTGATTCTGAAATTAACTTTGCAATAGAAAACATATGTTTCAGACAAAATTCTCCTTAAAAACCTATTCATTTGCTATTATAATGAATGGATAAAAATTATGTCTATACCGTTTAATATACTGGGCCTTATTTCTGGACTTTCAACTTGAACATAAAGTTGATATAATACATGATTCATGATTTATGCACAAGCATACACAAATATATACACATTCGTGTGTATCTTTGTATATTTACACAGGGTCGTAAACAAGTATATTATATTAAGTGAATGATTCTGTTTTAATTTCTTCTCAGCTATGGAAACGTAGAACATTTCTAATTTTTAAATTCAGTATGAGTTATACTGCTTGAACTTATTTTAATTATCAGAATTATATAAAAATTCGAAATCATATTTAGGCTTTATACTTTAAAGGATAAAACAAAATGCGGTTCTTTGAATAACAAAACAACAACAATTATAAAAATAATACTGTGACTCATGTCATCTTAGTTTCCTCCTTCTCACCTTTAAGGGATATAATTTATAAGAGCCTGAATTCATTAATTCATAAAAATTTATAGGAGCTTGAAATAAAAAATATTTTTAGTCAGTTAAAATAACACATATTTTGGTGGGTAAATATATACATATATAAGTGTATCAGCATATATACATGTATATAAATTTATATTACATATAATATATGTATATACATACATATATCTTGTATGTTATTATCACAAAAGTCATTGTATTTAAAAGTTCATAGGACAAAAAATAGGATCAGCACTTGCTTTTCTTTTTTTTTTTAGCCTGCTTTTAATTATTCATTCTAATATATCCATAAGGGATCAAAAGTAAATCTTTATTTAAAAGTCATTCAGTTTTTTTATGTATAATAAAATGAAGTACTCAGTGACATATGCATCAGAATAATCGAGAGAATTCAGCTAGAGTTTTTTTTCTTCCCTGAAACAACATTTTAACAAGAGAAAAAAGCTTTTAGTGTGTTATATTTTGCATGCAACTCATATACAGTGAGCAGTTTTCAAATGACTGTATTTTTAGTCAGGCAAGAAAAAGGGGGAAAAACCAAGATATTTAAGCTGAATAGCTAAGCAAAACTACTTTAAAGTTAAGGAAAAGCAAATAGCCACTATGTATCATCCCTGGCATTAAAATCTCATAGACCCGGAGTCTGAAAAATTCTTTACTTAGGTCTTCTAGTGCCCTCTACAAATAGCATGTAAGTCAAAACTTGAGACAGATTTGCCTGAACTTGGCGGTGGTGGGGAGAGGGAGGGAGGGAGGTGGGTCAGGGAGGGAGGGAAAGAGTGAGAGAGAGAGGGAGAGGGAGAGAGAGAGAAAGAGAGAGAGAGAGAGAGAGAGAGAGAGAGAGAGAGAGAGAGAGAGAGAGAGAGAGAGAGTGTGTGTGTGTGTGTGTGTGTGTGTGTGTGTGTGTGTGTCTAGCCTCGACTGTCATAGTATCTATCACTATGGCAGTGTAAACCTAGAGTATTAAAAAAAAGAAAAATCTTCCCATTGAGAGATTCAAATTTAAGGAATATATAGGCTGGAACAAAGTTTAGTCTAGAAGTGAGTTAAGGAGGATAGAAGGGAGCGAGCAACAGAAAACTAAGATTGAATTGAAAACGAAACAAAATTAAAAGAAACAAACAACAAACCCTAAGAAACAAGTAAAGCCTTACTAAATTAACTTCCCTCCTCCCCCCCTTTTTTTCCCAAAGGAAGAAATGATATCGTTTGTTTTTTTTTTGTTTGTTTGTTTGTGGCCAAGGAGGATGTCCCTTTAAGCTAAGGGAATGCATTGTTTCCTTTTATCTGCATTTTCCCCATGATACATAATCACTGTCTGTCACACTTTGATGTCATAATCATCCATGGGAGCTCCACTGTTAAAGAGTAAATCTGCTTAACTCACAGAAGAAGAAAAAAAAAGGAGAGAAATTGTAAGGAGGCCCTTGCCTTCCTTCCCTCAATGAAGCCCATTTGAATGGCAGAAGTTCAGGATGGTGTCACTATGGCATTATGGGCACTATCTCAAAAGGCAAAATCCCATTTTAAAACTATATCTCAATCAGTTCAAATGGTAACAGTGGCTGTTATTAAATGAGCTGAGAGAGAGAGAGAGAGAGAGAGAGAGAGAGAGAGAGTGTGTGTGTGTGTGTGTGTGTGTGTGTGTGTGTGTGTGTGTGCACGTGAGCTGAATGAAGTGTTACTAAGCAGGCAGAGCATCATCATCTATCCTCATACTGCCACTTTCTAATAGGGAAAAGCTCTTAAACTTTGCATCTTTTTCTTTCTCCGAAGAATTATTCCCCTCGATATGTGATTCACACTTAAAGAGAATTTTCCAACAGACTCTGTTTGTCCTAGTTCAAAGAAAGGCTGGGATTTGGTTAATTTCTTGAGCTAAAATGGAAAATTGCCATTGATGCTGATCCAAATAGCAATGTTAATGCCAAGTCAAAGTGTTTTTTCCTCATTTAAAGTCTTCTCTTATTTTATGGTTGTAGACTTTTTTTTTTTAATTCTTAGGGCATATCTGAGAAGAGGGACACTACATTTTTCCATGTTAATGGATGCACTACATGTCCCTGATTAGATCAATTACATAATCGATGAAGAGACAATCTCCTTTCATTTTTTGCAACTGTTTCTCAATCTGCAGCTGGACACTAGAATGTA
Organism: Gymnobelideus leadbeateri; assembly: GCA_011680675.1. Lineage (NCBI taxonomy): Eukaryota > Metazoa > Chordata > Mammalia > Diprotodontia > Petauridae > Gymnobelideus > Gymnobelideus leadbeateri. Next base: position 38,736 of record WOXC01011322.1, read on the forward strand.
GAAGTTCGTTATTTTGAGAAGGGTAGGAGTGGGCTGGAGGGAACAATAAAGTCACCACTACAAGTGCAACGTAAACCTTATCCTGTTTGAGAGCATTTCCTTTATTTTCTTCCCCATATTCCACACTCCACCCCCCCAAAAAAAGTCCAATAAATACTAGGGTGACAAAAATAATCATGACCACAGCACATATAGCCCTTAACTTTGATTATATTCATCTCACTATTACTTTGTTACATCCTTAATACAACATTACATAGGATGAAGTAACACCACAGGAAGCCTTATCAGTCTTCTCTGTGTATAAACGTGGAAAGGCTTATATGGTTTGGAGCAGGGGATTGAGCCTCTATTTAAGTGGTCCCCTGCTGTTCCACTCTATTTCCCCCCTTTCTATAATACTAAAGGGCTACTCTCTAAAAAAGGGGAGTGGGGGTGGGAATAATATCCTTTCAAATGTTATTTTGAAGCAGCATCTACATTGAATCATTTAAAACCAATGTTTGTTTTATATAGTGAGATTTCAGAGAATCTGAAAATCAGGTCTGCTCCATAGGATGCCTGATGTACTCCTTATTATGCTAAGAAGTGGATAATTTCAGTTTAATTCTCTTTCCTTCTGGTAGGCAGTGTAATCCTTACAATGTAAACTTTTCCCCTTTATACATGGCTTCACTGTGCTTTCCAGGCCGATAGCTTTCCATTGGCCATTCCCTTGTAAGATATGTGGGAAGGAATTTTGACACCTCTGGTCTTTAAATTATCTCAGTCAGTGGATTTCAAATTGGTTGGGTCATCCAACAGACAAAATCAAAGGGCTAGCTGCCTTTCATTACAGGAAAAAGGAGTGACTGACAGAATTGGGGTTTTAACTGCCTCATTAACAAAAGGAAGAATTGCAGGAAAGAAGCTTTTTAAAATACAAATCTTTAAGAATACTGGTCTTTTTAAACAAATAATTTTTAAAAAGAGAGAACACCAGCAAGCTCACCTAATGCACTTGAACCTGTGAGTTCCTCTCATCCAGGAAGATGTGCATTTTGGTCTTCTAATCATAATCTTGAAGTTAAGAAATAGAGAACGATATAGTGAGTCTTGAAAGCTGGTAAACATTACAAACTGTGCCGTATCTTGTCATAAAATGAGGACAAACTACATTTGTAATCTAGTTTCCATCGGCTCAATGGGAGCAGTCTCAATTTCCTCAGTATCACTGGATGTGAGGGAGATGGTGATGATCACTGTTTTCTTTCATGTGTTTCTAGACAAGCTATTTTATAAACATCACTGCCACTGTAATGGGTAAGCCCCTAAAAGGGAAGCTTTAAATTATATTTTAAAAGAGATCCAGCTACCATTGTTGGAGTGCACATTCTTTCATTACTCCAAGTCAGGTCCCTATTCACCAAGAGCAGAAAGGATTGGACACAACAACACACAGTTCTCTCTCCCCTGTGTGACTCACAGTTCATCAGGAGGTCTGCACAGCTGTACAGTCACAGAAGCTCCATAAATCAGGACTTTGGCCTGTTGTTGGAAGTTTTTTCCTCCTTATTTCCTAGGAATTGCACATTTAGAACTCCATAATGGCATAAAATAAGAGTCAAAATCGTTGGTGCTAATAGTCATCTCTCCCTTCCCCCCTCTACCCGTTGCCCTATTGCTTCCATAGGCAAAGACCGTAAAATCTTGGCTAAAATGAACTTTGACTTGTGGAGCAGGCACATTGGGATTAAGATTTCATCAGTTGCCTGGTTATCTCCATCAGAGGCATTCTTTCTAAAACTGTGTCTGTCTAAATGGTGAGCCTTTCCTCACATGGAGGTATCAACTGTTCAACTGACATGTGGCTTAGATGAGAGAGATTATGCCAAGAACAGGAGGCAAAATTATTCTTGGTTGAGCTCTATTCCCTTACAACTTCTAACATTTTTAAAAAATGTAAATCTACAAATATGAGAAAAATCACTTTCCAAAGTACTAACACACTAAATTAGAATATAATTGTTATATTCTAAAAAGAACACTAAATGTGCATTTGGAGCCCATGGGTTCAAATTCTGACAATGTCACTTATTGTCTCTGATTTGGAACAATTGCAACTTCTCTCAGCCTTGGTTTTTTCATCTATAAGATGAGGAGCTTTGACTTCACAAACAATAAGGTTATTTTTATTTCTCAATCTGTGGTCCTTACATTTGATTTATTCTTTTAACATTTTCAGAATGTTTTTAGATGTTATTTTTCCTCTCTCCCTCTAAACCTCTCACCTTCAGATTTCTTAGGTGTTAATAAATGACTGAAAGACAGTGTTCTAAAATGCTCCAAACCTGTACACTTAGCAGGATGATTTTGGAATTAAGAATTGTTTTCAAATCCTGCCTTTGACTCATTTTGTCTATGTGACCACAGACCAATCACTGAACCTCTCAGACATCCAAGGTCATCTTTAAGATCTTGCATTCATTTTCCATTTGTTACATGTTTATCTGTCTATCCATTCATTCATTTTTTCATTCTTTTATTTATTTTGTTTATTTATTGGAAACTATAATGTCTCCACTAATAGAATTTTTGTTATTTGATCATATGGTTACTTTTTTTTCCCCTTTGAATCCTTAGAACCTGGCATGGTGTCTGGCAGACAGTAGACTCTTAGAAAGTGCTTTTTAAAAAAATGAGTTGCTAATTTTGCATCAGTGGAGGGAAATTTCCATGTCCGTGGAGATAGCTTCTACAATAGCAACAATTTAACATGTTGATATAGTAGACATTTTGCTCTGTAAAAACTTCCTGATTTAAAAGATAAATAAATTTTCAAAATGGGTAATGTACTATATTTGGGTTAAAGTTTATATTTAATTAGTGTAGACCTCTATTTCAATGAATCAATATTGATTCCTAAGTTACAATCAAAGGTGCCCATATTCTCTAGCCATTGTAAGGAATATCCATAAATTACTGGCCCATGTAAAATATAATCACACATTGAATCATACATATTCTTAAAGACTTGCTCTCTGTAACACTTCCATGTCAACTATATTTCATCAGAAGGTCAAGGGCTAAGTAGTCAATATCTAAGAAAAGGTATACAGAAAGCTTGGGTGCATGGGCTAGTACCACTTAGCTGAACATTACCATTTTTTCCATCATTGGAGAGAAAGAAAAGGGTCTATAGTAATCTTTAGCCAGGATGTGTTACAGTATAAGGCTCTATTTATACCTGTGGAAATCAGAGCATAAAGGGACAATAATATTTACTTTAAATCATTTTCTTCTATATTGGTGTGTTCTATTTAAGTTGCCCTTGAGCACTGCTATTTGGAAATAGCCTAGAAATTGTTCACTTTTCTTGCCACAGGAATGTTTCTAAAATGGTCATACCTCATCACTCTACTGCTTCAGAAGCATCAGTGTATCCTACGTGACCCTAGCATTTAATATAAACTACTCGGTGTGATTTTTAAAAATGTTAATAATCCAGTGTGTGGTGTAATGGAGAAGAGCCCAGATTTGGAGTCAGAGCACTTGGGTTTCAATCCCATTCTCATTCAATTGCTATTTTTGTGATTTGGGTTTCCCTTTCTAGGCCATGGTTTCTAAGTCTGGAGAATGAGTGGGTTGGACTAGATGGTCTCTAAAGTCTCTTCCACCCCTACATTCTATGAATATTACTTCCCTTCAAACACCAACAGTCTAAACCAACTGAACTCTTAATCTTTTTCATTAGGAATTCATTCTCTGTAGTTATTTTAAATAGGAACAATAGGTTAGCATTTACATATTGCTTTAAGGTTTGCAAAGAACTTTATTTAATCCTCACTACAACCCTATGAGGTAGGAACTATTATAACCATTTTACAGATGAAGACACTGATACAGACAGAGATTAAGTGAGTTGTCCAGGGCCACAAAGCTAGTAAGTGCCTGAGGAGGGATTTGAATTTATCTTCCTCACCAAAAGTCCAGAACTATCTGTCTTGGTGATGCTTCTTCTACTTTACCTTCAAATTTTTACATTGAAAATTATCCTCTATCCTTGTGACTCTGCTCTAGGATTTCGTAATCTGTTTGGGTGGCTGATTTTGGTTCCCTATTGTTAGATTATTTAACAAACTTTTATTAAATACTTATTGTGTGCTATGTTCTGCATAAAACTTTTCAACAATTGCCAACACTGGTGATATTCAGTATTCAAAGGTTCCAGGCCTGTTTTCCATTGTTTATTTCTCTTGAAATAACTCATCATATTTGATGAAATGAAATGCTATAAGATGATTTCAATATTCAGACTTCTATGTGTATGGCTGCATTCCCTTGATCTCACTTCATAATGCACCCTGTTACTCAAACATCCTCCTATGGAAATCTTTTTTTCCCCCTTACTTCAAGACAAACTCATTACAATTTCCTTCTTTTCCATCATTCCTAGTTTCCCTATGGCAAATAGATCAATACCACCTTTCTTTGTCTCTTAGGCATTTAGTTCAGGACTGTAGAACCTCCTGCTCTGCATCCCAAGTATTCGAGACCCTGTTTCTTCCTAAATATCTATAAAATACCATCCAAAACAAAGAACTCTTTCTTCTGATTCTGCATTTACCCTCTTATCCCTTATCCCTGAGGGCAAATATACTTTTCTCATATAGTAGGTCACAAATGTTTTGAAAACAGATGGGAGAATTTAAATAGATTTCTAGGAAACCAAGCTTTGTGTGTGTTGGGGGCAGAGTTGTGGGGGAAGTACTAAATTTACTAGCCATGGGCAACTCTAGCCAGGTCATTTCTCTTATCTGAGGGTGACCCTTGGTGTTGGTTGGTCAAATCCCTAAGTTCAAATGAGCTGCATGAGAGGTGATACTCAGTATAATGCTCTATTAAGAAGCAAGGATCATGGGTTGTTTTTTTTTTTAATTATTTTTAGCCTGTTATTCTTGTATTTTAATCACATCTTAACAATATTATTAAAAAAGCAAAGTTATCTAAAACCACATTGGCTACTAAGCAGAAGAGTTTCTAAATTATATGGCATCTGAAACTCACTATTTAAGTTATTAAGGGGTATGGTCATCAAATTAGATAATGCATGAAAAAGTTTTGTAATAATAAAGCACTATATAAATGCCATGCTTACACAATCGTTCCTTCTTATCAAAATACTATGGACTGAGTTGGGGTGGATCAGTTTTATGATTTCTTGAGGCCAAGCATCTATTTCTGTGCATTATGTAAATTACCTCCACATGTGTGAGATCATACAACTCATTTGTAACTTCCAGTTTCTGGGGCCACTGAAAGTTTAAATCACTTGACTGTAGTTACACAGTTAATATAGAGCATAGGTAGGACTTGAAACCAGGTCCTTTATTGGTCAGCATAGAGACACTAGGTGAGGGTGAATAGGATGGAATGTATTAACACTGTTAATCTTATTAAAAATTAGGATGTAAAGAATATCATTGCAGAGTAATATGACAAGAAAAAAGGTTGGCCAATTATATAGGAAGAGTGCAGGACAGTGTACATATTCCATTGGTTTCCATATAATGTCAAGAAAGCCAAAGAAAGGTCTTTGGGATTTGAAGTATATCACCTATAATGTATTTAGAGAAAACAGGGCCCAAAGTGAAAAAGCCTAAGAAGATACAGGCAGATTGTTAATGTGAACATGGGCTGTGTAATGATTATATTATATGTTGGAACTTCACTTCGAAGGGGAGTAGGTCAATGAATAAGGTTTTACAACAACAATTCAATTAATAGGATTTTTGAGGCTCAGGGCTGCTTGACATACCAGTGATCCTTTGCCAGTGATCTCTAACAGAATTTGGACCTGCCTGGAGCTGCCAGAAAACACAGAACCAGCCTAGATCAGCTCAAGGGCAGAATTTGGTCTAAAAAAGACAAATAGAATTAAATTGTATAGTCCATTGTTTAATTCTTTCAAAGCATATGCATGGGAACTGCAGTATTGGAATTGGGCTCATTTTAGGGTTAGAGTGCACAGTTTATATAGGTCACACAGGAGTGATGTCACATCATTTTATCTCTAGAGGGAGGAAAGACCTCTTTTATCAGACCATCCCCAACCAAACCAGACCACTCCCAGCCTTCTGCTATCTACAAAGAAGAATCTGTCTCCACCCAAGCCAGAGCAGAACCCTATGGGACTCCTCTACCCTAGATTAAATTACTTGCAAGCTTGGGTGGGGGCTGACCAAGATAAGGAGAGCCAATGCAGTCTCATGATCAATAATGTCCTTCTGAAGAAAAACTAAACTTAAAGTTAGGACTTTGAAAGAAGGAGGGTAGAGGAAGCTCCAAGATAATGATTATTAAAAATCATTTTTCACAAGCAGCAGCTGCAGACTCAAGACCTTGCTCAGGACTTTCAAAACATCCTGCATCTTGGCTTACTGTATCTACAGATATATTTTCCCTTAACCCTCATTCCCCACCAAAATCCTCTAGAAACTATTAATATCTCACCCCTTTCCACCTTGGACAACCGAGAATTCCCCTCTCACTCCCTTTTCCCTTGCAATCTCTTTGTCTCTGTGATGATTAAAAAGGTTGAAGAGACATAGTTTCTGGGTAATTTAAACTTTTTTTTTTTTTTAAATAAAGTCAGCACATTATTAATAAAAGGATGGTCATTTAGTCATCTCACAGTTTATATATCCTTCAAAGAGTAGGTGTTCCTGAGGGCTGACAATAAACTCTGAATGGATATCATAATAGAAGGTGAACTATATTAAAATAAGGATCTTTGGGCACCTGTGACTTAGGTCACACAAGTCTTGGTCAGAGACATTAATTTCTATATCTCTTGTCAAGAAAGAAAGGAAGAATCAATATTGTCCCAGACCTGTCTGAATGAACACAAGGAGCAGGAATACACACATTAACCCAAACTTAGAATTTCTTTTATTTTCCAACTAGATCTTGGCCTGGGTAATCTTTAAGAAATTTCCCACAGTTGTTGGTTTCTGGATAAGGAAGTAGAAAAGGGAAAAAACATTGATCCTAATGCAGTAATTAGTTATTAGAGAGAAATATTCATTTCTCACATTTCAGATAATAAATACTTTGGTAATCTTTGATTGGACTCTTTCATTTAGGATTTTTTCTTTTGGGACCTGGGATATTCCTTTAACGTTACCTATATTATCTGAGAACATACCCACATCAATAAGATCATAGATCCATCTAAGAATGAAATTCCAAAGTATTATTAGAATTATTATGAATATTCTCAATCCTCATCATAACCTTCAGTCATTCTACCGTTCCCTACTTTCCCAGGTTCTCATCTGGGTCCTGACTTCACTTTCCTTCTTTCAAAATCTGACTTTATGGTTAACCAATTCAATTTTGCACTGGCTTCTAATCTTCAGTCTTTTGCCTCTTTATCCTTCATTGCTTGTCCTTTTCCAGCCCAACCCTGAATAACTCCCACCATCTCCCTTCTTCTCTCAAAGTCTCTATTTAAAGGAGGCTCAGAAGCCTAGCCAACTCTTCAGTTCTCACCAGCTATATTCCTTGGATTCAACACCACCATCATCATTCTTCCACAGGAAAAGCTTATTACAAGAAACTCATCATCACAGAGATTTGTACCAGCTTTGGTACTCACACCTCATCAGTATCCTCAATTGTCTCCACCCCATAGATTAGAGGGCAAACGAAAATCCTTCTCCCAAAGCCATTTAAAGAGGTATTAGAAGGTAGACAATTATTTTTTTTTATTTTCCCCTCAGCTACACTTCTTGAATTCTACTCTACCATCAACATGCTTCTGTGTACCTTTTCCCTCTCCTTCCCCACCACACTTAATAACCTTCTCTGTGTGTTGTTTTTGTTGTTATTGTCTCCCCATTAGAATGTAAACTTGACAGAAGGGATTGTCTTTTTAAAAACTGTATAATTATAGCTTAGCACTGTACGGACACATAGGTGCTTAATAAGTATTTGCTGTATTGTTTTTATGTATTGTATTGTATTGTATTGTATTGTATTGTATTGTATTGTATTGTATTGTATTGTATTCTCTGTTCCTCCACTTCTCCTGCTGAAAGTTAATGAAAGTCACACAAGTCTACTGACTAAATTCACTACAGAGTCAAGCTACTTAATCTTAACTGAGCCCTCACAACTACACAGCAATGCTTTTTAATCTTCCCTCTTTGATTCCATCCCATGACTCACAACATCTGTTCCTAAGCCTATCTTGTCTCCCCAATCTTCTTCTGACACTGCTTCCCCCATCCCTCAGAAGAGGTCTTTGTCATATAGTACATTGCAAACATCAGGGTCCCCAGTTCACAAACTTCTTCACTCACTAACTTTCCTTTCAAATCAATTCAACCTCATCCCCATCCTCTTCTTTTTTCACTCCAGTCTTGGAAGATGAGAAGGCATTTTTTTTTCTTGCCAATGCAGTTCATTCTACTTGCACTCCTTCTCACTTGTCTCTTCTATCTCTTGTCCCTTTGATCACTTTTTTCCTCTACATAATTTTACAGCACTCCTTAACCATTGAATCCTCTGTTGTACAGAAACATGCCCATATCTCAACTGTCCTTAAAATTAAAAAAAAAAGAAATTGTCACAACTGAACCATATTTTCACGCTATACTTCTCCCTTTCACCAAGGAAAAACAAACAACTGTCTACACCCCATGCCTTCACTTACTCTAAACTTCTTACAATCTGGCTTTCATCCCCACTACTTAATTGAAATTGCTCACTCTGTGGTAACCAATAATCTCTGCATAGCTAAATTGAGTGGCTCCCCCTGCTCTTCCTTTTTAAATTCTGCAGCTTTTGACTCTATTGACTACAGACAACACGCTTTTTTTCCCTCTGCCTATACTCTTTCTTTCTTGTGTTGTTCTATCACTGCTCTTCTGAATCTCTGCCTTCATGTTAGAAAAATCCCTCCCCCAACCCCCGCCATATCATCCTGTTCTACGTTTCTTCTATATTTGGGTAAAATTCAAGACTATTTTGGTCCATCAAGTATTTTATTTGACTAATTTCCCTCAGTGAGCTTATAATTTATCAGTTTCCTTGAAATCATCTCCAGGCAGAGGACTTCCAAATCTACATACCCCCATTAAGCTGTAAGCTCTCTGAGAGAAGGGCCTTACTTTTGTCTTCTTTTGTACTCACACTGCTTGGCACAGTGACTAATACATAGGTAGATGCTTATAATAAATAAATGCTTATTGATTATGTAGCCCTCATTCCTTTATTGAGTTCCATTCCCAAACCCCTCATGGCCAGCTTGACATCTCCACCTAGATGTCCATCTAGGCATCTTACACTCAAAATATCCAAAATAGAACTTGGTATCTTCACCCCCAAAACAAACAAAAAGAAAAGAAAAAAAAAATATATATATATAGCCTAACCTTTTCTATTTCCATCAAGGCCACAACTATTTTTCTAACCACTCAAGTTTGCCACATCACAGTTATTCTTAACTTCTCATTCTTCCCTTTAATATCAGTTATCAAATTTATCTCATTTTTCTTTTTTAACATCTCTTATTCCTGTATCCTTCTCCCCACACATTATTATGACCATATTTCAGGCCTTCCTCTTCTCTCACATGGACTATTGCAAAAATCTTCTAATCGACTGTAATAGTAATGAAATTTGAAGATGCTTTTGTATTGCCAAGCTAAGAGGTACTTAGCACCTAGTTTCAAAATAAGCCTCTGTTGAAGAAACAGAAGGTATGATCCCCTGTTGCTGACATAACAGGTAGGGGCTGAACAGGGAGGAGCTATAAATATTTAAGGAAGAGCACAAGCTGGACAGTCAGAATTTCCTGGGGTAAGCATTGTGGAGGCAGGGCAGTTGCTGCTGTCCTGGAGACTGAACTGAGAATTGAGAAGAATTGAGAAGAGCAATGAGAATTGAGAATTGAGATAGAATTTCTTGGAGCAAGCCACATGGAGGCTGGATAAAGTGATTTTCATTTTGAGAATGGAGCTTATGGTGCTGAGGACTTCCAAGGGCCAGCTGGAGCTGCTGAGGATTTCCAAGGGTCAGCCGTAGGTACAGAACACTGAGGAAGCAGGATTGTGGTGCTAGTATTTTCTACAAAAGTTGTGACCTTGTTAATGTGTATGAATGTTCTTGTGGCTTTGTTAAGCCTTGTCTTCCCAGGAATAGAGACTGTGAAGGATATGAGATGGATTGGCCACCTTGAGCCCCAATGTGGAGCATGAACTGCACAGAGAGCCAGACAAGGAGCTGGGAGCTTTCAGCCTTTGAGTAGTGAATAATGATTGTCTGAAGAGTGACTGATGGAATTGTAATTTACTTGTGACCTAGGGGTGGATGGTTTTTGTATTTTCCTCTGCCCCTTAAGAGGGTACTGAGTAGTGACTGTTGAAGTTGTAACTTAATTGCACCCCATGGGTGGAGAACTTTGACTTTTGTACATTGTGATCTTTAAGGAAGCATGCCTCCATAAGGATGATTGAATGATTGAGTTACTAAATGACTTTATTTTGTTGAAAACTATGTGACTACTTTGCTGAAAACTATGTGGCCATTTTAGTGAAAGTTGTTGAGTTGTGACATGGTGAATACTGTATTTTGATTTTCTATGATAAATTGTAATATTGTGAATTATGTACCATGATTTTCTATGAATGTTTTGCTCTGATTTGTTATTGAATAGAGAGTTCACTATACTGCATAATCAGAATACTAAAAGCTGTTCACAGGAGCAGTCCTCTGGAAAACTGCTTGTGCTTGGCTTTAAATCAACTTCACCATATCCACTCTCTTCCTTCACAAATACAGCCCACATAAAACTTCAAAATTGGTATTTCTAAAGAGATTCTAACATGTTGTTCCCTTCTAAAAACAACACAAGAACACAAGCTGAAGCAAAAAGCAAAACAAAACAAAAAACCAAACACCAACTTCCTGTTGACTCTAGAATATAATAAAAATTACTCTGCCACATAAAACACTTTCATAATCTGGTTGCAGTTTACCTTTCCAAACTAGTTACACATTACTCTCCTATACACATTCCACACTCCAGTCAAATTAGCTTGCTTGCCATTCCCTATATATAGCATTTCATTGCTCAAGTGTTCCCCCATGTTAAGAATGCTGTCCTTTTTCTCTGCTTCTTGGAACCCCTAGTTTATTTCAAGTCTCAGATTATGTCAATTTCTGATGGGGCCTTCTCCATCAGATTTAACTACTTCCCTTAAATTATTTTATATTTCTTGTTAATGTATTTTGTTGAGGTCTTTGATAGTAGGAACTGTTTTATTTTTTCTTTGCAATTGATGAATGCTTGTGGACTTTATTTGAATTTACTAATCTATGTACATTTAATCCTCCGTATATACTCTAAGATAATGGGGAAGGGGGAGGTACAAGTATTTAGTAAGACTTACTATATGCAGGGAACTTTTTTTTTTCTTTTTCATCCTTCAGTGACTAACACTAACAGGAATGTGGTAGATATTTACTTAATTTTGTTGATTTAAACAGAAAGAATTTTTCTGAAGAATTTGTCCTCTGTTTAAAATTATAATTTAGCATGAATAATTTATCACACTATGTATTTATCTTACCTGTGTAAGGCCCAGGCTCTTTGTATAATCAGTCACTTAAGACATCTGATAGATTAATCCATGCTAACTTGAAAGTGTTAGTGGACCTTACTTTGCTAAAGCAGGTGTCATGGTTGGTAGAGCACTGGACCTGGAATCAGGAAGACCTGAGTTCAAATGAAGCCTCAGACACTTAATAAATGTGAGACCTTGGGTAAGTCATTTAGCCCCTGCTTACCTCAGTTTCCTGACATAAAATGGGGGGTAAATAACAATACCTTCCTCCCAGGGTTGTTGTAAAAATCAAATAAAATAATATTTGTGAAGTATACAGCATCTGACATGTAGTAGGTACTTAATTAATATTTGCTTCTTTCCTTTAGAGATAATGTATACTCATTTTAATAGTAGTTCTCTGTATACTTTGTCTTCAGCTTTGTTATCCAACATAAAGAATGATGGCTATAATTACTTTAAGGTTCACAAATTGCTTTATCCTCACAGCAGCCCTGTGAAACAGATGCTATTATTATTCTCATTTTACCGATGGGGAAATTGAAATGAAAGATGTTAAGTGAATTGTCCAGAGTCACATCACTATTATGTGTCTGAGGCTTGATTTGAACTCATGCCTTCCAGATTCTAGATCTATTCTCTATGATTTTGTTATCATGGTAACTGGAGGGTGGGTAATGGAGTAAGGTTTGGAGGTTTTGATTTTTTTGTTTTGTTTCCTATATTTTTTGGGGAAGGATTATTTTGGAGCAGGTTCAATCATGCTGTGTACTTTAATATTCCACATACACAGAGGTATAGTCTGTAAACATTGTTCTCAGGGGGGAAAATGAATGAGTTGTGTGTGTGTGTGTGTGTGTGTGTGTGTGTGTGTATGTGTGTGTGTGTGTGTGTGTGTGTGTGTGTGTGTGTGTGTGTGTGTGTGACTTCAGGTAGATATGACATGAGAACATAAGGGGACAAATTAATTCACTTGTTTGTTGTTGGTGATGTTGTTCAGTCATGTCTGACTCTTTGTGATCCCATTTGGAATTTTCTTGGCAAACAGGAGCTGTTTGCCATTTCCTTCTCCAGGTCATTTTACAGATGAGGAAACTGAGGCAAACAGGTTAAGTGACATCCCTGGGATTATAAATTTAGCAAGTTTTTGAGACTGCATTTGAACCCACAAAGGTGATTCTTCCTGATTCCAAGCCCAGTGCTCTGTCCATTTTGCCACCTTATTTTGCCTTATGATAATGATTAATGAATGATAATGACAACCTATTCCCCTTCTAAAAAGTAGTAACATTTTTTTAAGCAATTGGGGTTAATTAACTTGCTCAAGGTTACACGGCTAGTCATTATTTATGTGTGGGAGCTCATTTTCTGAGGCCGGTTTTGATCTTGGGTCATCCCAACTCCGAGGCCGACGCTCTTACTCACTGTGCCACCTAGCCGCCCCAGTAGTAACATTTTAACATTAGAAAATAAGAATTAAATCTCTAATGTTAGAAATGTACGCCCTATAATAATTTGGTACAATAGATATTTTTGTGCAGAAGAGTTTGAATATACTTCAAATTTCCAAAGCTAGGCAGCTACCTACTCTGACTACCTATAAATCTGAATCCCATAACTGATTTGAAACTGAAATCTCTTACATTTTTGTTTCTGAGAAACCTTAACAGACAAGATCTTTAATGATTTATTTAAGTAGGATCCTGCATTTATTGTATCATAATTTGCACCAAATAGAAATATAATTTACCTAATCTTATAGAATTTTGCCCTCAGTACTCATTCATGTAAGTATTTAGCAGTCCCAAATATTAATTTCTCCATGGTATATTTACTCTATGTTAATAATATATAAATTTATATTAGATTCTATAAAATACTACATATTATAAATTATAATTTGGAGTATAACCTTTATTTCTTAATGCCATATCTACTAAATATTTTTCTAAAGTTTTCACAAGAGCAGAGTGGAGTTCAGATTTTTTTTTAGAAACTCATTTTATCTTCTCTCTGCATTTACTTATAATTTGAACCATTCAACACATATGCTAGGAATATTTCTTGTGTTTTCCTGTGCCTATAATGTATTTTCCTTACATTGAAGAGATTTTTAAAAGGAATATTTAATGGGCACACATATGTGTTGTTTATGACTAATCTAAACTGGCATTAGATCTACCAAGCAAGCTGGCAGAGTATGAGGCTGAGGGATGGAAGAGGTGGATGATGTATGAAGAAGAAAACCCCAAAAGTTTGGTTTAAGGAACTATAGAAATTTTTTTTTGAAAACAAAAATAGAGTCAGAATTGTTCAGGAAATCAGTAAAGTATACTGGGATATGAGTTCTGGAAACTGACCAGTATTATACTACATGGTGCATAGTGATAATAGAGCTGGCATTTAAGCAGTGCATTATGACTTGCAGAAAAAAAAATAATAATAACTAACATTTATACAGAATTTCACATTTTGCAAAGTATTTGCAAATATCTCATTTGATCAGTGTAATAACCCATTGAAGTAGTTATTACTGTAATCTTCATTTTACAGAAAGGGAAACTGAGAGAGATAAAATGAATTTCTTAGGATCACAAAGTTAGTAAATGTCTGAGGCAGAATTTGAACTTGGTTCTTCCTGATTCCAAATACTGAAATATCATAGATAGCCACCTAGCTGCCAGCATATACTGCACTTTGCACTTCTCTCTCTGTCTCTGTCTCTCTCTCTGTCTCTCCCTCCCTCCTTCCCACAAATACAAATATATACAAACACATATATACACATATCTATACATATATGTATGCACATATGTATATATATGTATACACAGGCACACACATATACATATATATGTATGTATGTATGTGTATATATATATATGTATATATATATACTTATTTTATTTTTGCAACCAACCTATGTTATTATGCCTATTGCTAGCCCTACTTTACAGATTAGAGAACTGTTGAAATGACTCAGAGATTTACAAAGTTGAAATGACTCAGAGAGTTACTACCTGTGGAGGTTTCTGAATCCAGATCTCCTGACTCTGAGTATGATACACTTTCCATTACAGCATATAGAAATAGGCATCTCAATAAATAATTTTAATTTGTTGATTAATTTAACTGTAGAGTTAGTTCAGTAATTTGGAGAAAGTTATTAGGTTGGTATCAGTGGGACCAAAAATATGTCTGTGCTTCCTCCATTATTTGTTTAAGCTTGACAATTCAGATGATTTTTAAATGCTCCACTGCATTCCCTTGTGCGCACGTGCACACACACACACACACACACACACACACACATATTTACTGTGTGTATATTGGCATATTTAATTTCACCCTCCCCCATAGAAGAATATAAGTATCTTGAGGGAACAGGCTATTTATTTTTGTTTTTACATGCCCATTTCTTAGTATGCTGTCTTGCACATGGAAGATTCATAAGTACTTTTGTTGACTACATTTGAATAGACTAAAGTAGAATAAAATAAAGTACAGTACCAGTAAAAAGAAATAGCTTTAGTTAACTAATAGTTTTTCTTGTTTCAACACAGTATATTTTAGGTAGTAGACCTTCAATTAAAGTTCCTTTAGAATCCCATGATTCCAGTGTAAACAGGATCCTAAACAATCTTTATTTGTTGTAGAAACTTCCCTTCTTCAGGTGAAGCAGAAAGTGAAAATCATTCTTTTTCTCTTTGAGAAGAGACTGGGGAGAAAAAAAAAAGCCCTTTAAATTTAGCCTATGGCTGAACCTTCATGAGGAATGATCTTGTGTTTTTGGTGTGAAAGGTGAAAAAATTAAAAGTATGAGTTCTTTGATAAATTGCTTACAACAATGCCTCATCAGCAACTGCAAAACATGTGAACAGAACCCTGACTCAGTATGATATTCCAACTAGAAAGATAGTTAAGATAGTTATAAGTAGGTAAAATTCTGTTTATTTCACACCTGAAATGAAGTCAGATGCAAACCATATTTTGAAAACTGTATCAAATCTATTTCCCAGTGTATGTAAGGGAGCTTGATATTCAAAGAAGTCTATAGAGAAGGCATTTTTAAAGTGAAAAAAATCTTTCACTTCTAATTTATCTTTTTTAAAAAATAAATTCAGCATGGAATAAACCCACTATGCAAATACAATAATTCATATCAATTTATCAGTTTCCCTGAAAGTGGGAGAAAAAAAAAACCTGAGAATACATCATGCATCATAATTTTTTTTCTTTTAAAGAAAAAATCATTCTTACTTTAGTGTTTACCTATTTAAAGAAACTCCTAAAAGCAATTTCTCTAGAATGATAGAGCAATAGAAATGACCAGAAGCACTCCAAAATCCCAAGGTTCTGTAATGCTATGATATCACCATGTGGTAAGTTACTCCATCCAAAGGTAAAAAACTCACACTATGAAATGAACCCCTCAAAAAAAAAAAAAACACAAGCAGAATTAAGTTCCCCCCAACACACAAAGAGCCCCATCAACTTCATAGCTCTTTGAACATGCTTCCTAAGAAGTTTCCCTTTTTGTGGTCTTCTTTAAATAGTCTGTCCCAGGTCCCAGACAAGGGTTATATAACAACGGAATGTTAGCTCCTTTACATTTCCTTTACACACTTCTTTGTGATTTAATTGCCTGTAACCAGCAGATGTCTTACCTAGCCAAAATAGTTAACAGAAATCTAGGTGATCGATCAGCAGAGAAGTGTTAAAGTCACCAATCCTACAACCCTCCTATCAGGGGAAAAACAGAAGCAAGCAAACAAACAAAAACTCTAAGTAAAAAATAAAAATAAGACTAAACATAATGTCAGAGTTTTAAAGTTCACATGAGTCTTGGGAGCACTAAGGAATTGGGAATGGGTGTGAACACATATATTCTGATCAACATAATACAACAGAAATCAGAAGCTATGATTCTTTATCTTCTAGGCATAATTACTAATAGCTAAAATTGCTGAAGGAAAAAAGTGAAAAAAATTGTGATCAGGAGCATAGAGCTAAGGAATCATTGGTTTAGACCTGTAAAGAGCTCTTCTTTTCCTAGTAAAGAAATTGAGACTTGTAGAGATAAGGAGATTTACCCTAGGTGATGGGTGGTAATTAAAGCAAGGATTGGAGCCCAGGTCTTCTGCCTCACAACCAGCATTCCTTCCAACAATACCTCTACTTCAATAGGGCATATTGTTATAAACTGTGAAGTTTGTAAAACACTTCATTTTTTACTATCTAATTTGAAACTTAAAAGTAACATAGTGAAACTGAAGCTTTGCTCACTTCCCCAAATAGATGAATTTAACTGAAGAAATATTAAGATTTTATGCATATATTTCATTTTTCCTTATTTTGGAGAGGGGCTTATAGCTGTTTTTAAAAACTTTAAAAAAAAAAGAATTCCATATCATTTTGTTGAGTTTAAAAGTCAAAAAATCTCTCTCTATATTGTTTTCTCCCAGGAAGATGATCATTCTCCCAGGGAAGTGATCATTCTATTTAAATTATAATTGGAGGACTGTAGAAGATTTTGCTGGAGATCAGAACCTTTCATCTGGTAAAACATAAAAACTTGCCTAGTATTCCTCTACTTAGGGACAACGAGTGTGGACTGTCTCGTAATAAGCCCAGAGTCACCAAAGATGTTCGTTCTCTGGCCATATGATCATTCAGATGCTGCTCTTATGGTCCTCAGTTATTTGTCTGTGTTGACTGGGAAGGCTAGTATAAGATGTAGTTAATGGAATTTCTCTTTCTATCAAATAGACAGGGAAATGGTCCATTTTTCCAAAACAGAGGTAGGTGAAAGCCATCACATCAACCTGAACTTTTCATTTGCAGGGAGCCAGCCCAGCATCCTAGCAAACAAGAAACAGCTCTCTATGTATGGGAACATTTTTATAAAGAACTTTATTCAAGCTTATTTCATTACTTTCTTCTCTGGTAGTATGGAGGGTGAATTAAGTTGAGCACAAAAGACTTTCACTACCCTGAATTACCTGTTTCACCTTGAAAAGCCACACAAAATGAAGCTCTTAGAGCCTTTTGAAAATGACCTTTTTCCTCAGCAATGATTTATCTTTCCCCTCGAAAATCCCTTTTACAAAAGGGAGTATGATTAAAGGAAGCCAAGCAGCACAAACATTCGCTGAAGATCCCGCTTATCTAGAACTCCCTTGACAATGTATGTTTTGGGGTTGGGAATGCTGCAGGTTCAAGGGATAATTCTGCCTTTCAAGCACTTCAATTTATTTCATGCCTGAGCACTGGCATTGTGCGCAGACAAGATGAAACGCATCATTGTGTAAAGAAATTGAAATGAAATCCTACTTGACCCAGCAGGATGGGGCATTATGTTTGACTCAGTAGTGATTCCTGGGATAATATCTAATTCCAGGAGGAAAATTTCTTGATATGGCCACCTGCTGGGGCTGGCTTTGTCCGGGGATCACAAGTTGTTCTGGGTGACTAGGCTCAGGACATGCCTGGAAGAATGCAGCCAGTCTCCTGCTGGTATTTAGATCTCTTCATTTTCTCCATGCCTTCTATTCACAGGGAAGCACTGAATGGAGCAGGGGGGTAGGGAGACACAGAAGCACTTCCACACTCCTGTAGCAATAAGAGCAGTGAGTCAAGGCCCGCTTGACCCAGGTTTCTTATTTATTTAATTTTTCGAGAGACATCATTATTTCTTCACAGGGTACTTTTTAATTTTTACACTTACTTGGTGCAGCCCCTTGCATGTCTTTCTCTGTTCAGTGTGTGTGAAGTGTTTACTTTGAAAAGACCGCACACCAATAGATTAAATAAAATGGGAACACTCCGTGTCTCACAAGAGGGAATCGTGCAGACAGCTTTATTACTTCTATCAGAGAACAAAGATTTTTCCCCAGCATGCAGAGGATTATTAGGCCAGAAGCAAACAAATGAAATGTGCAACGTCAAATCTTCAAATGTGACCAAGGAAAATTGTCTAAGTGATTTCCACATAATTATGTCTTTTGAAATAAATACAATTCCCTAGGTCTGTTCCTAAGACTGTCCTTATCTTTTAGGCTTTCTAAGATGTTTTTGGACATACATTCCATGATAAACAATGAGCATATGTACAAAAAAGAATAGGGAAAATTCCAGTTTTCTCTCCATCCTCATCCCACCCACAAACTTGCTTACCACCACAACCAAATACAATATATTGAATACTATGTTAATCATAAACAAATAATGATCTATTTGTTATTTGTGTACAAAATGACATCATAAAATGATGAGATATTTTCTTTTCATTAGAAATCATAGTATATATAAAGCTGAATATCAATATTTTTTACCTTCAAGTTTAGACATTTTAAAATGGGACAACAATCAATAAATTAATGTTTTTCAAGCACCAGGCACTGTACTAAGCACTGGGATAAATTAGAAAATTATAAGCTTTCCATCCAATTTTGTTCCCAGGATTCTGTTCTATTTTCATCATATTAATGATATTCTGAATAGAAAGATAACTGTATCTATTAAAATTATGTGTTTTCTACGATAGATGCTGAAGATCATGAAGCAGTGAACATATCTAGTACTAAAGAGAAAAGATTAGCCTTCTGTAAGACTGCTAGATTCCATTTTCAATAAACATTGACGAGATAAATGAACTGCAAAATAAAAACATTTCAGATCTATGTGTTTATTAAATATACATATTATATACCTAAGTGTCTCACAAATACTTAATATATGATTACATATGTCTATCTCCATATGAGAGGTTCGTCTATGTATGATTTATGTATACATCTATATATGTATATCTTCTTTTTACTTCATAATTTTCTTTCCATATTTTGCTATCAAAAGAGTAGATATGTACAGAATTCCACTTAAGTTTGCATAATTTCCAAGTCTTTTGATATGTGTAAAATCTATTTCTAAAATGTTCATATTTATGTATAATCCAGCACAGTATCTGGACCATCAACCATTATACAAAATAGGTTTCTAAAATATACATTGGAAAAATCTGGATTTGGAATTATTTGAATCATTCAGGTTTGTAATATGATATTCAGTTAAATAATATAAGTCCAAGTGTTGTGGTTACTTTAATTCTGTAAGGTAAAAGATATATTCAAGAAATATTTTCATTAATTAGCAAAAGTGGAAAATCAGAAAAGGATGATAATTCTCACTTTTTATCAAAGATTGGTTAATAAATTCCTTAGACAAAAACTTTAAAACATAAATATCTCCTCTCCAAAATTATTAGATGATTAGGAATTCAATTGTCATTACTGATTTTCAAAATGAAACTGATTTAGGATTTTAAAAAATACAGTCATGTATTATGCAAAATATCCTGTAAGGACAGTCAGGCAAAATAAAAGTGACTTTCAGAAATTTCTACAGGCATTTCTGCAGCAACTAGTAAACAGGAATTTTTTTCTACATGATTTTAGAAATCAATTCTTTCTTTCAACAAACATTGATGAGAAGTTTAAAGAAATATATGCCTCAGACTCTACCTTCAAGAAACTTCCAACTTTATGGGGAAGAAAAAAAATCTAACAATAAAATTGCCATATTACACACACACACACACACACACACACACACACACAGAGTTAAATATTAAATTACTAGTGTAAATGATAACTGTTATAAGATTTCAGGAAACATTGAAGTACTATTTACTATTCCGTTTTGAAATGATTTACTGGAAGTAATGAAACAACTGGGATTTAAAAGATGAGTAAGATTTGGATAATTTTTGGAGGGAGTTAGTAGTAAAAAGAAAGAGAGGATGGAGATGGCTCTAAAAATCATTAGATTTGATTATAAAAGGGTTAGATGTAACTACAGGGAGTATGGTTTGAATAGGACAGTGAAAACAGAATACAGATTGCAAGGAGATGAGAAGCATATGGTAGCGTGTTTGTGGACAAACTGGGGTTAAGATACTTTTTCAGAAGTTTGACCATAAAAGGAATGAAAGCAGTGGAACAGGAGTATGGGAAGGCAGCAGGGTCAAGCAAAGATTTTTTCACGGAGGAGAATTCCCTCTTACCATCTCAGGTCACTTCAGCCATAACTGTTTATTTTGTGATTCTAAGTTGAAGGTAGAAGGGAAGGACCCAGTGATGGAAGGGAAGTTCGGGGTGGATACTTGATGTGAGATCATTTAAAAAAAAAAAACCCTGATATTTAGTAACATGAATCTGGATCACTTACTGAAAGTTCTCATCTTCTGAAAGATCTCTGGCATTGGGTTGGATAATCAACAAACATTTATTAAAAGCTTACTTTATGACAAATACCATGCTAAATATTAGGGATACAAAGAATGACAAAAACAGTCCTTACCCTCAAGGAACTTACGTTTCAATGGGTGATTTATTCTAACTTCAGACTGCTCTTACAGAATGGAGCAGAAAAGCAGCAGCCTCACCTCTGAAGGTTTAGGGTTCCAAGTACAGAAGTTTTGATATTAAGAAAGGTATCTCCAAGTTAAAGGAAGAGAAACAATATCATCAGAAACCTCGTGATGAGCTGAATAACTATTGAGTTAAATATCTACCAGTGGCCAGGATTGGTCCCAACAGCTAAGGTGGAAGCACTGGGGATAAGTCACTATGGTAAGTTAGTGACTTCAGGTAGAGAAATTTAAGGGAGGAACAGTGGATAGACCACTGGATCTAGAGTTAGTGAAACCTGAATTCAAATCTAGCCTCATATTCTTATTAGTTTTGTGACCCTGGCCAATTTATTTAACCTCTCTGCCTCAGTATCTCAATCTGTAAGATGGAAATAAGTCACCTACTTCCCAGAGTTTGTGAGACTAAAATGAGATAATATGGGTAATTTAATTTGCAAACTTTAAATTGTGGTATGAATACTAGCAACTATTACTAAATGTCAGGATTCAATTCTGTGAAACCTGTGAGCTAGGATTATTGTATTATTCCTGGCATTTCTCAAATCTGTTCCTTTCTTTCTATGGTGTCCCCAGACCCACCAATCATCATTGTAAAGGCTCTAATCACATCTTTCCCTGGACTACTGCAATTCCTTTATAAATATTCTTTACTCTGTTTTTCTCTTCCCCATTTCACCCCATACCACCTGAATACATGAAACACAATGCCACTAAATTAATACTTCTAAAACACCATTTTGTTGTTATTCTTTCCAGTCCTCTATAATTTCAATGAATCCTTTTTGACTACAAAATAACATCTAGATTCTCTAGGCTGGCATTCATGTTCTTCAATCTGCTCCTTATTTAACTTCCCAAAATTATATTCTACCTATTGTACAACCACACTGGTTTACTCATTGCCCCCAGAACACATCTTGTGCTTTTCTGCTTTTGTTCATTTGTATCTCCTATCTGTAAAGTCCTCATTTTGAACAAAACAGTAATTCATTCTTTGCTGTCTCCACTTATTTCTTTGTTACTATATTCAAGGTACTTCCTTTGGAACTTTATCTCATTTTTTTAAAGTACACTTCAACTTGCCCTTCCCCCCCCCAACCTAGAAGTGAATACTTCTTTATTTCTTCTAGCATTCGTTGTCCATGGCAGTTATTCTTTGGTATCTCCATATGTTAATGGACCCAAAATGTTATCAGTGCTGGGACATCCTTCATAGAAACCCTACTCAAACATAGGGAACCAGTCAGATCATTGAACATCACATGGATAGGAAAGCAACATAGATGCTTCACTATAAGTAGGCAAAGAAATAACAGAAATGGTATACCCACTATTTGACATTTACTAATGCTTCATACTATGTTATCTTTAATTGATTATAATTATGTAACATATAGTGCCTGATTTTGTACTTATTTTTGAACAAGCCATCTCCACACACACACACACACACACGCACAAAACCCAAAACAAAGCAAAGATTCACCTTATTGTGGACAGTGTGTCTTCTTTGTATCCCTCACAATTCCTAGAAACGTATTGAACATATCTGACAGTCAAATATTTACTGAATAAGGAATGAGAATCAGTAAGAGAATTAATTAATTCCTGATTAGTTACCCTCCCATGTCAGCCATATCCCTCAGAAACGGTTATACGTCTACCCTTGGCCCTTTTTGAATATCTGTTCTATTATAAACAAACTATTTTATTTCTTGTTCTTTTTGTTGCTCTCTTCCTCCTTCTCTCCCTTCTTTTCTCCTTCACATCTCCTCTTCCCCCTTCTCTTTCTTCTCTTTATTCTCCTTCCTATCACTACAGGTGTCATTAGGTTCAAATGAAATGAGTGAGGTTGTTGTTAGTCTGCAGTTAATCGGTCTTCAATCTAGTGATGACTTCATTCCCTAAGCCTTCTATTGCATTCGTGCTAAGCTCAAACAATGTCTTTAAACCAATACGAGAGTAGGTTGGTAATTTTTTTACAACCAAACTTTCAAAAAATATTTCAAATTTAAAATACACTTTTATATTTAATCTGCATTATTGACACATTCTTAAATTTGGACAACAAATCAAACAAACAATTTCAAAAAAAGTTTCGAATTTAAAATACCTTTTCATTTAACCTGCATTATTAAGACATTCTTAAATTTGGACAATAAATAAAACAATAAAGCAATGTCTGTTTCGTAGTGATTGCCAATTTCTGAGGTGTAATTTTTCACACTGAAAATTTTAAAATCTATTTGCAACATGAGCCTACTGGCTGGTTATCATATCTCTTTGAAATTTAGAAAAGTGCTTTATGTGTGTTAACTTATTTGGTCCCAAACTATCTCCCCAGAATATACTTTTTATGTATGTGTACATGTTCCTTTAATACACTATATGTTCCTTGAATAGAGAGATTGCTTCGTTGTGTCTTTTGATCTCTAGCAAAATGCCTAACAGAGTAGTTGGTCAATCATTAAATGTCATTAAGTGCCTACTGTGTGCTAGGAACTGTGCTTAATACTGAAGAAAAAAAAATCAAAAAAGAAAGCTAGTCTCTGCCTTCAAAAAAGTTACAGTTTAATGTAAAGGGAAGGGAGGTAATACACAAAAGGAAGCCAAAAGTTGGGGGAATGTGCGGAAGAAAGTAGCTGGAAAAGTACTGAGGGTACTAATGAAGTATCAGTACTAAAGCTTATGCAGTGGCACAGGATAAGTTTCCCAATAAAGAGGTTTTCTGGGGACATGATCATAATTGAATCTGGTCTAAGGAGAGCAGCTGCGGGGGGGGGGGGGGGGGCGCGATGAAGAGTTGGCTCTCTTGGGATCCTGCTTTAAATGGGAACTTTGGTAAGACTTCTTTGCTCTGTCCTCCATTCCCCCAATCAGAGGGGTCTTAGGCCATTGATAAGTGCTTGTTGAATCAAAATGAAATAATTTTGAAAGAGGTTTTCTTTTGTTTGCTTCTTTTAAACTCGACTTTTAAAACACTAACATGGGCTACCAGTGAAGAGAAATGGGGTTTTCATTCATAGAAGCATCTTAGAGTATTTTTGAAAACCATTTGTTTTCATGTCCCCTAGATGCAAGGTGGTCCTCAGGCAGTAAGGTGAACTAGATACTGTTTCACAGCCTCCCTCTCTTTCTTTTAGATGCAACTAAAACACCATCTTGCACACAGAGCTTGTCCTCATCTGAGAACTGTAAGTGAAATGTCACAGACAACTTGTATTAAACTTCTCTCTCTCTCTCTCTCTCTCTCTCTCTCTCTCTCTCTCTCTCTCTCTCTTTCCCTTTCTCCCTCCCTCCTTCCCTCCCTCCCTCCCTCTCTGTTTTTGTCTCTTTATAAAGAGAGGGGCAGATGAATAATATCTAGATATCAATATTTGCCAAGAAAGATGCACACAATATGTTTGCACATATATGAATATGCATCCATGTATTTGTTAACTTTATGTTTATGCTATCTGTATTTTGATATGTACTTATCTCCACTATTAGAATATGGGCTCATCGTGGAGTAGTTATTTCATTCTTTATACTTGTATCCCCAGTGCTTAGCACAGAGCCTTGTACAAAATATATATTTAATAAATCTTGTTCTTTGACTGCTATTTTGTAATCACTTCCAGAAAATATGCATATAGACTCACATATGAGATTTGTGAGTAAAAACTACTCATACATGAAAGATGTTCAGTTTTCATCATTGCCAATTAAGAGAAAGAACACAAAAGGGATAGCCAATGTCCAGTAAGGTTGTTTCTGATTCTTCACATTTAGGAATGAATGTGATCTGTTTATGAATTATGGCTGCAGTTGTTTTCAGTCACGATCTGATTAGTTTGGAGAATGAAGAACCAATTGCAGTTACACTTTGTTGCTCCTGTAATTTTTAGGCTGGTAACTAACTTTTAACCTGCTAAAATGTGAACTTTAATCTTTCAGTCTAATTATCAAGCTATCATGCATCTCTAATAAGGGCATTGTCTGATATTTAAACACTCTGGCTATTGAATTTAAAACAATTAATAACTAATACTACTACTAATAATAATCCCTCATCTCATTAAGTAGAAATGTCAAGATGCTGTTGGGGCATTAAATTTTCCTAGATTCTCAAAGTTATAAGCTCATGGCAGAGGACCAGAACTATTCCCAAGAAAACTCTATGACAAATGAGGACAGGTTCAAGTTAGAATATTGCAAGATGTAGAGCCTTGCATGCTTTGAAAGAATGAAGTAATCTTCCTGACTATAACCAGAAGAATTTATTCTGAAGCAATCTCTCTTTTGGACTGACCTAGCTTCAGGAAATAGATCATCAGCAAATCTTACTCATTAGATTCAGTAAGTCTGAATCGCCTTCATTTTTTTTTAAATGAAGACATGAACTTAGATTTCTCAAGGACAAGCTGATGAGTCGTCTAAATCAAGACTCCTTTCCTCCCAATTCTCTCCTCCAACCAGGTTTTTACAGTAAAAAAGTGATGGCAGCAAAACAGCTACCTTTTCATTTGTGGAGTGATGGACAGAAACCTATGAAGAAGCCTCTGGAAAAAGACAGGAGAGCCTTTACCCCTTTCAGAGAGTGCCTGCAGAAATTCCTAATAAGGATCAATAAGAATGCAAATCATCCTCATGATATTTCCTGAAAAAATACTTATGTAAATCCATCCATTCTGTCACTATATACTTTATGGTAGAGATTGCAGGGAGCCGGGCAGGGAGGAGGGGAAGGAAAAGTGAGGGAGATATACAAAACTTCTTGTACCTCTCTTACTCACTCATATATTGTTTTGTATTAAGGTTCCTTGTATACGTATCACATCTTCGTTCCTACCAGATAGTAAACTCCATGATTACATAAGAATAAAATATTAATAAGCAAGTGTTTATATTTTGAATTGAGTTGAACTGAATAAAAGGACTAGTAAGATTAAGGCCCTACCCTCAGGATTTTGCAGCTAAGTGAGGTTATATAGAAACTTATAGATAACACAGATTCAGTGCACAATAATAAATTTGATAATAAATAAATATGAGATAAGAAAAGAAAAATGTATATTAACTCTATTACTATTTGTTAAATCTTTCCTTCTTTTTTTGTACTTTCTTTTACCAAAACTAGGGGAAATGTGCCTTTCACCTTAAGTGAAAAAGACCCATTAAATACAGCTCTTCTAAATTCCAGATCTTCAACTCCAACTGCTCACTGGCTGTCCACCTGCAATTCAACCTATGTCCAAACTGAGGTTATACTACCTCTACACATTTTTATAACTGCCCTAGTCCTGTCAGTAGTATAATCATTCACTTATTTTTTTTACACACACATTCGCGTATGTATTCATATGACCATACACCCTTCTAACATTATTTTCATACTGAGAAAGATTTCATCAGTCATAGTTATTGTTTTTCCATATAGGAATGTAAATAATTCAACTTTGATAATTTCCTTTTGATTTCTTTTCCCTGATTACCTTCTCAGGCAACTCTTCCTTCCTGTGTCTGGATGTCAAATTTTCTATTCAATTCTGTTTTTTTCCTCAAGAATGCTTGAAAGTCCTCTATTACACTGAATGACCATATTTTCCCCTGAAACAAAATACTCAGTTTTGCTGGGTAGGTGACCCTTGGGTTCATTCCCAGTTCCTTTGCCCTCTGGAATATCATATTCCATGCCCTTCGATCCCTCAGTGTAGAAGCTGCCAGGTCCTGGGCTATTCTGATTGTGTTTCCACAATATTGAAATTGTTTCTTCCTGGCTGCTTGTAGTATTTTCTCCTTGATCTGGGGATTCTGGAACCTGGCTATAATATTCCTAGGATTTTTCTATTTGGGATCTTTTTTAGGAGGTGATCGGTGGATTCTTTCAACCTCTATTTTTCCCTCTGGATCTAAAACATCAGGGCAGTTTTCCTTGAGAATTTCTTGAAGGGTGATTCCTAGGTTCTTTCTTTGATCATGGCTTTCAGGTAGTCCAATAATTTTTAAATTGTCTCTCCTGGATCGATTTTCCAGGTCAGTGGTTTTTCCCATGAGATATTTCACATTGCCTTCTAATCTTTCATTTGTTTGGATCTGCTTAACAGCATCTTGATTTCTCATAAAGTCATTAGCTTCCATTTGCTCCAGTCTAACTCTGAAGGAATGAATCTCCTCAGTGAACTTTTGAGATTCTTTTCCCATCTGGCAAATTTGACTTTTTAAGGCATTCTTCTCCTCATTGCCCTTTTGGGCCTCCTTTGCCATTTGAGTTAGTCTATTTTTTAAGGAGTTGTTTTCCTCAGTCAGGCTGTTGACCCTCATTTCATACTTTTCCTGCATCCTTCTCATTTCTCTTCCCAATTTTTCCTCCACTTCCCTTATTTGATGTTTAAAGTCCTTCTTAAGGTCCTCAATGGCCTGCAACCCACTCATGTTTTCCCCTGGGGCTTTTGGAGCAGGACTTCTGACCTCACAGTCCTCCTCCTGTTCTATGCTTCGATCCTTTTTGCCCCCAAAGTATGAGTCTAAGGTTGCGTTTTTCTGTTTAATTTGTTTCCTTTGCCTTGGCATGTTGCCACTTAATTACTTGACTTTTGGGCTTGTTACCACAGTATGGCTCTGGTGCCAGACAGGAACTTTCATCCCAAGCGTGTTGGGGGGGGGGGGATAACTTCCGTTTCTGGCAAGCTGGAAACCCACTCACGACCTCCAACCCAGATCACAATCCAGATCCAGGGAGGTTAAAGCAAGAGTGATTACCCCCCAAGACTGATTGATGCATCTCCCTACAGTTTGCAGGCTGGGAACTGGAGCTGCCTCTGAAACCTGCAAAATGGCATGTCTCCTCAGCGGCTTCTAGCCCCCAGGGGAAGAAGCCAACTCGTTCCCCAAATACTGGTCCCAAACTCCATAGGGCACTAACCCCTCACTTTGTCCTAGGCATGTCTGTGTTGATAATTCTGGAATCGCCACAGCTGCTGGTGTTCTGGGGTCCCTCCAGCTGGCTGCTTGCCCAGCTGCCCTGGGGCTAAAACTGCGGCTCAGGGGGACCTGGGCTCAGCTCTTCTTGCACTGCAAGCGGCCAGCTCCCAGAGCACTGAGCTGGTCCTTCCTACAGGGCTGCTGGGCTGTCCTCAGTGGGAGGTTAGCTTTTCTGTGTCGTTCTGTGGGTGCTGGGGCTCCAGAAGCTTTTCAGAGTCCCCTTTTACATAGTTTGTAGGTGATCTGGGGAGAGAGTGGCTTGGACTCGCTGTTTCTACTCCCACAATCATTCACTTATGTACAGTTTTTTTTTTCTTTTTAATATTATGCTTCTCCACCCACTGTACATTCCAGCCCAACTGAAATGTTTTCTGTCCTCTGAAGATTCATCCTGTGCTTTTTTTCATACAGGCCTTCCCTCATGCTGTTAATTTTCCTTGGAATAGCTTTTCCTACATTCACCAGTTGAATCATCTGTCTTTTAAAAAAAATTCAAATGATTAAGATATAGGGTTCTTATTGGTGGGGACTTTACTTGCTTTTCTTTGCAGGCTCAGAACTTAGCACAGAGTCTGGAACATAGAAAGTACTAAACAAATGTTTGTTGGCTTGAGGTAAAATGGATCCCTAATGCATGGGATGACTTCTCTCAATTCCTGGCCCCCTCTCCTTTCGGTCATTAGCCTAATTCTTGGGCCTCATATAGCACTTTGCTTCACCTTTCTCTATTTTACTTAGAATTTTATTTTATTATAATTGTTCGTGCCGATAGCTTTTTCCTGCTTCAATTTCATGAGGGCAAGGCAAGAGGCTTTGAAACACTACCCCCCCCCATTCCCCCACTCTCTCTTCTCAGCACCTTCCCATTTTTCTCCATGCATCATTGTGACCTTTCTGTAACTCTCCCTGCCTTTTGGGGGTTTAGCTTCTTTTTATGTGCTGCTTCCTCCATTGGCTTGTAAGCTCTGTGCTGGCAGACACTGTCTTCCTTTTTATCTTCATTTGCATTCTCAGTCATCAGAGTAGCACTTGACTGAAAGGTAATGATTTTATGAGATATCGAGAATCAGTCAAGCCAAATCAAAAGAATGAAAAGATAGAATAAAATGTAAAATACCTCATTGAAAAAACAACTGACTTGAAAACAGATCCAGGAGAGATAATTTAAGAATTATTCATCTATCTGAAAAATATTTTTAAGAGCCTAGACAGCATATTTCAAGAAATTATCGAGGAAAACTGTCCTGACATCCTAGAATCAGAGGATCAAATGGTCATTGAAACAATCCACCAATCACCTACTAAAAAGACCTCAAAATTAAAACTCTAAGGAATAATATAGCCAAATCTTAGAATCATCAGATCAAGGAAAAAATAGTACAAGTAGCCAGAAAGAAACAATTTGAATATCATGGGATCATGATCAGAGTTACATAGAGCTTAGCAGCTTCTATACTGAAGGATCATAAGGCCTGGAATAGGATATTCCATAAGGCAAAGGAGCTCAATGAACAACTAGGAATCAACTATCCTGCAAAACTGAGTATAATTTTTCAGGTAAAAAGGTGGACTTTCAATGATATAGGGGATTTTCAATTATTCCTGATTAAATATAAAACAAAACAGAACTGAACAGGCAATTTTATCTTCCAAATATAAGACTCAGGAAAGTATAAGAATGTATAAGAAAGTATAAGAAAAGAAAAGAAAAACATGTTATTCAACATGTTATTCAAAATAAACTGTTTACATCCCCAGATGGAAAATGATACTTGAAACTCTTGATAACTCTATCTTTATTATGACATTTAGGAGGGTATACAGAGAGAGAGAGAGGGTGTGGGAATAAATTGAATTTAATGTGATGATAAAAATAATTAAAGGGTAAAAGAGACTAATGGTACTGGGAGAAGATGAAAGAGGAGGCAGAATAGGGTAAATTACATCACAGAGGGAGGTGCAAAGACCTATTAAAGTAGAGGGAAAGAAGAGAGGGTGATGAGCATTGTTGGCTCAAAGAAGGACTAACATACACATTCAGTTGGCTAAAAATACCTGTCACACACTATAGGGAAGTAGGAGGGGACAGGGGAAAGAAAAGGGAAGGGGTGAATAGAAGGCAGGGAAGAAGGGAAGGAAGAAATATTAAGAGAAAGGGGAAAGAAAAGAGGACTGATAGAAGGTAGGGGAGATTAAGGGAGGTGATGGTCAGATACAAAACACTGAAGAGGAGGGAAAAGGTGAAAGGAAAAAGAAAAGGGAGGGATAGGATGGGGAGAAATGGAATAAACATTCCCATAAAGCAGAAGCAAAAAGAAGAGCAGATTAAAAACCATAGTCCTACAATATGTTGTTTACAAGAAACACATCTGAAGCAGAGATACGCACAGTAAAGGTAAAATGCTGGAGTAGAATATATTATGCATCAGCTGAAGTAAAAATAATAAAGCAGGGATTGCAATCATGATTTCAGACAAAGTAAAAGCAAAACAGATTTAATTAAAAAGTTAAAGAAGGAAACAACGTCTCACTAAAAAAGTTTATGTAGAAAATGAAGTAGTATCACTACTAAACATATGCACCAACTGGTATAGCATCCTCATTCTTAGAGAAGTTAGGTGAGTTATCAAGAAGTAAAGTAAGTAAAGGAAGAAATAGATAGCAAAACTGCACTAGTAGGGGACCTCAACCTCCCCCTCTCAGAACTAGATATATCTTACCAGAAAATAAATTAGAAAGAAGTTAAGGAGCGAAATAGAACTTTAGAAAACTTAGATATGGTAAATTTCTCAAGAAAATTGAATAGGGAGAAAAAGAAATATACCTTTTTCTCAGTGGTACATGACACCTACACAAAAATGGACCTTATCCTAGGGCATAAAAACCTCACCATCCCGTTCAGAAGGGCAGACCTATTAAATGCATCCTTCTCAAAGTATGATGCAATAAAAATTACATGTAAGAATGGGCCATGCAAAGGTAGACTAAAAATTAATTGGAAACTAAATAATCCTACAGTATAAGTGGATCAAAAAAAATTCAAAGAAACAATCAATAACTTCAGTCAAGAGAATTACAGTAATGAGACAACATACTAAAATTTATGGAATGCAGCCAAAGCAGTTCTTTTTTTTCCCAAATTTTAATTTATTTATTTTTAGTTTTCAACATTCATTTCCACAAGATTTTGAGTTACATTTCTTTTCTTTCCCCATCTTTCCCCTATCCCCACCCCAAAACACCAAGCCTACTGAATACCTCTTCCCCCAATCTGTTCTCTCTTATATCCTCCCCCTTTACTCCCCTAACTTTCTAGTTGGGCAAGATGGCTTTCTATACCCCAGTATCTATTTATCTTTTTTCCCAGTTGCGTGTAAGAAAACAGTTTTTAAACATTTCTTTTTAAAACTTTGAGTTCTAGATTTTTTTTTACCTTCTTCCCTCCTCACCAACCCCCCACTGAGAAGATAAGCAATTCAATATAGATTGTACATGTGTAGTTACCCAAATCATTTCCATAGTAGATATATTGTGAAAGACTAATTATATTTCCCTCCATCCTATCCAGCCCCCCACTTACTCTATTTTCTCCTTTGACCCTATCCCTTTTTAATAATGTTTGCTTCTAACTACCCTTTTCCCCAATCTGCCCTCCCTTATATTCTCTACCCTCTTATCCCTTACCCCCCTATTTTCCTGTAGGGTAAGATACCCAGTTGAGTGTGTATGTTATTCCCTCCTTAGGCCAAATTCAATGAAAATCAGGTTGTCCAATTCCCTTTCACCTTCTTGGTCTTCCCCTCCATTGTAATAGCTCACTCCTGCCTCTTTTATATGAGATTTGCCCTAATCTATAGCTCCCTTTCTTCTTCTCCCAATAAATACTTCTCACCTCTTAATTTTATTTTTTAGATATCATCCCTTCATATTCAACTAATCCTGTGCCCTAGGTCTATGTATACATGAACATACAAATGCTCACACTGACATATATATATATATATATATACACACACACATATATATGTATATATATATTTATATACACATACATACTCCTATATATACATATATATGTATGTACACACACACACATATTCCCTTCAGCTATTCTCATACTGAGAAAAATCTTATGAGGTACAATTATCATTTTTCCAAGAAGGAATAGAAGTAGTTCAACTTTAATAAGTGCCTTATGATTTCTTTTCCCTGTTTACCTTCTTATGCTTCTCTTGCTTCTTGTATTTGGAAGTCAAATTTTCTGTTCAGCTAAGGTTTTTTCATCAAGAATGCATGAAAGTCCTCTATTTCATTGAATAACCATATTTTCCCCTGTGGCATTATACTCAGTTTTCTGGTTAGGTGATTCTTGGTATTAATTAGTCCTAGCTCCTTTGACCTCCAGAATATCATATTCCAAACCCTTGATGTAGAAGCTGCTAGGTCTTGTGTTATCCTGATTGTGTTTCTATAATACTCAAATTGTTGATTCCTGACTGCAGTATGTTCTCCTTTACCTGTAAACTCTGGAATTTGGCTATAATATTCCTAGGAATGTTCGTTTTGGGATCTTTGACAAGAGGTGATCAGTGAATTAATGTAATAGTATTGGAATTTGAAAATCTTCTTGTATTGCCAAGCAAACAGGTACCTAGCATTTAATTCCAGGCGCATGATTGTGTCAAGTATTAAGTCCCATAACTTGTGAATCCCATAGTGGGATGGAATTCCTGTTGTAACAGGAAGGGGCTGAAACAGGGAGGAGATAATACCTTAGATAAGGAAAAACACATGCTAGGGAATCAGAACTTCTTGGAGCAACCAGCTGGAGGCTGAGGAGGAGAAGCCCAGGTTGGAGAATGTGATTTTGATTTTGAGAATGAAGCTTATGGTGGCTGCGTTTCTTCCACAACCTGCCAGAACTTCTAGGAGAAAGTGGTTTTGAGAAAAGAGCTTATGGTAGTGGAGCTTCTTCTGAGAGCCAGCTGAAACTTCTACTGAGAACTCCTGAGGTCCAGCAACTCAGGTAGCAGTTGGTTAGATTTAGGCAGGAGCTGGGACCATGGAAGAGGAACCATGGAAGCTAAGAGCCTACCTCAAGTCAAGATGAAAAGACCTCTCCTTGGGAATTTAATGCTGATTGATGAGATTGTAACTTACTTGTGACTTAGGGGTGGATGGCCTTTGTACTTCCACTACCCTTTAAGAGGGTACTTAGTAGTGACTAATGATGTTGTACCTTAATTGCACCCCATTGGTGGAGGATGTTGACCTTTTTACTTTGTGTCAATTAAAGAGGCTTGCCTCCTTAAGGATGATTGAATTAAGGACTTATTAAATGAAGGACTTCCTAAATGAATGTTATCTTTTGCTTAAAATTATATGACCACTTTGGTGAAAACTATGTGGTCATTTTATTGATAAGTTGTGAAGTTATAACATACTGAATGCTGTACTTTGTTTTCTGTGAATATTTTGCTCCAATTTGTTACTGAATGAATAGATAGTTCACTATACTGTGTAATCAGAACCTTGAAAGCTGTTCACAGAAGCAGTCCCCTGGAAATTGCTCAAATGCTTGGCTGTACAGAGAGAAAGGATTAGAGTGAACTATAATGAATAGCCTCAATTAAAAAAAATAGTTAATTTTTAGTTTTCAACATTCACTTTTATAAGATTTTGAGTTCTAAATTTCCTCCCACCTAACACCATTCTCCCCTCTTTGCCCAAGATGGCATGCAATCTGATATATACCAAATATGTATGATCATATTAAACATTTCCACAGAAATCATATTGTTAAAGAAGAATCAGAACAAAAGGGAAAAAAAAAACCTTGGGGAAAAAAAAAGAAAGAAAAAACAGTATTGCTTCAATCTGTACTCAGACTCCATAGTTCTTTCTCTGGAAGTAGATGACATTTTCCATAATGAGTCTTTTGGCACTTAGATAATAACATTGCTCAGAAGAGCTAAATCTTACAACATTGACCATTATACAGTGTTGTTGTTACTGTGTACAGTGTTTTCCTGGTTCTGCTGAGTTCACTCAGCATCAGTTCATGCAAGAGTTCCCAGGTTGTTCTGAAGTCTGCCTACTCACCATTTCTTATAAAACAATAGTATTACATTACATTCATATACTACAACTTGTTCAGCCATTCCCCAAATGATGGGTATCAATTCAATTTCCAATTCTTGGCCAGCACAAAAAGAGTTGCTATAAATATTTTTGTATGCGTGAGTTCCTTTCCTGTTTTTATGATTTCTTTCAGATACAGCACTAGTAGAGCTATTGCTGGATCAAAATGTGTGCATATATTTATAGACCTTTGGGCATAGTTTGGAATTGCTTTCTAGATTGGCGGGATCAATTCACAATTCCACTGACAATGCATTAGTGTTCCAATTTTCTCACATCTTCTCCAACCTTTATCATTTTCCTGGTTTATTATGTTAGCCAAACTGATAGTTGTGATGTGGTACCCTCTAGTTGCTTTAATTTGCATTTCTCTAATCAGTAGTGATTTAGAGTGTTTTATATGACTATAGCTTTAAATTCTTCCTTTGAAAACTGCTTTTTAATATCATGTGACTATGTATCAATTGGTCAATGATTTGTCTATAGTCTTATAGATTTAACTCAGTTCTCTATATATTTTAGAAATGAAGCCTTTATCAGACACACTGTTGTAAAAATTAATTCCCAGTTTTCTGCTTTCCTTCTCATCTTGGTTGCATTGACTTTGTGCAAATGCTTTTTTATTTAATGTAACTGAAATGATCAGTTTCACATCTCTTTTTTGGCCATAAATTCTTTCATTTTCCAAAGATCTGACAGGTAAACTATTCCTTGCTGTCCTAATTTGCTTATAGTTTCACTCTTTATGTCTAAATCATGCACACATTTTGACCATATCTTAGTATTAGGTGTAAGATATTGGTCTATGCTTAGTTTCTATCATATTGTTTTCCAGTTTTCTCAGCAGTTTTTGCCAAATAGTAAAATCTTATCCTAGAAGCTGGAATCTTTGAGTTTATCAAAGAGTAGATTACTATAGTCATTGACTACTGTGTCTGCATAGCTAACCTATTCCATTGATCCACCACTCTATTTCTTAGCCAGTATCAAGTTTTTTTGTTTTTATGATTGCTGCTTTATAATGCAGTTTTAGATCTGATATGACTAGGCCACCTTCCCTTGTATTTCTTTTCATTAATAACCTTGATATTCTGGACATTTTGTTACTCCAAATGAATTTTATTATGTTTTTCTTGTTCCATAAAATAAATTTTTGGTAGCTTGACTGCTGTGGCACTGAATAAGTAAATTAACTAAGTTAGAATTGTCATTTTTATTATATTAGTTCAGCCTACCCATAAGCCGCTGATATTTCCCCAATTATTTAAATTTGACTTTATTTGAGTGAAAAGTGTTTTGTAGTTGTGTTCAGACAATTCCTGGGTTTGTTTTGGCAGGAAGACTCAAATATTTTATATTGTCTATAGTGACTTTAAATGAAATTTCCTGTCTATTTCTTGTTGCTGGGCTTTGTTAGAAATAAGTAAAAAAAAAAAAGAATCGCACTTTGCACACAGCCCATCAATAAATGCTTATTGACTGACTTAGAACAATGTCCAGTAACTCAGAGGTGTTTCTTCAAATGTTTGTTAATTTAAATTGTATACAACTAATTAGTCATCAAAATCTGTCTTTAATTTGATTTGTAGGATATTTAGCATTAATTAGTTTTATATCATACTAAGAATATAATACTATCTTCCTGTAATGGAAATGCAAATTTAAAGATCTTCCCTGCCCCTAGGTTAAGTGCACCTGGAGCCTGTGGTGGGAGGCTTGTTTTTCAGGAAAGCCCACACCTTGATACTTTGTGATTGGGTAGTGGGTCAAGAAGGTTGTTACATGTCTGAGCCAGGAGAAGGCTATATAAACCCTGATGGGAGGCTTTGCTTTGGGGCTCACTTTGAGAAGGGTTGTGTGATTTGACCAGATGAGACTCTGGGATTGAGAGCCCCTGGCTTTGAAAACCCAGATGTTGATGCTTTCCTCTCTGGTAACTGTGATTTGGTATTGATGTAATGTTGGGACAGTTTGGAAGCCTGTCTGCTTGATCTGTCTGTTTCTCTGTTTCAAAACTACTGTCTGTATAGCTTGAAGCTCAGGGTGCTGACCTTTTCCCCCTGAACTAGGTAAATGATATATGTTTGATTGATTAAAGTAAGCTTGTTAACCCATTTTGAGTTGCTTTCCTTTAGAAAAGCAGACCTAAGAACCTGAGTTGGCAGCCACCCTGGGGATGTTGGGGTGCTTGCTGCTACCCTTCCTTACCAAAGGAAGTACTTCTTTGTTTAACTATACAAATCTACTTGGCATATATATATGCCAAGTAAATTTGTATAAATTTATATAAATATTATATATATACATATATATGTATATATACATATATATGTATATATACATATATATGTATATATACATATATATGTATATATACATATATATATGTATATATATACATATATATATGTATGTATTAGTATCTCCAGCAACTTTCTTATTCCCTCAATCCCATATTTAAGTGTCTATTTTGGCAGAAATTTGTTTAGTTTCTGCTTAACTATATAGGGTGAAATGAATCAAAATAGGTTAAGCAGAATACTTTGCAGAAATAGTAAATTAAAAGAACATTATTTTAGAGTAGAGAAAAATTTTGTCATCCCCAAAGAAATGTTTAACCATCTTTATACAGCTTCTTTTTGATCATGAGAACAATCCTTTCTCATGTATATATTAGGAGAGAGGAGAGGTGTAGGTCCATTGTCTACACTTTTGGGAACATGAATCATGAAATATTAGATCACAATGTTGAACCATCATTACTTCCAGGAATTAGATTTACATCTTGTCCCTCAATGGGTTTTGAAATGCACATTTAAAAATGAAATGATGTTTTTAAAAGATAAAGAAAAAATCCAGCATATACCAGAAGTCTTAGTGCAATTTTTAATTCTTAAACTTCAAAACTGCACTAAGACTTTAGGGATTCACTGTATTTTATTCTAATAATTCACATGGTAACTATCTCTGGGCAAATTATGGAGTTTTTAGTACTAGTCATAACTAGGAACTAGTGAATATGGTTTTGCATGGGGGCCATTGATAGTACTTTCAGTACTTAAACAGTGTAGAGGGGTAAGGGGAAAATTTAGCACATAGCTTTCTATCAGATGGGTGGCTTGGATAGTGTTGTTTCTTATCCTCTTCTTCCCTACTCTGCAAGGAGGAAAAAGTCCTAGGAATGTAAAGTTGCATTTGTCCAGCTGTAAACATTCCTAGTTATAGTTCTATTGAATTGTTTCTGAATTTAACAGTGGTTATGTAGAATCTATGATCTTTGCAGTTTGTTAAAAGATTGTAATGGTGGTTACCTTATGATTTCTTTTAAATATTCTGTCAAGTGATATCATGTTAATTCAATTTGGTGGCATTTATTGACTATTAAATACTATCTTAGGGGTGGCTAGGTTGCTCAGTGAATAGAGGACCAGCCCTGGAGTCAGGAGGAGCTGGGCTCAGATCTGACCTCAGACACAACACAAAAAATAGCCTTGTGATCTTGAGCAAGTCACTTAACCCAATTGGCCCTCTAAAAAGCAATAAATAAATAAATAAATACATCTTAGAGTTAGCTATTATCATTACTGCCATTATTGTAATTATTTTTATTGTTTTTAAGTATTATTGCTATTTTTATTCTCTTTTCAGAAGATTGCACCCTTACTTCTCTGTCAGGACCTAGAAATTCCTTCATCCTGGAAGATCATCCTAGCAGTAAAATTCAGACCTAGGAACTACCCTCTTCCATTGCAGCTCCTCTCTGATTGGATAGCTCTTCCTAGAACCTCCAATTAAGGGGTCTCCCAGGTCAACCATTTCTTCATTTCTCAGCAGATCATAGTCTACACTTCTCTACCATGCCTTTCCCCATCTATCTTCAGTACATTCCAGGCTTTCTTTTATCTTCAGTTTGTGTGCTTTATTTCCACAATAGAATACAAGCTTTTTTTTTTGTTTTGTTTTGCTTTGTTTTTTGGAGGGCAATTGGGGTTAAGCAACTTGCTCAAGGCCACATGGCCTTGACAAGTGTGACAAGTGTGTCAAGTGTCTTAGGTCAGATTTGAACTCAGATCCTCTTGACTCCAGGGCTGGTGCTCTATTCACTGTGCCACTTAGCTGCTCCGATTGTAAGCTTTAAAAAGATGTTTGTTGTTGTATAGTCTTTTCAGTCATGTCCCACTCTTTTTGACTGCAATTTAGGATTTTTTTGGCTAAGGTATTTGAATGGTTTGCCATTTCCTTCTCCAGCCCATTTTACAAATGAGGAACTGAGGCAATCAGTTAAGTGACTTGTCCAGGGTCACAAAATTAGTGTTGGAGATTATATTTGACTCTTGAAGACCATTTTTTTTTTCTGATTCCAATCCCAGTTCTCTATCTGCTGCACCCCCTAGCTGCCATCTCTTTGACTGTGGGGCTTCTATATCTTTTTGCATTTGTTTGTATTCACAACACTTAGCTCAATGCCTGGCAAGAATAGTGTTTTTAATAAATGGTTGTTGATTGACTAATTGGTGCTCTTTCTACAAGTATGATTAGGACTATTACTACTACTACTATGACTTCTGTTCTTTTTCTCCCATTGCTGACTTCACTGTTCCTCTAGTTGTCCCTTTCCAAGAGATTATTTTATTCCATTCTCGAGAACCCGTTACTCGATGATGTTACATCTCTGTTCCCTCTTCACTATTGTTCTGGTACTATGATAGCATTTCTGGTAATTATGCAGAATTTCAAAGTAGCCCTTATTCAATGGCACTTATCTACTCTTCCCAACTGAGTGAATTTCCCTTTGATGTTCTGCTGTGCATGGGGCAACAGCAGAGTAGTGTGGAAATATTGTAGACTCAGAGTTCAGCTGTTCCTTGTGGGAAAGTTTTGGGAACAAGAAATGTTCCATTTCATAGCAATAATTTCTGTAACAAGAGTACTTGGAGTAAAATTAAGAGAAAAGGGGATGGAAAAAAAAACATATAAAATCCATGAGTATAAATTTAATACACATAGTATTGATATAATATTTGAATTTTTCTAAGCCTTCTGTAATGTGGGTGTGTGTATGACATATTGGCAGGTTTGAAATCTGATGTTTTATGGGATTATGTGATCTTTTTTGAGGTTAAGACACTAGCTGTGTTTGTGATTTAAAAATATATATATTCATTAAGCCTATGAGTTTTGTGTCAATGCTATTCCAGATGGTGAAAACATTTTTAATTCATGTTTAACTTAGTTCGATTCCATATGTCACTCTTTGAGACACTATACACATATCCACCATGCCAAATGTCATCTTCAGTCTGATTAGAAAATTTACTTTTCTTCCCTTTCTTTTAAAACAGGTAGGTGGCACAGTGACTAGACTTTCCTGTCTGGAGTAAGGAATACCAGAGTTCAAACCTGGCCTCAGATACTTATCTATGTGACCCTGGGTAAGTCACTTAACCCTGTTTGTGTCAGTTTCCTCATCTGGAAAATTAGCTCAAGAAGAAAATGACAAACTACGCCAGTATCTTTGCCAAGAAAACCCTAGTCACACAGAGTCAGACATGACTGAAATAACTGAACACAATTATGACAATTATTATGCTTTAAAAAATTTTATTATATTGAATCTTTAATGTTTTAAAATGCTTTCTTGAAGGGATAGCTTGTGAGGTGATCTCCAAGAGTCAGTATGGTTTGATTAAGAAGTCATAGCAGACTAACTTAGATATCTTTTTGAGAAAAAAATTAAACAGGGAAATGCCATAGATATAAAATAGCTTCATTTCAGTCTCATTCTCTCATAATATCTGAAGGGACAAGCTATAGATAGGTGAGCCTGAAAATTAAATCTGATATTTATGAAGTATTGTAATGCTTTAAAACCACTTAATTTATGGGTTATGTGATTTGGCCATGACAAGTCAACTAGTAAATGTCACAACTGGGATATGAACCAAAATCTCCAGCATCTAGCACTATTTAAATTACACCAGAAGATCATAGATGGAGAAATAGAATGTGCCTCCAAGGTCATCTAAAAAAGAGATATCAAACAGGAGCCCACCGACCACAGTCCCAAGTATAGCCTGAATCAGATCAACATGTAATTGGGAAATATTTAACAAAATAAACAAAATACAATAAAACATATATAATATTACATTTAAGACTATTAATATGTAGCTGGCATGGATCCTTATGCATGATTTGATAATTCCAGATTCTGTCTGTGTTTTATACTACTTAGCCACATATGACTCCACTCATTTTTGCAAATGAAGAAATTGAAGCCCAGGGAGGTTAAACGAACTTCCCAAAGTAGCAAACATCAGAGAAAGGATTTGAAGCCAGGTTATCTGACTCTAGATTGTGTTCTTTCCACTGTATGACAATACTCCCCCACACCAGTGCTTTCTCTGCAATGAAAATAGTAGAGATGAATAAATTAATAATTTATCTAATGAATTGATCCAAAGAATAGCGATTAGGGATCAATGTGAATTTAACAATTTTATTTCTTCATTTTAATAAATTTTCTATATATAATATCTCATAATAGATAAGAAGAAAAATAAAGTTTGCATGATTTTTAAAGTTGCTTATTTTCAGGAATCATACTTCTAATGATAAGCAATTATTTTGGAGACCAATGAGCATATGCAATGAAACATTTGCTTTTACAAAATAGTACCCACCTTATATATGAAAAATGTTACAGATCTCAATCAATTTGTGTTACTTATGTTTTAATATCAGTAACTGATGTGTGCTAGGCTAGTTTTATTTTTTTCCCTCAAAATATGCTAAAACTTTTCTTAAGACTAATTCCCATGATGCATAAAATTCATTTTTTTTTTTCAAGGAGATAAAAACAATACAGGTAAGAAAATAATTCACTCTAACCAAGTTGCATTTGTACTAGGGTTGCAACCATGGTTCAACATTAGGAAAACAGTATAATTGGTCATAGAAAGAACAAAAATATCTGAAAAAAATTATTAGATATGAACAGCCAGGCAAAGGTGGATAAGAACATTGGACTTGGAGTCAGAAAGGCCTGAGTTTGAATCCTGCATCAGTCTTTTAATAGCTATGTAACCCTTGGTAAGACATTTATATTTGATGAACTTCAGTTTCCTCATAGATAAATGGATAAAATAATAGCACCCATCCCTTAGGGTTGTTGTAAGTATCAAATGGGATAACAAAATAAACTGAAAATCTTAAGATTCTCTGTAAAGGCTAGAGACTATTATTATTTCAATAGATGCTGAAAAAACCTTTGAAAGAACAAATATAGTATTATTTATGTTGTAATTTTTTTTTCACCTCAGATCTCAGCCTTTATTTTGTTTACAGATTCACACACATTCAGGGGCCTTTTGGATCTTGTCGAAAGCAGTGATGTTAACGCTCTGCACATAACCTTCGAACTCGGTGATCTCATCCTCCAGGATGTCTGTGCCCACCTTGTTATCCTCTACCACACACTGGACCTGTAGCTTCCGGATGCCATACCCCACAGACACCAGCTTGGAGCCTCCCCAGACCAGTCAGGCCATCCAGCTGTATGGAGCAGACACACTCCTCAAACTTGGCCATGTCTGTTTTATCATCCCAAGGCTTGACATCTAGGAGGATGGAAGACTTTGCAATTAGCCTTGCTTGGCTTTCTTTTCTGCTTACTGCCAAAGCTGTTCTTCCCGAAGTCAGCCTTCTTCTTTGTCTTCTTCCTTAATGTCGCTACCAAACAAGTCAATATCATCATCATCTTCATTATTCTCTGATGGGGTGGCTGCCTTCTTAGCGGGTGATGTGGTGGGTAGCTCCACCTTCTGCATAGGGGATACATGCTGAGTCTGAGGAGCCAGAGGGTGGTGGGAGGGGGGGCATTTCTCCAGG
Organism: Gymnobelideus leadbeateri; assembly: GCA_011680675.1. Taxonomy (NCBI): domain Eukaryota; kingdom Metazoa; phylum Chordata; class Mammalia; order Diprotodontia; family Petauridae; genus Gymnobelideus; species Gymnobelideus leadbeateri. The sequence goes on from WOXC01011322.1 coordinate 80,778, forward strand.
GTACACAGCCAGATTTCAAGCTTGGCGATGGTGAGCTGTAGGTCCTGAATCACACTCTGAAGGCTCTGGTTGTCTGCCTCTAGATTGGAAATTCTGGTGGCCAGCTCACTTTGATCCCCACTGGGACCACTGGAAGAGCTGGTGTTTGCACTTCCAGCCAGCGATTTCTGGATATTCTCCCTGGTTCTGGAAATGTCACAGAGGATCACACTGGCGCCATTCTCCTGTTGGGAAGAAACAGCTACAGGACCATTCATCTGCTCATAGAACTTTCTCTCTGTGTCATCATTAGTATTTTTGAGTCATTCATATTGAATTTGTCAAACCAGATCTTCTCATGCACCAAGAAGCTGGTTGCCATCTTCACTCTGAGAAGCAAGGGCAATAGTGAAATTAGTCCCAAAGCCTATCCAGTGGGAAGCAGCAGGGGAAGGGAATTTATGTTGTAAATTGATAATGTGTGTGTAAAAAGACACAGGGACACATACACAGAGACAGATAGAAGGAGAGAGAGAGAAATGTAGGAATGGAAGGGTGTTTCTTTAACATAATCAAAGGGGTATATTCCAAATGGAGAAAGACTGGAAGTATACCTATTTAAATAGGTACAAATTAAGGAAACCTCCTATTCAAACAATTATTTATTATAATTCAAGTAATGCTATCTAAAGGATAAATATCAACAAAAAGAAAGCAAAATCACCCCTATTTGCAGTTGATGTAGTGACTTGCTTAGAAAAGTAATAAATTGGGGCGGCTAGGTGGCGCAGTGAATAGAGCGTCGGCCCTGGAATCAGAAGGACCTGAGTTCGGAGACGGCCTCTGACACCTAATCCGCACAAACAAAAAATCTAGCCGTGTAACCTTGGGCAAGTTACTTAACCCCAATTGCCCTAAAGGGGCTGCTAGGTGGAGCAGTGAGTAAGAGCGCCGGCCTCGGAGTTTGGATGACCCGAGATCAGATCCGGCCTCAGAAAATGAGCACCCACGCATAAATCAAATGACTAGCCGTGTAACCTTGAGCAAGTTACTTAACCCCAATTGCTTTAAAAAAAAAAAAAATCAAAAAAAAAAAAAAAAGAAAAGTAATAAATCATTTTGGTAAAGTATCATTATACAAAATACATCCTTAAAAATCATCAACAGCTCTAAACATTATTAAGAAAACCAAGAAGAAATAATAAGAAATGATAATTTTATCTGCCAAGATAAAAAAAGAGAGATATAACTAATGATATGAATAGTACCTAGGGCCATACTGAAATTTGGAAGAGAGGTCCTCTAGTAGATGACTAACATAGGATCAAAGTATTCCTGTGTGTGGGTCTACATACCCTAAATGGTGCTCATAATTCCTCATCAATGTATTTACCTAAACTAGTAAGCCAGAGGAAAAGACTAAATAAATGTAAAGTAATTTCATGGAATAGAATAGTAAGAAAAAATATTATTTCAGCACAAAACCTAGGGCACACTCTCTCACAAATGTACATAGCATCAGCAGGAAGAGTACAGCTTATATATATGTATATTGTGACATGAATATGTATATATGTCCACACATTTAGGGAGCATCTAGGGGGCATATTGGAAAGAGTGCCAAGACTGGAGGTAGGAAGGCTCAAATCTAGCCTCAGATGCTTAGTAACTTTGTGACTCTCTACACATCACTTAACCCTATTTGCCTGAGTTTCCTGATCTGTAAAATAAACAAGAGAAGTATCTTTGCCAAGAAAACTGCCATGAAGAGTAGATGCAACTGAAACACCCAAAGAACAATACACATATTTTCATATCTCTTTATGTGTATGCACACATACATGTGTTGGACAGCACAGATACAAGGATCACAGTTTCTTTGACCACCTAAGTAGGGTACACATGTAATTAAATATACACATATCTAGTTTGATCAGGTCATGCATGTGGTAGGACATACACATAAGGAATAAAAATGTGTTGCTAGGATACTTCCTGTGAGAGTGAATATGATCAGGAAACATTCAGAAAGAAACAACTGAGGTTTCTGAAGTTACCCTCTAGGCTAGATCCTCATTATAGTCTACTCTCCTCAAAACAAATAAGTAATCACTGTTTCATGTTGCTATTGTGCATTCATGGTCTTCGCTAAGGAAACTGGATTCACAGTCTCCTTTGAATCCTGCTAGGCTTTAGTCTATATCAGTCATTGCTTAATTATTGTCTCCAACGTCTACAGCTTTCATCATCTTAGCGGAAATACTTAGCAAACTCTTCTTCCAAGAAAAGCAGGTAGTGCTATGTTGTCTCCAGCTCTTTTTATAATGGTAGAAAACATTTGCCCTAAAACCTTCACTCATGGCCTTATATTTTCATTCTTGGCTACAGAGACCTCTTTTCTCATGGGCAGGAGGTCCTTAACCCAAGGTGACAAGCTTTTTTGTAACAAAGACTTTAGTCCTCCATAGTACATATTGACCTTAGTCTTCATCTTTCTTTGTCCTTTTTCCCCTAGTTCAGAGTTTGAGAAGCCCTGCTTCAGGAAACCTCAACCTTATTTAAGGTAGACATTTCATATGCATCCAAATTTTATCTATAAGCAAAGGATTATTTGCTAATAATTTACTAAACAGTTCTAGAATATAAAATCCTATAGTTTTCCAACACTAAGTGAAGGAGGGGATCATATTTTGAAACACAAATTATATTAGAAAAGCAATAGTCATCAAAACCTATATCAGTTTTAATAAATTGAAATGTTTATTTGTGAAATAAATTAGAAGCAAAATAAGAAGTCTAATATTTGATAATTCAAATAAAATAATTTACAAGAGGAAGATCTGTCTTCTTCACTAGAGCTTCTAGGAAAAAAAAAACTTTTTTGGAATAGGAATTGGGTTTAGATCTTAATATACCATATACTTCAAATAATCTCACAATAAATATGTAGTCACACACACAAAAAATTGTAAGACATTAGTGGGAGGTGCATTTTACAACTATGGCTAAGGGGAGAATTCTCCATCAAAAAACAAAAACAAAAAGAATGAAAGAAGACATAAATCATTTCATTAAGATTTGGTAACTGATATATAAGGTAAGAGTAAGCTTAGAGGATGGTGGTAATTACTGTCAATAGTAATTTGGCAGTTCAGAAGACGAGTGGTTTTGGAGGAAAGTAAAATGAAATTGTTCTTTGGCATGTTTTGTTTGAGATACCCATTGAATGACCAATGGAAATGAATAATAAACATTTGGTAATGTAGGACTAGAAAACAGGTAAGGTACTCTAGTTAAATATATATGTGTATATATGTGTGTGGTTATCATCTTCATGAAGATGAAAATTGAATATGTGGACACTGATGAAATTACTAAGTAAATTAGTATATAGAGAAAAGAGAAGGCCCAAGACAAATCCTTCCCTTCTGAGAAACATGTGAAAATATGTATGTACTGATGCTGAATAGAATATAAACAAAAGAACTATATTCATAATTATAACAACTGCATAAATGAAAGTATTCCTAAAACAACTCATACCCACAACTCTTGGAAATCCTAGAGAATACATAATGAAACATAACTCCTCCTCACAACAGACAGACCAGCAATTACTATGGCAAAGTGCTATATTTGTAGATCAGAAGTTTGGGATCATAACATTCCTGGTTGTGGCAGGAACCACATGAAAATGTAATTGAGAAATATTTTTTAAAAATCAAAAAGTATTATGACATCGGTAATTTTTGACCACCAGCATGTTTATTTTTGGATTTGATACCAATGACATATAAATACTCTCAGGTGTTTTTGATAGTTTTTTTTTTTTCTTGGTTATAAGGAATGGCTCGTTCTGGAATTCTGGAATAAGGGAGTTTTTTTTTTTTTTTTTTTTTTGGTGGCTGTTATTTTTCATTCACCAAAAGAGCAAATACATCAATACAATGGAGAAAGACATGGAAAAAGACAGAGACAAGTGAGGATAGGAGGAAAGGAGACAGAGAGATATGACACTTTAACAAGAAACCTGCTCTGGAACTACAGTCTTTTTGAGTTGCCTAGAAGCACTGAGAGATTGAGAGATTTGCCCCAAGGTCATACAAAAGGAGGGAGGAGAGAGGGGAGGAAGTACAAATAGAAGGAAATAAGAATGGAAGGAAAGGAGGGAAGAAGAGAGGGAAGGAGAAAACAACTCTCATGTTATATAAGCATAACAAAAAATAAATCCCACATTGGCTATGGCCAAAAATATATTTTCTCCGTCAGAAAATGAATAGCTTTGTTGAGGTTGAGGGGTGCTCAGGACCCCAAAATACCAACAAGCCGTGTCCTGTCCAAATGAATCTTAAGCCTTCTTTCAGCTAAAGAAAAACCATGTTTATTAAAGATTTGCCAAATTGGGTAGACTCTTAAGGAACCTCACCATTGGTTAGACTTTTGAGGAATCTGAGCACCTTCATGGAAAGTGATGGATCTTATATACAGAAAGATTGTGGGAGCGATCTAGGGGTGGACTAGTAGTCTGGGAGGAGATGTCTAGAGAGGGTCTTAAGGAAGGGTATAAGGAGGATCTCGGTGGGACTGGGGTAACTAGAGGTCAGACTCCAGGAACCAAGAGAATGAGATTAAGGGTGGGCAGGAGCTGAAAGCTACCTGGAGATAACAGACTATGGAGGGCTAAGCTAGGTTAAGGATAACAGATTTGGGCATGAAAAGCCAAATCAAGTGGGAAGATGAAAGGAGAGTTCAAGGGGTTTCCCAAAATTTATAGACAAATGGGACTCAAATTCTTTTGGGGTAAGGAGTGAAGGTCTTGGCTTGGGTCTGTACCCCACTAGCTTTCTTCTTTTCAGTATTATGGAATCATGGTTGATTATTTAATTGATCAAGACTTTTAAATATCTCAGAAGTATTCATTTTTACTGTATCATTTCTATAGTATAAATTATTCTTCTGTTTCATTAGAAAGTTAGAAAATTTCTCCTACTTTTTAAGTAAGGTTCACTAAATTTTAAGTGGGTACCTTCTTACATTAAACATTCTTAGTAGTCAGAATGTTTGGTTGTGAGACATTTAGGTGCTCAATAAAAAAACTTTCTCCCACTGACTGAGAAATAAATTTTAAAAATTATGTCTTACCTATTACATTACATTAATAAAAAACAGTGAATTTCAATGGGTAAAGCTTTCTCACAAATTTAGAATCTGTGAGAATACAGAACTAAAAAATGGACTCCATGACTCTATCCTCCCCCCAAACATTCTCTACCACTATTCAGTTCTTTAACTTTTCATAGGACTGAAAAGGAACAAGGGAAAAGGAACAAAAGTGAGATTATATAAGGAAAGAATGGTGGGAGGGGAAGGGGAGAAAAATACATTAAAGTATTCCAAGCTATTTATTTTCACTCCACAATGGGAGAGCAGAACAAAAGCCACTAAAAGAAAACAGAACTTTAGTCTTAATATCATGTAGAACCCAACCTACTTTCACAGACCACTTCCTTAACTTTGAAAGCTGAAAATTCACTTTTGGAGGGAACAAAACTTATTCAATGTTTGTTTCCTTTACAAGAAAAAAAAAGTTTGGCCAGAGGTAGACCATATCCTTAAGGAGAACCCTGAATTAATGGATTTATATTGTGATTTGGCACTGGGGCACTCAGGTCCTCCCCTTAGGATATTTTCTGAGCTCTAATTTGATAGGCAAAGGACTTGTTTTTCTTATTATTTTCCCTCCCATTAATCTGTCTCATAGAGTTTGTGTGAAAAATATATTTTTGCCTTTGGTGCCTTCAGATGTCTTACTGCATCTGGTTGCTGAGAAGATATGCGAGTATGTGCATAGCATGAGTACCCTCATGTCCTCATATTGTTCCAAGTCTGATTAGATTCATTTAAGTGAAATAACAGAATAGGGGCTCAGAATTAATAAAGCAATTTATACTGTATAGTACTTGGAAGAAATATTTTTCAGTTAAACTAGTCCATCTGTAACTGATATGTTTAGGAATTTTACTACAACTTTCAATTATGCTTTCTTGAAAGAGGAGAGAGTAAAGATAGAGTCTTTACAAAATAAAAATAATGCAGAGAAAATCACTATGCACAAGTAAAATTTATATTCTGTTTAACTCTATAAGAAATAGTAGCTTTGTAGCTAAACCATAAGTAGCTTTTGACTACATAACTCCTAATACTTTGCTGGAAGGAATGCTATTCAGTCTTGACAGTTGTGTCTGAATCTTGAAGCCCCCATTTGAGATTTTCTTGGCAAAGATAATATACTTGGTAATGGGATTATAAGGAAAGAAATGAAATAATTCCTGCCCTCATAGGACCTACATTCTATTAGAAGAGATAATAGTCACATGAGTTTATACAAATATAAGTTTTTTGGGGGGAAGGGATATTAGTAAATTCAGAACAAGGAAAATAATTAGAAGTTGACATTTGAGCTGAGTTTTAAAGAAACAATATTTTAATATCTATTTTTGAAACAACAGATTTTTACTGTGATACTAAGGATCTTAGATTACAAGCTAAAAGTTACCTTGAAGGCCCTCTGTCCAAGTTACTTATTTTATGGATGACAGAAGTGAGGGCCAGTAAAGTATAATGACTTCTCCAAGGTTACACAGGTAGCAAATAGCTGAGAGAGAATTTGAACCCATGTCTTCTTATGACACAGTCATTTCTCTTTTTGTTGTTCAATGACACTGAGTTCATATAATTGAAATGAGCCACTTCCTGCACTAAGGCCTTTTGAGAACATTGTCTTGCAGGAATGCAGTAAAAGTATGTGGGATAAAAAACCCCATTCAAAATTTAATCAGAAACTCAAGAGGTTTCTCAGGATTAAAAAAGGACATTTTTATTCTCTCCCCACTCCCCACCAAGAAGAAGGCGGTCCTCTGTATGAGGGATCAGTGAGAGGAGACTCAGTGAGAGGAGACATGTTACAGAAGATAGAACAGAAATTTATAACCTAATTCAGGCAAGTCCCCTCTCGCCGCCCCCCTTCCCCCATTCCTTCTCCCATTGGCTGGGAGGCGGCTTACAGTCTAGGTGAGAAATCTTTCCCAATGGCAAATAACAAAGAAGCCCACCACTATCCCCTATTGCCTGGGAGGCAGGCAGGGAAACAGGGTAATGTTCATGTCCTTATTTAGCAAAAGCTAAAACTAGGGAGGGGAAAAGATTACAAGCAAAGATGGAGGTCAAAAGACTCCAGAAAAGGGGCTTAATGCTGATGTGGCAGTAGCAAAGAAGGGGGAAGGGTGAAACTGAAACTCAAACCTGCCACTAGATTCCAGGACACAGTCTGAGAAGTTTTTCTCATGTTCCACTCAAAAGAAAGAGTCCTGGGTTATATCTCTATTCATTTCCTTGCTTGCTTCATGTTTGGCTCAAGTAAATCAAGGGAAGTGACATACTTTTGGGAAGATAGTTGAATGAAAAGTTCCAGACAAACCTAACTTTTTCCATGCCTACCTTAAAAATAGCAAGAAATGATCAAAAGAAAAAATATCCATAAGAAATAAATTCTGAACTGGTAATGATGGGGTATAGGCTCTGGGAACCCCCTTGAATCTTCCCACTTGATCTGGCATTAGCCTGAGGCCATAAACCTTCCATTTTCACTATTCCCAAATCTGTTACCCTTAAACTGGCCTAGCCATCCATTGTCTTTTATCTCTAGGGCGCTTTCAGTTACTTCCCAACGAAAATCCCATTCTCTGGGTTCCTGGAGTCTGATCTCAGTCTCATCAAGATCCTTCTTAAGGTCCTCCCTGGACCCATCCTCCTATTATCCCAGACTACAGACCACCCCTACACCCCTCCCACAGTCTTTCTGTTTGTAAGATCCATCTTACCTCCATGAAAGTGCTCAGATTCAATCTAGCCTGCTTGCAAAGGCTCAAGGTTCAAAGGTCAATCTGGCCTGCTAGCATTAGCTATACAAATACTCAGGGTCCTTAATAGTCTACCTAGAATGGTGAATCTTTAATAAACTTTGCTTTTCTTTGACTGAGAGAAGTCTTGAGTCAAATACATTTGGCAGGACCCAGCATATTGATATTTTGGGGTCTTGAGCACCTTTAAATTTAAACCTCAACAGCATTATAGAAGTTTTAAGGACAATGGGGATTTTTAAAAAGTATACATCATTCATTTCCACAAGATTTAGAAATGAAGAGGTTACCCACTAAGAGGGTTAGGGTTGCTCTGGAGATCCCAAAATACCAACACAAGGGATCCTGCCAAACGAATTCTACTCAAGTCTTCTCAGCCAAAGGAAAGTAAAATTTATTAAAGGTTCACTTGTATTAGACACAGAGGAAGTCTGTGCTAGATCATTCTATGGTGCTCTCATAAACATGAAGACAGGATGGGGTCTTATATACAGAAGGTTGTGGGATGAATCTAGGGGTGGTGTAGGGGAGGAGTTTGGGGAGGGTCTTCTGGAGGAGTTAATGAGGTCAATTCGTGATTAAGGGTGGGAAGCCAACTGGAGACTACAGACAATTGTGGGCTAGGTCAGTTCAAGGGTGGATCAATATTTTGATAGGCTCAAGGGTGGGAAGTAGATGAACAATGGAGGGCTAGGCTAGTAACTAGGCTAGGGTTAGTAGTTAGCAGTTAGTAAGTAGGCTATAGGTCTGCGCCCAGCCCCAATATAAGGCTTATTGTCTCATGCAAATGTCTCATCTTGATTTCATCAAGAGTCCAAGGGAAGTTCCCAGAGCCTGTACCTCAAGGACACAAAGAGAGCTCCAGGGGATCCCAGAGCCCATACCTAATCAATTTGATTTTAAAACTTTGAATTCCAGATTCTTTCCATTCTTCCCTCATCATCCACCCTTACTGGGAAGATAAGCAATTCAATATAGGTTGCACATATGAAGCTATGCAAAACATTTCCATAGTGGATATATTGTGAAAGACTGACTATATTTCCCTCCATCCTATCCCACCCACCAATTGTTCCATTCTTTACTTTGACCCTGTCCCTTTTCAAAAGTGGGTGCTTCTTTCTCCCAACTTGCCCTCACCTCCATCATCCACCCTCACACCCCCTTCTCCCCTACTCTCCTGTAGTGCAAGATACTCTGTTTAGTGTGTATGTCATTCCCTCCATAAGCCAAATTCAATGAGAGTAAGGTTGACACATTCCCTTTTGCCTTCCTGTTCTTCCCCTCTGTTGTAAGTTTTCCCTTGCCTTTTCTACATGAGATAATTTACCCCATTCTGTCTCTCCCCATCTCCTGTCTTTATACTCCTCTCTCTCCTCTGAATTTCCCCTTTAAAGTATCATCCCTTCCATTTCAATTGATCCCGTGCCCTCTGTCTATGAATACCTGGACACACATATACACACACTCACATATGTATTCCTATGTCCATATACCCTCCTATATAGACATATATATATATATATACACACGCACATACACACACACATACATTTATATATCCTTAAACTATCCTCATACTGAGAAAAGTTTCATAAGTTACAATTATTGTTTTTACATGTAGGAATATAAATATGTCAGCTTTGATAAGTTCCTTATGATTTCTTTTCCCTTTTTACCTTCTCATGCTTCTCTTGCTTCTTGTATCTGAATGTCAATTTTTCTATTCGACTCTGGTTTTTTCATCAAGAAATCTTGAAAGTCATCTATTCCATTTAATGACAATGTTTCCCTCTGAAACATGATATGCAGTTTTGCTGGGTAGGTGATTATTGGTTTTAATCCCAGCTCCTTTGACCTTTAGAATATCATATTCCAGGTCCTATGATCCCTCAGTGTAGAAGTTGCCATATCCTGTGTTATCCTGATTGTATTTCCACATTATTCAAATTGTTTCTTCTTGGCTGCCTGAAATATTTTCTCCTTGATCTTGGAACTTCAGAACCTGGCTATAATATTCCTAGGAATTATTTGGGCGGGGGGGGGGGTATTTTTCAAGAGGTGAGTGGAGGATTCATTCAACCTCTATTTTGCCCTCAGGTTCTAAAACATCAGGGAAATTTTCCTCGAGAATTTCTTGAAGGATGTTTTCTAGGTTCTTTTTTTGATCATGGCTTTCAGGTAGTACACTAATTTCTAAATTATCTGTCCTGGATTTATTTTCCAGGTCAGTGGTTTTTCCCATGAGATATTTCACATTTCCTTTTATTTTTTCATTGGTTTGGATCTGTTTAATAGTATCTTGATATCTTATAAAGTCACTAGCTTCCATTTGCTCCAGTCTAATTCTGAAGGAGTCATTCTCCTCAGTGAACTTTTGAGATTCTTTTTCCATCTGGAAAATTCTACTTTTTAAGTCATTCTTCTCCTAGTTGGCTTTTTGAGCCTCTTTTGCCATTTGAGTTAGTCAATTTTTTTTTTCTTTTTGGAGGGCAATCAGGGTTAAGTAACTTGCCCAAGGTCACACAGCTAGGTTTTGTTTGTGTGTGCGTTAAGTGTCTGAGATCGGATCCGAACTCAGGTCCTTCTTACTCCAGGGCCGACGCTCTACTCACTGCACCACCTAGCTGCCCCTAGTCTATTTTTTAAGGGGTTATTTTCTTCAGCCAAGTTGTTACTCTCTTTTCATGATTTTCTTGCATTATTGTCAATTCTCTTCACAATTTTTCCCCAACTTCTATTATTTGGTTTTAAAATCTTTCTTTTTATTTAAAAATTTTTTTTTAAACAAATGCTTTATTAATTTCTGGTTTACACCATTCATTTCTGCTAGAATTTGAGTTACAATTTTTCCCCATTTTTTTACCCTACCCACCACCCCAGAATGGCAGTCCCACAAGATATCCCCTCATCCAATCTGCTCTCTCCCATATCTTCTCCCATACCCCCATTGATGTTACCATTAGGGTGAGGTGAGTCTCTGTGCCCCAATGTCTGAACATCTTATATCCCAATTACATGCAAAATAGTATTAATAATGGTATTTATATATATTTGAAACATTTAATTATAAACCTCGAATTTCAGATCCAATCCCTTCCTCCCTTGTCACCCATTCCCTCTGGGAAGATAAGCAATTCAGTATGTGTTGTACATGTATAGCTATGCAAAATATTACCATAGTAGATATAAAAGACTACTTATAATTCCCTCCCACCCATCCCACCCCCCACCTGGTCTATTCCCTGCTTTGATCCTGTCTGTCTTTGATAATGGGTACTTCCAACCTACCGTCCCCCCAGAATGGCCTCCCCTCCATCATCCCCCCTCTCATCCCCCTTCCTCCTACTCACCAGCAGGGTGAGATATCCCATTTAGTATGTATTTCATTCTTTCCGTGAGCCAGATTCAATGAGAATATGGTTTTGCCTTTTTGCCATCCTGTTCTTCCCCTCCCCTGCAACCACTTTGCCTTGCTTCTTCTACATGAGATAGTTTACCCTACCATGTCTCTCCCCATCTCCTCTAGCCACATTATTCTCTCACCTCTTAGATTCACCCCTTAAGTATCATCCCTTCCCACCAAATTTGACCTGTGCCCTCTATCCATGTATACCTGTAAACTTATATACACATATTCACATATGTATTCATATGCCCATATACCCTTCTTCCATTAGTTTTATACTGAGAAAGGGTTCATTTGTCACAATTATTGTTTTTCCATGTAGGAATGTAAATAGTTCAACTTTGATAAGTTCCTTTTGATTTCTTTTCCCTGATTACCTTCTCAGTCATCTCTTGCTTCTTGTGTCTGGATGTCAGATTTTCTATTCAACTCTCTTTTTTTCCTCAAGAATGCTTGAAAGTCCTCTATTCCACTGAATGACCATGTTTTCCCCTGAAACAAAATACTCAGTTTTGCTGGGTAGGTGACCCTTGGCTTCAATCCCAGCTCTTTTGCCCTCTGGAATATCATATTCCATGCCCTTCAATCCCTCAGTGTAGAAGCTGCCAGGTCCTGTGCTATTCTGATTGAGTTTCCACAATACTGAAATTATTTCTACCTGGCTGCTTGTAGTATTTTCTCCTTGATCTGGGAATTCTGGAACCTGGCTATGATATTCCTAGGAGTTTTCTTTTTGGGATCTTTTTCAGGAGGTGATCTGTGGATTCTTTCAACCTCTATTTTGCCCTCTGGGTCTAACACATCAGCGCAATTTTCCTTGAGAATCTCTGAAGGGTGATGTCTAGGTTCTTTCTTTGATCATGGCTTTCAGGTAGTCCAATAATTTTTTAATTATCTCTCCTGGATGTATTTTCCAGGACAGTGGTTTTTCCCATAAGATATTTCATATTGCCTTCTATTCTTCTAGTGTGGTTTGTGTGGCACCAGTCACAGCAGTTGCTAAGCCAAAGAAAATTTCATTCTAATTACAGGTGGGAAAATTCTTAGCAAGCCCACCCCCCTTTTCAGATTACATCACAGGATACAGGTTCCATATTCCACATGCTCCCCACCAAAACCCAATGTAATTAAGGGATTGGCAATGAGTTCCATGTGTACTATGCTGGTACACTGGCTGGTACCATGTGTACTAGGTCCAGCCTACTGCTAATCTTTATGGAGGAGTTTGCTGGGCTTACCTTTGGACATTTCTAATGAAAATGCCCATTTGGTTGGTTCAGAGCATGCAAACATATTCTGTAACTATTTCCTGTCTTTTTACTGAGAGATAAATGATAGCCTTTGATTACTGGCAGAATCAGAATTCAGTGTGCACAGAAAAGGCTCTAAATGGCAAAACAATCACCTGGCAGTGATCAAAGGCATACACATTAGGAGCTTACTCATTTCATCTTGAACTCTTATCTCACTAGAGAGCTACTATTCAGCATCTAGGAAGCTCAGTAGATAGAGTTTGGACCTGGAGTCAGGAAGATGTGAGTTCAGGTTAGGCCTCCCTTGGTTACCCTCAACTGTGTGACTCTGGTCAATTCACTAAACTTTTGTCAGCCTCAGTTTTCTTATCTGTAAAATTGGGATCATAATAGTTTCTAACTACCCCACAGGGTTGTTGAAAGGATTAAATGAGATATTTGTAAACCTCTTATCACTGTGTTTGGCACACAGTAGATACTTAATTGCTTGTACTCGTCCCTTCCTATTCCTGCTTATGTGACCCTGAAGCATGCTAATTCTCATTCTTGCCCCCGTGTGTTTGCTCTTTCTGCCTTCAGGAAAATGAGTATTGGAAATGGAACATATTAGGCTAAAATCTTGTGAAATTTGAAAGAACAGAATAACCACAAGAAATCTATATCAGAGTTTATCAGTAGCCAAACTATTAATTAGCACAGTCTTAAAGAGGAACCTATAGGAGCCAGTCTACTTATAAATTGACCCAGCAGCTGAGATGACATGTCCTTCAAGTGAGAAAAGAAACTTGTATATATGTATATGTATAACTAGGTTATACTATACCTTAAAGTGATCTCAGTGAGGAAACAAATCTTTAATCTATTGATATAAGCTTGAACCCACTCTTCCCAGGAAATAATATATAGAGAGAGGGAAGAATTTGATTCAGTTTGAGAGGTGAGGCATTTTATGCTTTGGTTTTCATGATTTCATTTTTGAAAGTATTCTTGTATAAAAACTATTTGATGAAAAACTAGTGATGTATCAAGCTATTTTATGTTAATTTTTTTTTAAATATACATTTTGTAGTTTTAATTTGATCCATGGATCACCACAGTGAAAAAAAACCCCAACATAATCAAGTCATTACCTGGTGACCCATTTTTGTTTTGTTTTGTTTTCTTTTTTTTTTTTTATTAAAAAATGCTTTATTAAGTTCTGGTTTACATTATTCATTTCCACCAGATTTTGAGTTACAATTTTTCTCCATTTTTCCCCTACCCACCACCCCATCATTGTCCTTTTGAGCTTCCTTTGCCATTTGAGTTAGTCTATTTTTTAAGGTGTCATTTTCCTCGGTCAGGCTGTTGACTCTCATTTCATACTTTACCTGCATCCTTCTCATTTCTCTTCCCAATTTTTCCTCCACTTCTCATATTTGGTTTTTAAAATCCTTCTTAAGGTCTTCTATGGGCTGTAACCCGCTCATATTTTCATTTGGGGCTTTTGGTGCAGGATTTCTGACCTCACAGTCCTCCTGTACCAAGCTTCGGTCCTTTTTGCCCCCACAATAGGAGTGTAATGTTGAATTTTGCTGTTTATTTTGTTTCCTTTGCCTAGGCATGTTGCCATTTAATTACTTGACTTTTGGGCTTGTTGCCACAGTAGGACTCTGCTACCAGACTGGGGAGCTTCCATTCCAAATGTTGGGGTCTTCTCAACTGCTCGAGGTATTAGCTGGATGGCCTCTGTGAAGCCTCCCTCACCCCAAGATCTCCAAACCAGACTGCAATCCAGATCCAGGGAGGTTAAAGCAAGAGTGATTACCCCCCAAGACTGATTGATGGATTCCCCTACAGTCCACAGGCCAGGAGTTGAAGCTGCAACTGAAGCTGCAAAATATCGTCTGTGCCATTTTTCCTCAGAGGCTTCTTGTCCCAGGGGAAGAAGCCGACAAGTTCCCCAAATACTGGTCCCAAAGTCCATGGGGCACTACCCTCTCACTTTGTCCTAGGCATATGTGTGTTGCTAAATCTGGAATCACCACAGCTGCTGGTGTTCTGGGGTCCCTCCAGCCAGCTGCTGGTCTGGCAGCCCTGGGGCTAAAACTGAGACCCAGGTGGGCCTGGGCTCAGTTCCCAGAGTGCCGTGCTGTCGGCTCCTAGAGCACTGTGCTGGCCACTCCCTGCAGTGCTGCCGGGCTGTCCTCAGTGGGAGGTTAGCTTCTGTGTGTAGTTCTGTGGGTGCTGGAGCTCCAGAGGTTGTTCAGAGTACATCTTTTACATGGTTTGGAAGTGGTGTGGGCTGGAGTGGCATGGAAGTGCAGTTTCTACTCTGCCATCTTGGCTCTGCCCTCTCCTATTTGATGTTAATTAATTATGTGATATCAAAGAGATATCAATAGGTTAAATGAGACTGGGGTACTAATGCCATTGAGGACTGAAAATACTAGAATAGGAAAGAATCCCACTGGACTTAAAGAGATAACTTTAGAAGTCTGAGAGAACTGATAACAGCCAGATGAACTCTGGGGATCTGACTTGCTAGTTTGTTTATAGGTTTGGAGATTAAGTCCAAAGTCGCGTAGCACTACTCGTGTAGTGCCATAGGCTTTATAGGTTATATACTGGCTTCTGAGCGAGTTTTAATACAGCTAAAATTAAGACAGGAAACAAATCCTAAACACCTTCACCCTAACATTAAAGTCTGGCAGGTATCAGGTCAGCATTCTCACTTTTACTCAGTCTATCTCATCTATAATGATATGTTCTACTTTCTGTTCATCACAATTCTACACTCCATGCTGCAGACTCTGATGCCATTGTGGCTATAGGAGTTTCTGAGACAAGGCACCTTTGAAACTGACTGAATGGAAGATCATCAAGCACCTTCATAATAATGGCCAAGGGAAAGATTAAATATTGGAAGAATGATCTGGTCTCTCTTTCCCATGCTATATAATTTTTTTTTTTAAATACACTTCTTTTAATTTTCTCTAGATGAATTTGTTTCATTATTGAGGGCAAATGTCCAAACAAAGATTTTCCTTGAACAGGCCTCTAATAAAGAGCAAAACACTAAAATATAGTTATTGTGAAATTTTTTTCCCATCAGCTTCTAGAATAACTTTCTATACCTTGTAACACAAGCACCCTCCAATCAGCTGATGAAATGCAGCAGCAAAAGAAAACAAAAATCTTTTGTATACAGGAAGGAAAAAAATCATGAGTTTTCCTCACCTTCTAGGAGCTCTAAGAGAGAGAAGAAAGGCAAGAAATCTGTCTCATCCATTTACAACTTAATTCTCTTGGGATCTTTGGAAATGACAGTTGGTTGAGATAAAAAAATAAGAAGCAAGAGAGACATTCTTTTCTAGTTCATGTCATAGTTAACTTTGCAAAATCATTTTTCTTTGCATTAAAATGTAGGGCCTTAGGGGCAGCTAGTTGGCACAGTAAATAGAGCACTGGCCCTGCAGTCAGGAGGACCTGAGTTCAAATCTGGCCTCAGAAACTTAACACTTACTGTCTGTCTGACCTTGGGAAGTTACCAATTGCCTTGCCTTCCCCCGTCCAAAAAGCAAAAAAAAAAAGTAAAAAATAAAATAAAAAAGAAAGAAAGAAAAAGATGTAGGGCTTTAGCTCGGGTCTATAATTTTTTTTTTTTTTTTAATGTAATGTCCCTAGAATCTAGTAGGTCACTCATGGCAAGGTAGTCAATATATAGCAGTGACTCACTGGGATTTTGGGTTAGATGCCTTATGATTCAGAGAATGGAAGGTTAGTAAATCCCCTGTTCCCTGTATAAATACTAGAGAAAAAAAAATTACCATCTATTAAAATTTTTTAAGACCTGAATTTCTTATTTCATTTAAGTCTATGCCTATTCCCAAACTATAAAGTATGATATTTATATGGGTACCATAATTCTTTCAGGGTATTTGTTTAGTGCGTTTAAATATTAGAATTCCTTCCAACTATAAGATAAGTCAGCTGGCAACTACAGAGCTCTGTCAAATGCTGCTCCTTGCCTCATGGTGATCTATGCAGCAGTAGTAGGGGGAGAGGGCAAAGAGTGAAGAATTAAATTATTGGAAGATGGAAATGATGAGGTGCAGGCTCTGGAAATACCCTTGAACTCTGATTGAATCTTCCCATTTGCTGAGCCATTTGCCTGAGGCCATAAGCCTTTTATTATAGTTCATCCCAAACCTCTGTTATTAGCCTAGCCCTCCATTACTCAGCTAGCCTCCACCCTTGTTCCTCCCAAAATATCTATATCCAAATCTGTTACACCCTTGAACTGTCCTAGCCCACCAGCAACTTCACTCATTTACTGGAGTCTGACCTCCTTAACTCATCCTGAAGATCCTCCCCAAACTCATTACTGGAGTCTGACCTCATCTGACTCCTCCTAAAGACCCTCCTCAAACTCCTCTTCTAGAGCACCCCTAGATTCCTCCCACAACCTTTCTGTATAAGACCCCATCTTGCCTCCATGTGGTGTGAGAGCGCCATAGAATTTCTAGAGCAAACTTGCTGTGTTCAATATAAACCTGCTTGTCCAATACAAGCCTTACAGATACTGAGGCTCTTTAAAAAGTCTACCCAATATGGTGAACTTTTGGGAGCTACAGGTGTAGGTCCTGGAAGTCCCTTCCTCCATAAAGGAGGATTTGAGAGTAAGCCTTGAAAAACAAACAAAACAAAACAAAACAAGACAAAAAACCCCACATAAAAGTACCTGAAGTTTTTCCAGTTCCCTAGCACCAAGAGAATTGAAAGAACTCGGCTTACACTTCTGGTTGTGGTGTCTGTCCTTGTCCTCCATTCTTCAGAAGCTACATCCAGGTTCATGTTCTCTATCATGAACAAACAGCCTCCTAGCTGTCTGACCTAATGGGACCTGAGAGGTCAGACCCAAAAAAACACAAAACACAGACACACAGACACACAGACACAGACACACAGACACAGACACACAGACACACACACACACACACACACACACACACACACCTCCAATGTACTTGGAGAAACAGAAGAGAATAGGTAGAGATTTATGTACCTTCCAGTCCCTGCTGGAGAAGAGCTTGAGATTAACAGTGTTTCCTAGTATCAGGAAATCATAGAAATGATGAGGGTCATCATAAAATGATAAAGTTTAGTCTAGGGGTGCTTGAGACCCCCAAATACCAAAATGCCAAGTCCTGCCAAATTAATTCAATTCAAGTCTTCTCTCAGCCAAAGAAAAGTAAAGTTTATTAAAAGTTTGCCATATTGGGTAGACTCTTAAGGAGCCTCAGTATCTATAAGGCCTGTACTGGATAAACAGCTTTTATTGGACACATAGCAAGTCTGCGCTAGAAAATTCTATAGTGATCTCACAGGACATGGAGGCAAGATGGGGTCTTATATACAGAAAGATTGTGGGAGGAATCTAGGGATCTTCTAGAGGAGGATTATGGAGAGGGTCTTCAGGAGGAGTTAATGAGGTCAGACTCCAGTAAATAAGTGAAATTGCTGGAGGCTACCTGGAGAAACAGACAATGGTGGGCTAGGACGGTTCAAGGGTGTAACAGATTTGGATATAGATATTGTGGGAGGATCTAGGGTGGGGGCTAGCTGGATAATGAAGGGCTAGGCTAGTAACAGAGGTTTGGGACAAGCTATAATGAAAGGCTTATGCACTCAGGCAAATGCCTCATCAAATGGGAAGATTCAATCAGAGGTCAAGGGGGTTCCCAGAGCCTGTACCTCATCAGAAATATATGAGAAATAGAGAAAAAACAAAACCCCTATTGACACTTCTATAAACATTAACCATGTTTGGAGGCATAATATCCCTATAAACAAATGCAAATTAATAATTACAATGTAATATAATCATGTATAATAAATGGAAGTGAAAGAGCTACAATTAATTGTTGACTAAGTAAATTAATTTTAAAGAATTGATGAATCAAAAATAAATCATTGAAAAAGAAAATTCCAAAAAGAAAATGACAAAAAAAAAATAAAAGACAACATTGCAAACTCTTTTGGGCTACATCTAAAGTAGTCCTTAGGGGAGAAAAATTATATTTCTTAACACATTCATTAATAAAAAAGAGAAAGAATGGATTTAGGATTTTATAATGGAGCTTTAAGAAAAAACAATTAGAGGAACAACAATCAAAAATCCCCCCCAAACTGCAATAGAACAGATGTGGTTAGCGTTAGGGGAGCTCGAGACCCCAAAATACCAACACAAGGGATCCTGCCGAATGAATTCGACTCAAGTCTTCTCTCAGGAAAAGAAAAGTAAAGTTTATTAAAAATTCACTTGTATTAGACACAGAGTAAGTCTGTGCTAGGTCATTCTATATTGTTCTCACAAACATGAAGACAAGATGGTGTCTTAGATACAGAAGGTTGTGGGAGGAATCTAGGGGTGGTCTAGGGGAGGAGTTTGGGGAGGGTCTTCAGGAGGAGTTAATGAGGTCAATGAGTGATTAAGGGTGGAAAGTAGCTGGAGGCCACAGTGGAGACCACAAACAATGGTGGGCTAGGCCAGTTCAAGGGTGGATTCATAGGTTGGGAAGTCTAGTAAGTCTAGTAACAGACTTTCCTCATGAAAATGCCTCATCAAATGAAATGATTTCATCAGAGTTCAAGGGCCTGTACCTCAAGGACTCAAGGAGAGCTTGGAGCCCATACCTCATCAAATATGCTTAGAATAAGTTAAAAATAATAAATTTGATCATCAATGAGAGGAAAATCTGTTTTCATTTTAAAATATAAAAAGTAATGTGTGAATAAGTAACACATACATATAAGAATCCATTTTTCCTAATTAGACTTTAAATATCTAATAAATGAAATGGAAAAATATTTACAAAATACTAAAAAATACAAATTAACAAAATTATAAATAAATAATTTAATTTAGCCAATGGACTCCCAAAGGAAAGAAAGAAGAAGAAAGCCAGGACTAAATAGATCTATAATTTAATTTTATCAAACACTCAAAGAAAAATTTATTTCAATATTATGTAAAGTATTTGCTAACACAGAAAAAGAAGACATTTCCCCAGGATCTTTCTATGATACAAATAGAGTTATTGATAGTTGCTATGCAATAAGAGAGGGAGCTGTTCCCAGAAAGAGGCACTGTCACTCAAGAATGATAGTGATAGGACAATAGATACCAATGGGGAACATAAAAGGTATGTGGGCTCCAAAGGAAGCATACATTTCATTATTCTCATGCCCAGTGAAAAGTACACTTTTTAAAGCCACATAAAGTTCAAATTTCTATAAAGTTTATAGAATAATAACTGACATGATTGTATTATGAGACTACCATGTCATTAAAAAAAGAAAGACAGTGGGGGTAGTCTAGACAACTGAAACTGAAAATATTGTTAAAGACAAATAATCGGGAGAGCCAAAGGACCCCTTCCCCCCCTTTTTTCCTAAAGTACTGATTTTAGAAGTTCATTATCTTGAAAGACATTACTGATAATGAGATTGGATCAACTTTATTGTTCAAATGACATCTAGGTGGGAAAGCCACTGTGATCTACTCAGGCTTGGGTGGAGTTAAATTATTTGAATAGATTGCCCAAAGTTGGGGGTAATTTAAATAGGAATAATGTAATTAAATTTCAGATACAGGCCCTCACTCTAATATTCATTCTCTCATTAATTGTTAGCCAAATCAGAGTTGATTGCCACCCTCAGGAGCACCCCTTGTCCAATGGTGTAATGGAAATGCAAATTTAAAGATCTTCCCTGCCCCTAGCTTAAGTGTACCTGGAGCCTGTGGTGGGAGGCTTGTTTTTCAGGAAAGCCCACACCTTGATACTTTGTGATTGGGCAGTGGGTCCAGAAGGTTGTTACATTCTCTGAGCCAGGAGAAGGCTATATAAACCCTGATGAGAGGCTTTGCTTTGGGGATCACTTTGAGAAGTGTTGTGTGATTTGACCAGATGAGACACTGGGAAGCCGTTGTTGAGAGCCCCCCCGGCTTTGAAAACCCAGATGTTGATGCTTCCCTCTCTGGTAACTGTGATTTGGTATTGATATAATGGTAGGACAGTTTGGAAGCCTGTCTGTTTGATCTGTAAGTTCTGTAACTCTGAAGTTCGGGTGCTGACCTTTTTCCCCTGAACTAGGTAATGTATGTTTGTTTGATTAAAGTAAGCTTGTTAACCCATTTTGAGTTGATTTCCTTTTGAAAAGCAGATCTAAGAACCTGTGTTGGCAGTCACCCTGGGGATATTGGGGTGCTTGCCACTACAAATGGGCATGTAAGCTATGAGCCCACTGACATGATTGTCTTTGGTTTAAGACAGAGATAGCCAAATGACCATCCTTTTATTAATAAACATGATGATATTATTAAAATAGTTAAATTACCCATAAATTATGCCTCAAATCCCTTTATTTTCTTTTTTTCCCAAATGCTTTATTATCATCTCGTTTACATCATTAATTTCCATCAGATTTTGAGTTACAATTTTGTCCCCATTTTTCCCCTACCCACCACCCCAGAATAGCAGTCCCACAGGATATCCCCTCATCCAATCTGCTCTCTCCCATATCTTGTCCCATACCTCCTTTGACTTTTCCATTAAAGCGAGGTAAATCTCTGTGCCCCAATGCCTGCACATCTTATCTCTCAGTTACATGTAAAATAGTATTAATAATAGTATTTATATTTATATTTGAAACATTTAATTTTAAAACTTCTAATCCCAGATACATTCCCTTCTTGCCTTTTCACCCACTCCTGCTGGGAAGATAAGCAATTCAGTATATGTTGTACATGTAAAGCTAT
Source organism: Gymnobelideus leadbeateri (assembly GCA_011680675.1). Classification (NCBI taxonomy): domain Eukaryota; kingdom Metazoa; phylum Chordata; class Mammalia; order Diprotodontia; family Petauridae; genus Gymnobelideus; species Gymnobelideus leadbeateri. Next base: position 102,141 of record WOXC01011322.1, read on the forward strand.
GCAAAACATTACCATAGAAGATATATTGTAAATGACTGACTATATTTCCCTCCAACCCCCCACCTGGTCCATTCCCTACTTTGATCCTGTCCCTCTTCAAAAGTGGGTGCCTCCAACCTCCCCTCCCCCCAGCATGTCTTCCCCTCCATCATCACCCCTCTCATTCCCCTCCCCCCTACTCTCCTGCAGGGTGCGATATCCCATTTAATATGTATATCATTCTCTCCCGCAGCCAAATTCAATGAGAATATGGTTTTGCCTTTTTGCCTTGTGTTCTTCCCCTCCTCTGCAACTACTTCCCCTCAGTGTAGAAGCTGCCAGGTCCTGTGCTATTCTGATTGTGTTTCCACAATATTGAAATTGTTTCTTCCTGGCTGCTTGTAGTATTTTTTCCTTGATCTGGTAATTCTGGAACCTGGCTATAATATTCCAAGGAGTTTTCCTTTTGGGATCTTTTTCAGGAGGTGATCAGTGGATACTTTCAACCTCTATTTTGTCCTCTGGGTCTAAAATATCAGGGCAATTTCCCTTGAGAATTTACTGAAGGATGATTTCTAGGTTCTTTCTTTGATCATGGGTTTCAGGTAGTCCAATAATTTTAAAATTATCTCTCCTGGATCTATTTTCCAGGTCAGTGGTTTTTCCCATGAGGTATTTCACATTGCCTTCTATTTTTTCAATAGCTTGGATCTGTTTAACAGCATCTTGATTTCTCGTAAAGTCACTAGCTTCCATTTGCTCCAGTCTAACTCTGAAGGAATGAATCTCCTCAGTGAGCTTTTGAGATTCTTTTTCCATCTAGCAAATTCATCTTTTCAAGGCATTCTTCTCCTCATTGCCTTTTTGGGCTTCTTTTGCCATTTGAGTTAGTCTATTTTTTAAGATGTTATTTTCCTCAGTCAGGCTATTGACTCTCATTTCATACTTTTCCTAAATCCTTCTCATTTTTCTTCCCAATTTTTCCTCCACTTCTCTTATTTGCTTTTCAAAATCCTTCTTAAGGTCCTCTATGGCTTGTAACCCACTCATATTTTCATTTGGGGCTTTTGGTTCAGGATTTCTGTCCTCAGAGTCCTCCTCCTGTTCCATGCTTCGATCGTCTTTGCCCCCAAAATGGGAGTCTAATTTTGAATTTTTTTGTTTATTTTGTTTCCTTTGCCTTGGCATGTTGCCACTTAATTACTTTACTTTTGGGCTTGTTGCCACAGTAGGACTCTGCCACCAGACAGAGGAGCTTCCATTTCAAACATTGGGGTCTTCTCAACTGCTGGAGGTATTAGTTGGGTGGCCTCTGTGAAACCTCCACCCACCCCAAGACCTCCACCCCAGACCTCAATCCAGATCCAGGGAGGTTAATGTAAGAGTGATTACCTCCCAAGACTGATCACTGGATCCCCCTACAATCCACAGGCCAGTAGCTGAAGCTGCAACTGAAGCTGCAAAATGTCGTCTCTGCTGTGTTTCCTCAGAGGCAACAGTTCCCCAAATACTGGTCCCAAAGTCCATAGGGCACTACCCTCTCACTTTGTCCTAGGCATATGTGTGTTGCTAAATCTGGAATCACCACAGCTGCTGGTGTTCTGGGGTCCCTCCAGCCAGCTGCTGGTCTGGCAGCCCTGGGGCTAAAACTGAGACCCAGGTGGGCCTGGGCTCAGTTCCCAGAGTGTCGTGCTGTCGGCTCCTAGAGCACTGTGCTGGCCACTCCCTGCTGGGCTCCTGGGCTGTCCCCAGTGGGAGGTTAGCTTCTGTGTGTAGTTCTGTGGGTGCTGGAGCTCCAGAGGTTGTTCGGAGTCTACCTTTTACTTGGTTTGGAAATGGAATAGGCCAGAGTACTGTGGAAGTGCTTTTTCTACTCCAACTTCTTGGCTCTGCCCCTCTCAAATCCCTTTAAATGCCACAAAATAATGGTGTTATCTGAATTGCTTTACTACAAATGAGTAGTGAGGAGGAGTAAATCAGAAAATTCAACTCTGTGCCATAGCATACAAGTGCCTGGAATGGAGATGTGTGGTGTAGAGAACCGGGTACCCAATTTAGTTAGACTTCAGCAAAAATGTGACTGGCCTGTGGTTAAATAGAAAAAAAAAACTTTTTTCATTAGTTCTCAATTCCTAAATGTAAAAAAAAATCATACACACAATATTTCTTTTTGAATATTTATGCAAAAACATCAAATAAACTATTACAAAGAGGCGGCAATCATATATTTAAAAGAATATACATTATGGCAAAGTTGGATTTATAACAAATGCAGAGTTGGTTGAATATAAAAATACATTACAAACAAAAGCCCATATTAATATCAAAATTATAAAAATTGCATGGTTTTATTAATAGATGCTAAGAAAACTCCAGTATCTGTTTCTAATTTTAAAATATCTAGTAATGTTAGGAAGAAATTTACCTTTACTTTATATGGTAAATAGTATCTACTTAAAACCAAAAGTAAACTGTATATGTAATGGAAAAAGATTGGAGACATTTCCAGTAAGATCAGGGGCAATGTAAGAACTTCTATTTTCAAAAATATATTTTTTAATATTCATGAATGTTCTAAAGCCATTTCAAACTGATGAGATCAGATTATTAATTTTCAGTGTAAGGTTTTTAAATATTCCAAATTGGGAAACACTAAAAATCAGGGCCTGATTTCACTTTTTCTTGATTGCCTAGTCTTTTAGAAATGATAGATAACATGTTAACAATGCAGATTATGCTTTAAAAAAAAAAGCATTTGGGGTTAAGTAACTTCTTCAAAGTTACACAGCCAGTCATTATTTATGTGTGGGTGTTCATTTTCTGAGGCCAGGACCAATACCAGGTCCTCCTGACTCCGGGTCCAGTGCTCCTACTCATTTCCCAGATTATTCTTAAAAGATTATTCTTAAATGCATTCATGCATACATTTTTCCAAAATGACAGTTTATTCAACATTTACCTGTACATTGTTCCATTTAGTTCTAGAAAAAACTAGCTATACCAGTATGAAGGGGAAAATAAAGAAATCAAAGCAATAAATATAGGAAAAGAGGAAATAAACTATTATCTTTTATAGCTGACTTGATAGTGTAGCTAAAGAGCTCCCAAGAGTCAACTAAAAGTTACTTAAAACAATTTATTCAAACCTGAGTGATATAAAATGAATCCTTATAAATATTGCGTACTTCTGCATTTTATCAATGCTGCAGGGAAAGATAGAAAGAGAAAATTCATTCACAATAACTATGGACACTATAAATATTTGGAAGTATAAAGGAATGTATAGAAACTACATAAACAGAACTACAAAACATTCTTTATAGAAATACAGATCAAATAGGGGCGGCTAGGTGGCACAGTGAATAGAGAATCAGAAGGACCTGAGTGGGTTTACTGCTTGCCAGAAACAGAAGTTGCCCTCCCACACCTTCGGGATGAAAATTCCCCTATCTGGCGGCAAAGACATACTGTGGCAACAAGCCCAAAAGTCAAGTAATTAAGTGGCAACATGCCAAGGCAAAGGAAACAAATTAAACAGAAAAATGCAACCCTAGACTCCTACTTTGGGGGCAAGGAGGGTCAAAGCATGGAGCAGGAAGAGGACTGTGAGGTAAGAAGTCCTGCTCCAAAAGCCCCAGGGGAAAACATGAGTGGGTTGCAGGCCATAGAGGACCTTAAGAAGGACTTTAAAAATCAAATAAGAGAAGTGGAGGAAAAATTGGAAAGAGAAATGAGAAGGATGCAGGAAAAGTATGAAATGAGGGTCAACAGCCTGACGGAGGAAAACAACGCCTTAAAAAATAGACTAACTCAAATGGCAAAGGAGGCCCAAAAGGGCAATGAGGAGAAGAATGCCTTAAAAAGTCGAATTTGCCAGATGGAAAAAGAATCTCAAAAGCTCACTAACTCAGTGTTATACCAATCAACCAATCAAAGTACTAATTGATAATCACATACAGATAAGGGGAAAAGTATAATAAGATTCACCTGGAAAAGCAACAGATCAAATATCTCAGGAGAAATTGTAATTTTTCGAAAAGGGAGGGGAAATGGAACAGCATCTAGCACTAACAAATATAAAATAATATACACAGCCATGAGGGTGAAAATTACATGATGGCACTAATACTGGGCTGTAAATCTGACCAATCACTCTGGACAGCTAAATTGCTTTATAACTATTCATCCAAGTCACTAATCAACACACTTTCTTTGACTTAGCAATAACTTTCTGTAAAGCCAAGCATGAACACCTTTCCAGAGGACTGCTGCTATAAACAACTTCAAGGTTCTGATTACACAATATAGTGAACTCTCTATTTATTCAGTAACAAACTAAGACAAAACATTCACAGAAATCAAAATACAGCATTCACAATGTTATGGCATAACAACTTATCCCTAAAATGGACACATAGTTTTCACCAAAGTGGTCACATTATTTTAAACAAAGTACATTCATTTAGTAACTCTATCATAGTAAGTCCTTAATTCAAACATCCTTAAGGAGGCAAGCCTCCTTAATAGACACAAAATATAAACGTCAAAGTTCTCCACCCCTAGGTCACAGTAAATCACAATCTTCTCAGTCAGCATCAGGTAAGAGCAAGCAACTCTCAGTTGCTTGTTCAGCTCTGTGTCCAGTTTTTGTCCAGTTCCTTGTCCAGTTTCTGTTCCATATTGAAGTTCACAGTGTCCAGTCCACCTCAAGTCCTTCACAGTTCCTGTTTCTGGGAAGACAAAGCTTAATAGAGCCACAATAATATTCATGCACTTTGCTGGCACCATCATCAAATCACTATTTGCCTGTGGAATCAACTGACACCTACCAAGGTAGTCTGAAAACTCAACACAAATCATTAGTATAGAAATCAATACAGAGCCACAAACAAGGTCCAAGAGGTCCATACAAATTATCAGTAAAGTCCCAGGACCTCCAAAACACTCCTCCTGGACTTCTGTAAACAGACAACCAGAAAATCTTCTTTCAGGGCTTCCAGTAAGGTTGCAGGGCTTCTATACAAAGTATCACAAACAAAGATCAACACAGACAGAACAGACAAACACAGAGTTCTGGGATACAACACTTTTTCTCCTTCTCCACCAAAAGAGCTCCCTTCTCAGTTCTGCTCTCTCCAGACTGGGCCTCTCCTTAGATATTGTCATTAGTTCCACCCCTTCCCTTTGGAGGAGTTTGCAAATTCTAGTGTTGGGAGCCAAAGAGGCCTGAGCCAGGACTTCAGATAATTACCTTGATATCAGTGGACCTGAATGTCAAAGACCTCTTTGAGATGCGACTTTTCACTAAGTCAGCTCCAGAGTTCTTTGATATGGGTTACACTTATAAGGATGGTGTTTGAGTTCTGAGGCCAATAGGCTCTGCCCCAAGACATATCTCATTCAGCACTCTGGTATCTTTGGGTAGCCAGCTCTAAACTTGATGACTCTTGAGGATTGCCCTTCAGCTTTGAAGTCTGCTCTCAATTGTATCTGTTTATGACTACAGCTGCATTAGCAGATACATGAGGCCTAGATCAAAGGGCTTGCCCTAAGACTTTAGTCTCCTAGATAAGAAATCCTTATCAAATTATCTATTCCATGCTACTTCCAGGATACAACAGACTAAGGTAATGATAAGAATACTTGAGTCCCCTTCCTTTGTCTCTTTCTTCTATAAAAACCTTGTCCTGAGTATAAATAAATGGAGTTCATCCTTCCTTGAACTACCCACATGGCCTGGTCACTTCTTATTCACATCTCTAAATCATGCTAAGTGCTGGACACTGAGCAGCCCATGGAATTCTAGGGTTCACAAGTTGTAGGATTCACAAGTTCTGGATCTTAATATTTGATACAACCATGGACTGAAACAAGGTATTTACTTCTGTGTTAATTACATAGCTAAAACAAGGTGTTAATTCAATAGCTGAAATAAGTACTTCTTTGCTTGCCATTATACTCTCTTAGGCCTAACCCAAGATAGATTAAAAAAAAAAAAAGAGAGAAATGACTAATATTTTCATCTCTCTCTCTCTTCTATTAAAGAACTAGAGTATAAAGGGGGCATCAGTTGAATAGATGAACATATAGAGTGCAATGAAATATTATACCACAATAAGAAATTACCAAAAGGATGATTTAAATCAAAACTGATTAATCCTGAATGAACAGATGTGACCAAAAGCAGGATAAAACTTTATACAATAAAAACATTGATATAACAAACAATTTTTTTTCTTTTTTTTCTTTTTGGAGGGCAGTTGGGGTTAAGTACCTTGCCCAAGGTCACACGTCTAGGTTTTTATTTGTGTGTGCATTAAGTGTCTGAGGTCGGATCCAAACTCAGGTCCTTCTGACTCCAGGGCCAGCTCTCTGCTCACCCACTGCGCCACCTAGCCGCCCCTATAACAAACAATTTTAAAAGACTTAAGAACTCAGGCCATTTTAATAAACAATCATGATACTAGAGGATAAATAATGAAAGATTCTTTCTACATCCTGATAAAGAAGTGATGGACAAATATTACAGAATGAGTTATAAAGGGTTATGGATGCATGTTGAACTAAAAAAATGTTGGAGAAAAGTAGAAAGAGTTGAATAAATGTGTAATATGTTAAATAATCTTTTATCTTAATGTGAATTACTTATTTTTTGTTGGGGAGATAAAATCATTGAACATTAAGTTTATGGGTTGTGGGCAGGTTGCTAGAGATGTTCATCCATAAAGTCCAGAGATGAATATAAAATGAAATCAATTTCTTTAGTTTCCTTGGAGGAGTTGGGGCTGTCAGACAATGCCAGTAAAGAGGAATAAATGGGACAAGGAAGTATTAGGAAATTTGTCAGTCACCTCAGAAGAAAAAGGGTGGTACTAAAAAGCATTTCCATGGTATTGTCAGGGGTGGTAGTTTGGTGGAAGAATAAGCATCTTTGTGAAATATTGTCCCTGGGGAAATGTGTATATTAGGAGGATATTTTTTCCATTAAAGGTTGTTTTTTTTTAAAACCTCTCAGCAACAAATCTCCCCTTAGAAGTGAAATGTGTTGGGGGTGACTAGGTGGTGCAGTGAATAGAGCACCAGCCCAGGAGTCAAGAGGACCTGAGATTCTTTAATGAAGTTATATTTCTAAGCATAAGGCTTAGCTGAAAATTAGAAATGTAGGGTTGAGAGTTACAAGTATAAGAAGAGTTAAATGGGATATATCAGGAAGTTTAAATTTTTAGCTTTAAAGTTCTCACATCACAAGGAACATGAAAAGGATTTAGATGGAATCAATAATAGTAGACATCTTCACAATGGAGAATAGACTACATAAGGGGAAGGGTTAGTTAAAGCTCTGGAGAAGAGAGATTTTAAACTTCTGGCTAACTGAGAGAGAAAATACTCAGTTCTAGATTTTCTTCAAAAAACAGAGCTATGAAGGAAGAGACAGATTTGGGAAGGAACTGAACATGATCCAGGTATATTAAGTAATCATTCTCCACCATTAGGAGTGTCTTATAAAAATGAATTTTGATCCATGGGTAACACAAAAATATTCATAGCAGCATATTATTTTTTTGTAATTGCAAAAATATGAAAGCAAAGTATTTACTCTATCATTTTGGAAATAGCTGAGTAAATATTCATGCATGAATATTTACAATGTGAAAACCATAAACATGAGGTTTTTTAGGGGGAAATGGGAAGATATACTTGAACTAATGTAGAGTAAGATAAAGAAAATTATATAATATAAAAGAGATAAGCCCTATAAAACTTCAGAATTCATATCAATGCAATGGCCAATTTTGATTTATAGGAAGGATGGATAGATATTATTGAAGACAATGAAAATAGTAAATAAAGCATTGTATGATTAGTAGAATCTGTGAGATTTCCTTTACTTACTTAATCAGCAAAATATCAGAATCATATTATTATAGTGTTCAGTTTTCTATATAGCATCTTTCTGGAAAATCTGCAGAATTTGATCTTCAGATACACTGATACTATCAGGGAAGATGAATACCTAAACCAATCCCTGGAACATTTCTGCTAATGACATTACTTCCTTTCCTTTACCTTGTTCTGTTCTTCCATGCAAAATTATATTCATTTCAGAAAATCTAACGTATTGCAGCTCACCAGAGATTAAAAAAAAAAAAAAAGACATTCTTCACCATTTCAAAACACAATTTCAAAAGCACAGTTTGGGGCATTAGTAAGGAGATAGACCCAATATTAAAATTTGTCATGAACTACTCTTCATAAGCACAGAATTAGAAACAAAAAAGCACAGTGAATATCGCACTGGCCCTGGAGTCAGGAGGACCTGAGTTCAAATCTGACCTCAGACACTTAACTCTTACTATCTGTGTGACCTTGGGCAAGTAACTTAACCCCAAATGCCCGACTTTCCCCCCTCCAAATTTTTTTCTGAGTCAACTAATGAGACAAAAAACATACAGTTTGAAAGAGGATAAAAAAAGGAAATAAACATTAACTACAGATGCCAACAGAGTATGGGGCCAGATGCTTTAATTAGGTGAATCTGACAGCCATAACTTTGAAGAGTTACTATATTTAAAAAGTGATAATAATTTAGGGATATAAGGATTTTAAAAAAAGATGAAGTCAAAAATTAAAAGAAATGATGAAAATACAAAGTAGAAATTACTTTGTGTTTGCATCAATAACTGTTTTAATGATTGTGATTTGATTAAAAAGAAAAAAAAACTGAACCCAGTCAGATGTTATCTAGCTATTTAAGGAAAAATATATATTCCATCAGTTAATGATACTTTACCTTTTCAAAAAACTTAGGAATGATACATTAAAGCACATCAAAATCATAGAACAATATTTAAGACATGCTTTCTTTCTGTCAGAGTGCATTGCCTGGAACAGATTAAGAAACAAAAAGTTTCAGAAATGGCCCCTGTTGGAATTTACAATCTAATTGAGGTGATAAAATTTAACTATGTGAGAAGAGATTGAAATGGATATAGAGATAATAGAGACAGAGATACAATTACAATTCTGGGCATATATAAAATATTTTTAAATGGCATCATAAGATTTATTAATTGGCAAATAAATAATAAGAGGAGGTCAAAAGACATGATCACCTTACATTGAGTTGAGTAGAGGAATATCTGTAAGACCATATATTTTTTTTTTTTATATTTTGGAGCAAGTAGGGTCTTGTTTTATGGGTTTTGTTGTATATTTTCTTTGAAGATTTTCATTTCCTTCTTTCTTTCTTTCTTTCTTTCTTTCTTTCTTTCTTTCTTTCTTTCTTCCTCCCTCCCTTCCTTCCTTCCCTCCTTCCTCCCTTCCTTCCTTCCTTTTTTCCTTCCTTCCTTTCTTTCACATTTAAATGGTTTAATTAATTAAATTCTTAGCCAGACTTTATTTAGGTTGAAATTTTTATTTTACTTCAATATAACATTTTCCTCTCAAAGTCTTTCTTTCATTTTAGGAAGGATAACCTGGTGCAAATATCACTTTCATAATGTAAAAAATACTATTTCCAATATTAGATTATTTGCTTCCACAAATAAATGGGGTTATGGAGATTTTTTGTTCAATTTGGTTATTATTGATCTAGACTATGCACTATTAATGCCAGCAAACATCAGATCTATCCTCTTTAATCAAATTTAAATTTGTTTAAATGATAGGGTTTCTAATTCTTTAAGAACTACTTTATTACAACATTGAAAGTGTGTCCTACTTCATCCTCCATTCCTCAAGTTGCTCAATCTTCTAATGATCTAAAGGAAGTTCACCAAGTTTGGAAAAGTCCTGCAATAGATAATCACTCCAGTGATAGCTCCATGATTGATGGACAGGCTCTATTCTTTCCTTCTATTTATCTTTCTATGAAAGGCCTCCTCAGGAAGCTGTCAAATGCCTTCCCTGGGAGTGTTGATGTTCTGTCCATTACCAATTATTTTCATTGATGTAATCTGTGTACAGTATATGAATACTGAACCTCTCACCCAGAGGAACATGTGAATAGGGATAATGCTTTGGAGTGACGGATAACTCCAAATTTATCTCCTGAGGTTGGGAGATGACCCCAATCACTTTAGTTTCAGCTTTTTGATCTGATCAGTAGTGTTGGCTGTCAAAAATGAAAGCAACAAAATAACCCCTTTCAAAATTGTCTTCCACTATTGCATAATAGAAGCAGTACAATCTTGGCATTGACAGAATTCTTGTCAAGGTGTAGAATGTGGACATTTCAGTTGAATATATAATAATTTTCTCATTAAAATTATTTTTCTAAAAAGAAGATTGCTAAGAACAAGGCATAGAAAAATCATTATTCATTAACTTGAGATTTATAAACTGTTATTATCAAGTTTCAAATAATGGTAACTAAAAACATGTTACCTATATGTGAGAACCATTTTGACACTTAAAAAGAAAAAAAATAAGTATATATTTTAAATAAGCAAATAAATGGTGAAGGAGGGATATAGTATCTGGACCTGAATGTTCATGGTAACAATAATAAGCCTGGCTGCATTAAGATATTAAGCTAGGGGTGGCTAGGTGGCGCAGTGAGTAAGAGCGTAGGCCTCGGAGTTGGGATGACCCGAGATGGATTGAAACTGGCCTCAGAAAATGAGGACCCACACATAAATAATGACTAGCCATGTAACCTCGAGCAAGTTACTTAACCCCAATTGCTTAAAAAAATAAAGACATTAAGCTAGCCCAGTATAAGGAAAAGAGAATTCCTATTTAGATACATTGGATCACTATGCTAGAATCATTTAGAAGTAGAACCTGAAAAGTCTTATAGTGTATGGAAGGCCAATCAGCAGGTTGAAATAACATGCTTGATTTATAGCTAACTATGAATGAAAGGAAGGAAGGAAGGAAGGAAGGAAGAAAGGGAAAAAGGAAGGGAGGAAGAAACAGAGAGAAGGAAAGAATAAGCATAGGGAGAGAAGGAAGGAACAGAGGGACAAAGTAATGAAAGAAGGAACAAGACAAGAAAAAAGAAAAGATGACAAGGAAGAAAGATAGGAAGAAAGGAATGAGGGTGAGAGAAAAGAAATGATGAAGGAGTAAGAGGAGGAAGGAAAGAGGGAAAGAAAAAGGAGGGAACTAAGGAAAGAAAATGAAAGTATGTGACAATATTGGAATAAATAATATTTTCATTCTGTCATTAATGGTAGTATAAATAATTCTTAAAACAGAGGCAACTTTAATTGTTTCAGTATCATATTACTTATTTCAATAATAATTAAAAAAAAAAAGATGCTCCTTAGTCTTTCAGATCCCTGCCGTGCTTGACACTGAATCTTTGTGAGGTAAACAGAAGATTTAAGTGATTTTCCATAAGTAAACAAGTACTATTGTGACATAAAATGTGTTGCACTTCCATAGTCTTGATTGCCCTCTTTGAACTTCTTGTTATTGACTGAATGATTACTGATTTGGGGCTCGATTGAGCTCCTCACACAGGCTTGTTAATGAGTTGGACTGATTATCAACCTACCACCTTCAGGGAATTTCCCTTGGGGCATTACATTAACAAAGTATAGATTGCATAAGTTAATCACTCATAGTCCAGAGGCAAAGCAAGGTGGGTTTTATTTCCACATAATTAAAGTTGAATAATCTCTGCAGATTACACACACACACACACACACACACACACACACACATGTTTCTGAACCCATTTTATATTTTTAAACATATATCCACATTAGTCACATTCTGAAAGAAGAATCAGAACAAAAGGGAAAAACCACTACAAAGAAAAACAACAACAATAAAGAGAAAATAGTGTACTTTGATCTACATTCTTTCTCTAGATATAAATAGCATTTTCTATCATTTGTCTTTTGGAATTGTCTTAGATCATAGCATTGCTGAGAAGAGCTAAATCTATTAAAGTAGGTCATTGCACAATGTTGCTGTTTCTCTGTGCATTGTTCTCCTGTTTCTGCTCACTTCACCCAGCATCAGTTCATGTAAGTCTTTTGTTTTTCCGAAATCAGTTTGCTCATCATTTTTAATAGTACAATAATATTCTATTACATTCACATACCACAGTTTGTTCAGTCAGTCCCCAGTTAATGAGCATTGCCTCAGTTTCAAATTCTTTGCCATCAGAGCAGATCTGCTATAAATATTTTGTACATATTGGTCCCTTTATTTTTTAATATCTTTTGGATAAAGACATAGTAGTGGTGTCAAAGGGTATGCAGGGTTTAAAGCCTTTTGAGCATAATTCCAAATTGCTCTCCAGAATGGTTGAATCACATATAACTTCACCAATAATATATTAGTGCTTTAATTTTCCCACATCTCCTCCAACATTTGTCATTTTCTTTTTCTGTCATATCGGTCAATCTGACAAGTATGAGGTAGCATCTCAAGGGATATTTTAATTTGCATTTCTCTCATCAATAGTGATTTGGAGATTTTCTTAAATATGACTATACTAGCTTTGACTACTTTGTCTGATAACTGCCTATTTAGATTCTTTGACCATTCATCAATTGAGGAATTGCTCTTATTTCTATAAATTTGGCTCAGTTTTCTATGTTTGAGAAATGAAGTCTTTACTGAGAAACTCATTGTGAATTTTTTGCACAATAATGATTACCAAGCATATATTTTCCTCCATCCTATGTCCACCTGCTTATCCTACTCTCTCTCTCTCTCTCTCTCTCTCTCTCTCTCTCTCTCTCTCTCTCTCTCTCTCTCTCTCTCTCCTTTTACCCTATTCATTCTCAAAATTGTTTTGTTTCTGATTTTTACCTTCCCCAAACTGTCCCCCACTTTGAGATCTACTCCATTTCTCTTATCCCCTTCTATTCCTACTTTTCTGTAAGGTAAAATAGATTTCTACACTCAACTGAGAATGTATATTATTCCCTCTCTGATCCATTTCCAATGAGAGTAAGGTTCATGTACTCCCCTCCCTATCTCCCCCATTTTACCCTCCATTGTAAAATCTCTTTTAGGTCAGATAATTTATTCAATTTATTTATTTATGTTTGTCTCCAGACATGGGATAAGTTAAATAATTGATGTTCTGCACCAATTTGTTTAACTCTAGAAGTTAATTTGTTAAAAGCCTAAAGACACAACTTGAGGCCTTTCTTTCTTTCTTTCTTTCTTTCTTTCTTTCTTTCTTTCTTTCTTTCTTTCTTTCTTTTTTCCAAATGCTTTATTAATTTCTGGTTTATATCATTCATTTCCATCAGATTTTGAGTTATAATTTTTCCCCATTTTCCCCCTACCCCAGAATAGCAGCCCCACAGGATATCCCCTCATCCAATCTGCTCTCTCCCATCTCTTTTCCCATACCCCCTTCGACTTTTCCATTAGGGCAAGGTGAATCTCTGTGCCCCAATGCCTGAACATCTTATATCCCAATTATATGCAAAATAGTATTAATCATAGTATTTACATATTTTCAAAACATTTGATTTTAAAACTTTGAATTCCAGACCCATTCCCCTCCTCCCCTGCCACCCATTCCCACTGGGAAGATAAGCAACTCGGTATATGCTGTACATGTATAGCTATGCAAAACATTACCATAGTAGATATATTGTAAAAGACTGACTACATTTCCCTCCCTCCTATTCCACCTCTCACCTGGTCCACTCCCAGGTCCACTCCACTTTGATGCTATCCCCTTTCAAAAGTGGATGCTTCCAACTTCCCTCCACCACCACCCCCAGCCTGGAAGAGAAAGTATATACACACACACACACACACACACACACACACACACACACACACACACACACACATATATATATATATATATATATATATATATATATATATATACATTCACATATGTATTCATATGCCCATATACCCTTCTTCAGCTATCTTCATACTGAGAAAGGTTTCATCAGTTACAGTTATCATTTCTCTTTTCTTTCTTTTTTTTTTTAAAGCAATTGGGGTTAAGTAACTTGCTCAAGGTTACATGGCTAGTCATTATTTATGTGTGGGTGCTCATTTTCTGAGGCCGGATTTGATCCCAGGTCATCCCAACACCAAGACCGGTGCTCTTACTCACTGCACCACCTAGCGGTCCCTCAGTTATCATTTTTCCATGTAGGAATGTAAATAGTTCAACTTTGATAATTTCCTTATGATTTATTTTCCCTCTTTACTTTCTCAACCATCTCTTGCTTCTTGTGTCTGAATGTCAAATTTTCTATTCAACTCTGTTTTTTTCCTCAAGAACGCTTGAAAGTCCACTATTCCACTTAATGGCCATATTTTCCCCTGAAACATGATACTCAGTTTTCCTGGGTAGTTGATTCTTGGTTTGAATCCCAGCTCCTTTGCCCTCTGGAATATCATATCCCATGCCCTTTGATCCCTCAGTGTAGAAGCTGCCAGATCCTGCACTATTCTGATTGTGTTTCCACAATATTGAAATTGTTTGTTCCTGGCTGCTTGTAATATTTTCTCCTTGATCTGGGAATTCTGGAACCTGGCTACAATATTCCTAGGAGTTTTCTTTTTGGGATCTTTTTTAGGAGGTGATCAGTGGATTCTTTCAACCTCTATTTTGCCCTCTGATCCTAAAACCTCAGGGCAATTTTCCTTGAGAATTTCTTGAAGTATGATTTCTAGATTCTTTCTTTGGTCATGGTTTTCAGTTAGTACAATAAGTTTTAGATTATTTCTCCTGGATCTATTTTCCAGGTCAATGTTTTTTCCCATGAGCTATTTAACATTGCCTTCTATTCTTTCATTTGTTTGGATCTGCTTCACAGCATCTTGATTTCTCATAAAGTCACTAGCTTCAATTTGCTCCAGTCTCACTCTGAAGGAATGAATCTCCTCAGTGAGCTTTTGAGATTCTATTTCCATCTGGCAAATTTGGCTTTTTAAGGCATTCTTCTCCTCATTGCCTTTTTGAGCCTCTTTTACCATTTGAGTTAATCTATTTTTAAGGTGTTATTTTCCTCAGTTAGGCTGTTTACTGTCATTTCATACTTTTCTTGCATCTTTCTCATTTCTCTTCCCAATTTTCCCCCACTTCTCTTATCTGCTTCTTAAGGTCCTCTGTGGCTTGTAATCTGCTTGTATTTTCATTTGGGGCTTTTGGTGCAGGAGTTCTGACCTTACAGTCCTCCTCCTTTTCCATACTTTCTCTTTGCCCCCAAAATAGGAGTCCAGTGTTGAATTTTTCTGTTTATTTTGTTTCCTTTGCCTAGTCATGTTGCCACTTAATTACTTGACTTTTGGGCTTTTTGCCACAGTAGGACTCTGCCACCAGCCAGGGGACTTTCTGTCCCAAATTGTGGGTTTTTCTCAACTTCTGGAGGTATTAGTTGAGTGGCCTCTCTGAAGTCTCCACACACTCTGGCAAGCTGGTCGCATACCCCAAGAACTCTATCCCAGACCAATCCAGATCCAAGAAGGGTAAAGCAAGTGTGATTAGATTACCCCACAGACTGATTGCCAGATCCCCCTACAGTCTGCAGTCCAGGAGCTGAAGCTGCAATATGGCAATGTGGTGCAAGCTGTGTCAGCTCCTCAGTGGCTTCTCGCCTCCAGGGGAAGAAGATGAAGTGCTCTCCCAACCAGTCCCAAAGTCCATAGGCCACTGACCTCTCACTTTTTCCTAGGCATCTATGTGTTGGTCATTCTGGAAATGTCACTGCTGCTGGTGTTCTGGGATCCCTCCAGCCAGCTGCTGGTCAGACTGTCCTGGGGCTAAAACCTCAGACTCATGGTGTCCTGGGCATGGCTCCCAGAGTGCTGAGCTGGCAACTCCCTGCTGGGCTGCCAGGCTGCCCTCAGTGGGAGGTTAGCTTCTCTGTGTCATCTTGTGGGTTCAGGATCTCCACAGGTTGTTCAGAGTCCCCTTTTATATAAATTTGAAGTCATGTGTCTGAGGGCTTTTTTTTAAGAGAAAAAAATAATAAAAGAAAAATGATTCCAACTTCAAGAGATAAAGTTGATAAGTGTTAAGACTCACATGTTAATTCATTGTTAATTTTAAATGCAAAAAGAAGATTTTAAAAGTACCATCCATGTAAGGTTAAATTCAATGAACAAAATTAATCTAGGTTCTGTGAATTTATGCAAATCTGGACAGTGTTATGGTATTGATTCTTGAAAAGCGTTCTAGTGTCTAAGGATAGATCTTTTGGAACTTGTGTACAAATTTACAGCTGGCCCAGTTTTCATATTTTTTCTTTTGATAATTTTAACAATTTTTCTTAGTGGTATCCTAAGAAATAATATGATAAATTTTTTCCTACAATCTCCTCAACATATTTCTTTTCCCCAAAAGAAAATTTGGAATTTTGAAAAAGGTTCTCAATAACTTATCAGTGACTGGCAGAAGAATCTGATAGTGAGTGGGACCATACTCAGATTAAAATGTAACTGAGAAAATATAACAACATGAATAAAAATACAATAGACTTCTGAAGTTAATGCGTGTTTTTCTAAATTAATTGGCATTCCTTTTTATTTTGAGCTTAGCACTACTGGTATAAGAGACCAAATAAGAGAAAACTAGAAAAGCAGGCTAGATGAAGTGTTCTTCCTTATCCCCTATACTCAGGCAGCTATTTTTGCAATGTCTTCCCCTGGAAGAACCAGAACATTGTTTGTCAATCTGTAATTTTTGCCAATCCAAAGCTCCAGGTAAAAATAATTATAAATTTTTACCTGAAAAGCAAAAGAAAGTACAAGCAAGAAGAAAAAAAGACAGCAAAAACCATGTGCAGAGAAATTCAGAATTTTGCTATGTATTCAGATCCAGACTATGTGAATGATATCCCTCTCCAGGTGTGGAAATTGCATGTTATTTTCAGACTAAGGAAAGTAATTGGATTATTATAGTTCAGCACTATACATAGCTACTATTATTTTTCTTTTCTCTTTCATTGATAATTCAGCTCAAGTTTAAAAAATCTGACATTTGTAAAGAAGAGCTTTTAAAAATAATCCCCTCAATTATTACATTGCTTTAATCAGTCTTGTATGTCATCCTTGACTGCAGAGGAATGAGTTTTAAAAGCCATCTCCTAATGGATAAGCTGAACATTATTTTGACAGCAATGTTCTTCTGATGTTTACAGTTTACTAATTGCCTGCATTTGAAATTTGTGATAATGCTACAGATTTCACTACACAGCCTATCTATCTTTCAGGACAATCATTTGTTTTCATGCTTGGGAAAATATACACAAAGAGATAGTAAAATCATTAGAGGCAACTGGATGAGTGTATGAGATCTTTCAAGTTGCTTAATAACATCTGTTGTAATGTTATAAACATTTCAAATATAATCAGAAACCTCTTCTCTGTTCAACCTAGTGGAATGTTCTTTTTTATATTTATATTAGTATGAACTGTGCCATGTTGTTCAAATTTAAAAGGGATTAGAGCCATTATCTTTCAATTCCACTGATTACAGTGAAATCCAATTTTTCAGCAATTTCTGAATTTCTGGCTTGGAAGTTCTATTTAATTCTTGCTCCTTTTCCCCTGTTTCCTTAATTGTATCACTATTTTTGTAATCTGGGAGTTGACAGACATAGGGAAGTCTTCTCCAGAAAAAAAAAAAGTACACTTAATCATTTGAAGAACATCAGAACATGGAGGGCTATGAAATTTAGTAAAGTTTGTACAAAGAGTTTGTGAGAGACGCTCAGGAACTAGTTGTTGACTCCAGACTATCTTGTAATCAATGAGGCACTAGTTTTTTACTTAGGTAAATAGGGAAATAAAGTGGCAGAATTTAAACTGGTAGGAGTTCCACTTCCAATTTGCTCAAATATTGCCCACATTAATCAAATGGGCTAGTAAGGGAATACAAATTAAATGGCATGTTAGCATAGTACAGGAGAGTATGCTCATTACACATACCTAGCTCTGTCCATTATAACCACCTACTTACAAGGCTACAATTAATCAATGATTCTGTCCCTTTTGAAAATTTTTGCCTCAATATTTTTTGGCATAGTAATATGATAAACAAATAATTCAACAGAAAAGCCAACTAAGGGAAAACGTACTTATAACAGTTCTTCATTTCTAAAATGAGGGGTTTTAACTAGAAACTTGATTGTCTCAAAAATCCCTTCTAATTATTAAATGTTCCAAAGAGATAGAATATGAACTCTGTGTTTTTGTTTGTGTTTTTATTTCCAATACCTAGCATATGCCTGGTACATATGTAAGATACTGCCTCTTTCTTATGGAAACATTTTGGTTACTAAAATGAGAACAAAGTTTAAATAAGAAAAACTAATCAAATCAACTAAAAAATAAATACAAGTTATATAAAAGAGTGAAAACAGACCATTCCAAGAACCATATGGAGAATTACCCTCACAAATATAGTTAAAGGTAATTTTCAAATGCAGACAAGTGACTGAGGATGGATGTATAGCATTGTGTTCCATCACTTCAATGGCATGTTTCTCCTTTTAGTATTTAGTGTTTTTTACAGTCACAACTGGGAAGCAGTTGTGTGTGTGTGTGTGTGTGTGTGTGTGTGTGTGTGTGTGTGTGTATAAAACATTTGGGTACTATTGGAAAAATAAATAAGTACTGTTGGCTTCACACTTAATAAAAAGATGGAATTGTTGAGTTTGATATCATTTGTTAGAAATTGGTGTCTACTTATAAGGATTCATAAAATTAAGATATTAGGAAAGAGAAATAAAGTTATGGGGAGAAGAATCTATAAGCTAGAATAAGATAGAAAAAATAGAAAAGGAGAATAACCAGAAGCTGAGAAAAGGAAAGGGACAGAAGAAACAGGGTGTACAGCCTGTGGAAGACAGCCAATTAAAACTAAAGGAATGAGGTAATATCTCAGCTATTTGAATTTGCATTTTGCTATTCAACATGTAAAAATGCTGACTCTTGCTGCTATATGAAGTTATTTTAATATGTTTCTATTTATTTTGTTAAAAATGTACAACTACATATAATAATAACAATCAATTAAAAAACATTTGAGTTCCAAATTCTCTTCCACCCCCTTGTTTCTCTCCCTCTCCTTGAGAAGGTAAACATTTTTTTCTTTTTTTTTGGAGGGCAGTTGGGGTTAAGTAACTTGCCCAAGGTCACACAGCTAGGTTTTTGTTTGTGTGGATTAAGTGTCTGAGGCCGCATCCGAACTCAGGTCTTTCTGACTCCAGGGCTAGCTCTCTACTCACTGCACCACTTAGCCACCCTGAAGGCAAACAATTTGATATAGGTTACACATATGATATCATACAAAAAATATTTCCCTTTTCTCATATTGTGAAAAAACACAAAGAAAAGCAAGAAAAATAGTTTTAAAAAAAGTATGCTTCAATCTGCATTTAGATTTCATCAGTTCTCTCTCTAGAAGTGGATAGCATTTTTCACCCTGGGTCCTTTGGAATGGTTTTGGCTCATTGTCTTCATCATAGTAGCTAGGTCTCTCACAGTCAATCATCCTTATGATATTTCTGTTTTTTGTTGTTGTTGTTGTTGTTGTTATTGATGTGGCCAATGAAGCTGCAGTTTTCCTAATTTTGAACCATCTATGCATTCCTGGTATAATTCTCACCTAGTCATAATGTATGATCTTTGTGATTTATTGTTATAATCTCCTTTCTAGTATTTTATTTACATTTTTATACTTATTTTCACTAAGGAAGGTGATTTATTATTTTTTGTCATTTTTGTTCTTCCTGGTTTAGTTATCAAACCCACATTCATTTCATAAAAGGAATTTAGTAGGGTTCCTTCTTTACCTATTTTTTTTTCAAACAGTTTATATAGTATCAGTTGTTCCTTAAAAGTTTGATTGAATTCACTTAAAAATCCATCTGGTGCTGGAAATTTTTTTTCTTAGGGAGTTCACTAATGACTTCTTCCTTTTTTTTTCCTAAAATAGGATTAGTTAAATATTTTATTTGTAGAGTTGTGTGAGCTTTTTGCTCTCTAGTGCCATCTACAGTTTGACATAAGGGGAGACTAAGGGATGCCTCTGTTTCCTTTGACTGGAACCTCTGGTTTCAGAGGGATTAATATAGGGGGCAAAGGCAGGATTTATATGTGGTCTGTTGTGAGAAGAATCCTGGAGCTTATTGGACGGAACGGAGTCTTCTTCTGTAGCCAGCTGGGGAAAAGCTGCTGATGCTATCATTATCTATAGGCTTAGAAGGAGAAATTCTTCAGAACTCCAGAACTGATTTGGGGATCTTGTCAGTTCTTTGGCTTAAGGGAACTGCTTGTTACTTCCAAAAAGTAATACTTTCTCAGGACCCTGCTACAGTGCTAAAAAAATATTCTGTTGCTATATCAATGAACCTATAGTGGCAGGGAATCATTTCTTTCCCCTAAAGGAGAGTTGTGTGGACCAGAAAGGGAGCAGATAGCAGAGAAGTTATTTTCTCCAACAGGCATACTCTTGTCTAAAAAGATGCAAATTGTTAATGATATCCAGATGTATGAGTTGCCTTGGGAACATGGTTTCCCTACTCATATGCCTACCTGCTAGATTTCTGTGAGTTCCTTACTCAAATTCTATAGACACTGTGTACACTGGTGGAATTTTGACCCAGGTTTATTGGTTGACTGATATTGTTTCCTTATTCCTGCCCTTTCCTCATACTGAATAACTGTTATTATAATTCCTGCCTTTACCTTCTATTAAGTGAATGTTATTCCTGTTTTTGCCTTATTTTTGAGTCAATGCTTTAAGTTTAATTTTGTGTAAATGAGCAAATCAACAGTCACCTAGTAGCTACAGTGGCAAGCTGCTAGGTTGTATACCCTAAAAACCAAAGTTACCCCAAGACCCATTAGGAAGTGTAGTGAAGAGAAGTTGAATGGCCATGGCCATGACCATAGTTGCCCCTCAGTAAACACTACTCTGACTAAAGTGGATACAAGTGGCATGAGAAAGCCAACCCAAGCCCAGGGATTGAGAGTACCTGGGGAAAGTTTGAGTTTAGTAACAAATCTGGAGTAATCTGCCCATGTGTGGATTGGTTACATGTCCAGCCTACACATAATAAATACTTCATAAATGCTTCTTGAATTAATTTATTCTCATCTGGGAGAATGTGGTTAATCAACATTCTGGAGGTTTTAACAGTACTGTAAATATGGAAGGTGCCTGATGATTTATTTTTTTATTTATTGGACTTAATTGAATTAAGTCAAGCTTTGGTAATGTCATCTCTACTCTGTCATTTATTGGGTTCTGATATCCTTAGTCAAGGCTACCTAATTTCACCTACTAATACTGTGAAGAAAACACTTAGCAACTATTTGTAAGCTTTTGATATGTAAAAATTGTTTTAAATATGCAAAAAGAAAAAGATATTCCTTACTCTCTGCCTACCCAATTGCTCAATTTTGGGTAAAAGACAAAGGAGAAAAAAAAAACAAAAACCTCATTGAACCAGTGAACTTGGTATATAGTTCACTAAGTATGATCACAAAATCAATGGTTTAAAAAATAATTGCTCTGGTCAAAGGATATGAACAGGAAATTTCCAGAGAAATAAATTAAAGATATCTATAAGCATATGAAGAAATGCTCTAAATCACTATTGATTAGAGAAATGCAAGTCAAAACAACTCTGAGGTACCACATCTCACCAGTCAGATTGGCTAAGATGACAAAACAGGAAAATGACAAATGCTGGAGAGGATGTGGGCAAATTGGAACACTAATGCATTGCTGGTGGAGTTGTGAACTGATCCAACCATTTTGGAGAGCAATCTGGAATTATGCCCAAAGGGCTATAAATAATTTCATACCCTTTGACCCAGCAATACCACTTCTAGGATTATATCCCAAAGATATCATAGAAGTGGGAGGAAGACCCATATGTACAAAAATGTTTATAGCAGCTCTTTTTCTGGTTGCAAAGAATTGGAAATGAAGGGGATGCCCATCAATTGGTGAATGTCTAAACACATTGTGGTATATGCATGTAATGGAATACTATTGTGTTATAAGAAACAAAGAGCAGACAGACTTCATATTTACCTGGAGTGGCTTATACAAACTGATGCTGTGTGAGAAGAGTAGAACCAGGAGAAATTTTTATACAATCACAGACACAACATATGTGTGATGACCAACTATGACAGACTGGACTCTTCTCAGCAATGCAGTGATATAAGTCAATCCCAAGAGACTCATGATGGAGAGAGATGCCTACATCCAGAGAAAGAACTATAAAGAACTGAGTTTGAATCTTGATGGAAGCAAACTACTTGATCTTTTTCTTTTCATTGTTTGGTTTTATTTCCTCTATACCATTTTTCATTCCATCTAGTACAATCGGCCTTTGTAACCTGACTAATGTCTGATGGGAAAGTATTTGCAGATCCTATACTGGATTATATGCTGTTGTGAGGAGTGGGGGGAGGGAGGGAAGAAAAATTTGAAACTCAAGGAACTATGGAATTGAATCCTGTAAACTAAAAATAAACAAATTAATAAAAAAAATAATTGCTCATCATCATCCCCATTTTACAGTGAAGACATTGAGACTGAGAGAAGTTGGGTGAATTACCCAACATCACAAAGCTAGTAAGCAAAAGAAGGAGGATTCAAACTTTGTCAGTTGCCAATAAACATTTATTAAACATCTACAATGTGCTGTGTATCGTGTTAAGTGTGGGTGTTCCTGACTTGAAGTCTTTCACTTTATCTGCTTTGCCATCTAGCTGACCCTGCTTTATGAAAACCTAGAAGATGAAGCAGCAATCACAAGAAGCCTGTGGGCATTTCTTCTACTGATAGATTAACAACAACTACCACCTATACCATTCACAGAGAACTTTAATACTTGCAAAATGTTTAGCAGATTTTACCTCATTTTATCTTTATCATAACCCTATGAAACATATGTTATTATTATCCACATTTTACAAGTGATGAAACTGAGACTGAGAGAGGTTAATGGACTTGTCCTGGGTCAGTGTCTAAGACCAAATTTAAATTTAAGTCTTTCTGCCTCCAGGATCATCAAGTGTTCTATCTATTGATCTATTGATCCACCAACTAAATAGGAAGCAATCAATTGTCCTGCTTCCTCCCCAAATGTCACCCCCCTTCCTGGTCCCACCTTCTCATTCTCCTTATGCCTCATCTCAACCCCACCCATTGCATTTTCCCAGCAGCATCCTTGTGATCTCTTGGTTTTCAATCAAAGAGATCTTATGACCTAGCTGAGGACACACTTCAGGACACTTGACCCCAGGGTAGGTTTGTGTGAAAGCAGATATAAAAATTGTCAAGTAATACTCTCCATCCTTATTTATTTGAAGTAAATCCTTTACATTTACCTGAACAAGAAACTCCTATATGTCTTGAAAGACTAAAAGAATGCCAACAAAGGAACAAAAAGTTGCAGGAACCTACCTTGTGGGGTTCATTTACCTTTTCAATTCTATAAAAGATAGCCATTACAGATGAACCTCACCTTGATGATAAAGACAACTACCTTCAGGGCAGTGATCCCAGTAAGAGATCTAGATACATGGGGCTTGGACTAGTGACTTTCCAGCAATAATAACTGTAACTTTTTTTGGGGGGGTAGGTATAACTAGAATAAAGATCTACTACTTACTCCAATAATTCTTAAGTCTTTTATAAAGTGAGGTATACTTTTCTTTCAAGCACATTTTATTTCTAGGTTATGAAAGATAATAAACTAAAGCTCTCTGAAACTATAAAATCTATGCTCTATTACTTCTGTTCTTTTAATGAGTTTCAAGTCAGACTTGGCAGGACCAGTCATTCTTGGTCTCAAAGTTTGTATCATTCAATAAAGAGATGAATTGCTTGCCTACTGTGTGAACTCTTGCAATGTGAACTCCAAAATGAGGTCCCACCCTCCACTGGCCATAGGATCATAAGCTTTCAGGACGACTGATTTAGAACTACCGGAGACCTAGTTTAACCTTTACGTTTTAGAGATGAAGAAACACTGAGTCCAAGAGAGATTAAGTGTCTTCAAAGGAGCTAGGAGTACAGTAGATAGTACTCTAGACTTGCAATCAAGAAGTCCTGAATTTGAACTAGTTGCTGTCTTGGACAAGAGGCATTACCTCTCAGCCTCAGTTTCTTTACCTTTAAAAAGGGGGCAACAACAATAACACCTACCTCCCAAGGTTGTTTGAAGTATTAAATGAAATAATATATAGAAAGTAATTGGCAAATGTTAAAACTCTATTTAAAAGTTAGCTATTATTATTACACAAGATAATACAGATTGTGAGAAGTAGAGCTACTACTTAATTTCAGCCTTTGACTTCAAATCTAGTACTATTTCCACCACATCACAACATGGAATGGTAACAATTCTCTGTCATACTTTTAGTAATTTCTAGGTGACAGGAATCAATATGTGATAAGAGAATCTATCCTCTTAATCATTTATTGAATCCTTCAGCCCCTGGTGGAGGCTGTGCCTGTGTACACCCTGCTCCCACTTTAGACCCATCAAATGTTGTTTCATCCCATAGTAAATTTGAACTTTACAATTTTCATAAGAACTAACTCACAGTTTAATATCCAAGCATTATACTTGGCTACATTATGGATAAACTCAATAGAACTTCTGCTAGAGCTAGGGAAATAGTTTTTGTGGGGATCTGAATCATAAGGAAAAGGCTTTTAGAGAAACTTCATTCTGTCTTTCCTTACACATGACATGTGTTTGATTACTTCTGCCACCTTCTTAATGGTGATTGTCACTTTGTTTCCTTTCCTCCCTGAAACTGCTAGGTATCATTTAATGCTTAGAATATATCCATCTGTAGTGCTGATTATACATGTATTTCTTTCAGTTTGCTGGCTCAAATTCCAAATCTTTTTTTCCCCAGGGCAGCAAAAAGTTGATTTAACATTTGCACATATTTTTTCACATGTTGTTACCTTAATGTAGAAATTTGCAACTTTGTGTTTATTTTTTCCTGATGTCTTTTTTAATTCACAAAAATTTTACAAAATGTCTTTCTACTTTTTTTCCCCTCTCTTTATTGCCCTTTTTGAGCCTTAGTTGCTATTCTGTACTGTGGAACCAAGGGTATAAGCTTGAATTCCAGGTATGATTAGTTTGTGTAAAACCACTAGTATTTACTTGGCTCCTAGTCAGATCTGAAACAATAGTTGTATACTTACAAGTGTCTTTAGTTTCTTTTGCTTTTGTTAAGAAAAAAGGCGCTGCAGGTTATGGATACTTCACACATCCTGTGTCAGTTGATTTTGGTATAGCACTATATCCTATTGGTCTGAATGACAGACCAGGCCTCACAGTGGCCAAGTGGTTGCTTTTTCATAAGGGACTAATTGCCACCAGAGAACATTCTTTCCTTCCACAAGCAGAAGTATGCAGACATTTATATCAAATGTTGATTGCATAGAGCACCTGAAAACCCTAAGCAAGAAAAATGAGACTGTCAGGGCATCAGCGGACTTTTAAGGGAAGCTGGGGCCTGTCACACTCATGTGTGATATAAAATTGTGATCTAAATCTGTATGAATACCAGAGTGATGGGTAGCTGGGACACTTCCACATATAACTTATTTCCGTTAGAATAAAGAAAATTTTGTGTTAAAATTTACATTTCAGAAAATGTAAAATCTTTTCATAGTCTCAAAACACGTGGCTTTTTTTCCTTGCTTTTGTCAGAAATAAGTTTGTGCTTGATGCTTTCCAAATGATGGCATCAATAGCTATTGATGGAGATTTACACGCTTCCCTCATTTGTTTAAATAAAATATGATACATTAGATTCTATATAGTATCCCAATTAAGTAGAATTTGATTCACTTGGTATCTATCCTTTATCTTTTTTTCCTACCACTTTCCCCCTTGGTTTTCACTCCACCCCCACCCCCCCAAGAAAATGTGAATTGTTTTAGACTAAATAGCATTTCCATTCAATAGAACTTGTCCCACTTGATGACGATCTTTCCTCTATTCTCCTATACTATTTCCCTTTCGATTGCACTTTGAGAATTTATTCTTTTTTTCTTGATTAGAAAACTCAAGTTAAGGCATGTAGATACTTTCGCAACCAATCAATATTCTGAACCCTCCTGGAGTATGGCAGTGAAACTGACAACATTGGGTGCTTTCTTATTTTCACAAGAAGACTCATTTCCACCAGGATTTTTTGTTAACTTGAATTCTAACTCACCAGAATTGGGAAAGGATCTCTAAGTCAATAAGTGATTAAGATGTGCCAGTGGGGCAGAGGTAAGGGATAGAATATGTAATGATTCTTATATCTTGGTCTTTGGGGCTATGACTTAATATTATCCATTTGCAGCTATTGTGAACCCGTATCTTTATTTATGTTTTTTTTCTTCTTCTTCTTACTATGCTAACAAATTCTTGCTTTTTTTCAGGAAGGCATTTGATCACTGTAGTACATCTTTAAGTAGGTCAGAGAAAATTATGGCTCTCAGGGTCATTATAAATCCCTGTCATCATTTTTTTCTAATCAAAATGAAGACTTGGTCTTTTATTTAATATGTCATGTCACAGAAACCAAAAGAATTGCTAAATAAAAAGAATTTTAAATGAATATTACTTTCTATGAATGTTGGAGTTTTGCTCTCCAACCATCTTTTTCCTAGAAGGTTTTAGATGCTTCCACAGTTGCTTGGTCTTGCTCAGTTAAAGAATTCACCTGAAATGGGAGACGTAGAATAAAGTGAGTTTATACAGTTTTCTCAGAGAATGTATATGGCAATCAAGCAAAGCATTCATAACTCATAAATGGGGCTCATTTTCTAGGAAAAAGTAGGTGAAATGATGAAGCACCTGCCATCCAGAACATCATCAAGAGCAATAACATCAGTCTATAGGAAATAAATGAGGAAAATATAATTTTATTCCCTTTCAACTGATGCTAACAAATGGGGGAATTATGAGTCAATCACATGAAAAAAATTTAAAATGGTCCAACTTTAGTCTCTACTTAACTCTCTAGTCCCCCACATTGATAATCTACCATTTTTAGCCCTTAAATGAATAACCTGAAAATTATTGACTCTCACAAGGATTTGACTTTGGGGATATCACTTATATTTTTCTTCTCTACATAATAAGGATTATTACAATTGTCCATGTAAGCAGTAAAGGTGAAAACAGTGTGATAATGTGTTTTAAAAGAACTTTAAATCAATGTGTTTTCTAAATGCCTGTACTTCTGGTGTACAAGATGGATATTGCTTGTATAACTTCAAATCCTCCACAATAACTGAACACACAACACATGGAAAGAAGCACATTTAGCCAATTAAAGAGAGTTTTGAAGTTAGGCAAATATGATGGGAGGAGAATATCCCAATATAATTCAATTCAATACAACCAACATTTATTAAGTTCTAAATATGTGTAAGGAAGATGCTTGATACCTTAATATGTAAAAATTTAAATGGTACAATCCTTGCCTTTAAATAGTTCATTTTCTTCATTATTTCTAGAGTAGTTGCCATTAAGTTTCAAATGTAACTTTTAGTTAAGGTGTTTTCTTGAGTAGGTAATTTTTTTCTTCTTGTCTTTTCTCTTATCTAACCCTATTAAATATCTCTTCTATCCTTCCCTCTCCTTTTTACTTATTCATTCTCCTTCCTATCCTCTTTCCCTTCCTATATATTTCTCACTCTCCTACTCTATCTCTGTCCCTTTCTTGTCTCTTTGCTTTCCATGGTCCTTTATTTCCTTCAGTGTCTTTCCCTCCCTCCTCTCTTTTTCTCACCCTCTTACACATTTTGTCTCTCTTCCTCCCTCTCTCCTTACTTCCATCCATATATCCCACCTCTCTTGTCTCTTCCTCTCTCTCTATCTCTCTCTGTCTTTGTCCCTGTCTCACTGACTCTGTCTCTCTCTGTTTGTCTCTGTCTCTTTCTCTCTCCTTCATTCCTCAATACTTATACCCATTCTCCTCTCCTCATTTTCTTCAGATTATTTTGTTTTAGACATGGAAGAGGCCTTCCAGACCTCACTTTATGTTTTTTATTCTTTCATTTATATTTAGTTTTCAACATTCAATTCCACAAAATATTGAGTTACAAAATTTCTCTCCATCTTTTCCTCGAATCCCCATCCCAAGATAGGAAGTCTACTGAATACCCCTTCCCACAATCTTCTCTCTCTTGTATCATCCCTTGTAACCTCCCTAACTTTCTAGTAGGGTAATATGGATGTCTATACCCCAGTGCCTATATATCTTATTTCGCAGTTGTATGTAAAAAACAATTGTTTTAAACATTTGTTTTTAAAACTTTGATTTCCAAATTCTTTTCCTTCTTCCCTCCTCACCCACCCCCACTGGGAAGACAAGCAATTCAATATAGGCTTTACATGTGTAGTTACACAAAATGTTTCCATAGTAGTTATATTGTGAAAGACTAACTATATTTTCCTCTATCCTATCCTGTCCCCACTTATCCTATTTTCTACTTTGACCCTGACCCTTTCCATAAATGTTTGCTTCTAACTAACCTCTCCCCACATCTGCCCTCCCTTTAATCATTCCCCTCTTATCCCCTTCCCTGCCTACTTTCCTGTTTGGTAAGATATCCAATTAAATGTATGTTTTTCCTTCCTTAAGCCAAATTCAATGAGAGTAAGATTGATCCATTTCCTTTTACCTTCCTGCTCTTCACCTCCATTGTAGCAGTTTTTTCTTCACTCTTTTATATGAGATAATTTACCCTATTCTATCTCTCCCTTTCTCCTTTTCCTATTATATTCCTCTCTCACCTCTTGATTTTATTTTTTAGATATCATCCCTTCCTATTCAACTGATCTTATGCCCTATGTCTATGTATACATGTACACACATTTACACACACTCACATATATATTTATACACACATATACCCTCCTATACATACATATGTATGAATACACATATACATATTTATTCCCTTCAATTATCCTCATACTGAGAAAAGTCCCATGAGGTACAATTATCGTTTTTCCACATAGGTATGTAAATAGATCAACTTTAGGAAGTTACTTGTGATTTCTTTTTCCTGTTTACCTTCTCATGCTTCTCTTGTTTCTTGTATTTGAAATTCAAATTTTCTGTTCAGCTATGTTTTTTCATCAAGAATACTTGAAAGGCCTCTATTTCATTGAATGACCATATTTTCCCCTGAAATATAAAACTCAGTTTAGCTGGGTAGGTGATTCTTGTCTTTAATAATAGCTCCTTTGACCTCCAAAATATCATATTCCAAGCCTTTTGATCCCTTAATGCAGAAGGTGCTAGATCGTGCGTTATCCTGATTGTGTTTCCACAATACTCAAATTGTTTTTTCCTGGCAGCTTGTAATATTTTCTCCTTGACCCGGGGACTCTGAAATTTGGCTATGATATTCCTAGGAGTTTTCTTTTGGGAACCTTTTTCAAGAGGCAATTGATGAATTCTTTCACTTTCTCTTTTTCCCTCTGGTTCTAGAATATCAGGGAAATTTTCCTAGAGAATTTCTTGAAGGAGGCTTTCTAGGCTATTTTTTTTTATCATGACTTTTGGGTAGTCCAATAATTTTTTTTTAAACAAATGCTTTATTAATTTCTGTTTTACATCATTGATTTCCGCCAGATTTTGAGTTACAATCATTTCCCCCCCGTTATTCCCCTTCCCAACCTCCCAGAATAGCAGTCCTACAAGATATTGCTTCCTCCAATCTGCTCTCTCCCATACCTCCTCCCATACCCCCTTTGACTTTTCCATTAGAGGAAGGTGAATCTTTGTGTCCCAATGCCTGCACATCTTATCTCCCAATTATAAGCAAAAGAGTATTAATAATAGTATTTATATATATTTTTTTTTTTTTTTTTTTTTTTTTTGAAACATTTAATCTTAAGACCTCGAATTTCAGATCCATTTCCTTCCTCCCTTGTCACCCATTCCCTCTGGGGTGATAAGTAATTCAGTATATGTTGTACATGTCTAGCTATGCAAAACATTATCATAGTAGATATATTGTACAAGGCTGCTTATAATTCCCTCCCACTCATCCCACCCCCCACCTGGTCCATTCCCTACATGATCCTGTCCCTCTTCTATAGTGGGTACTTCCAACCTCCCCTCCCCCCAAGGATGCCCCCATCAATCATCCCTCCTCTCATCCCCCTTCCCCCTATTCTGCTGCAGGTTGGGATATCCCATTTAGTATGTATGTCATTCTCTCCCTGAACCAAATTCAATGAGAATGTGGATTTGCCTTTTTTTTTTCCCTTCCTATTCTCCCCCTCCCTTGCAACCACTTCCCCTTGCTTCTTCTACATGAGATAGTTTACCCTACCCTGTCTTTCCCATCTCCTCTTGCCACTTTCCTCTCTCACCTCATAATTTCATCCCTTGAGTATTCTCCCTTCCCAACAAATTCAACCTATGCCCTCTATCCATATACACACACATTCACATATGTATTCATATGACCACACGCCCTTCTTCCATTATTTTCATAGTGAGAAAGATATCATCACTCACAGTTATTGTTTTTCCATATAGGAATGTAAATAGCTCTGCGCGTTTGTGCTGCCGGCTTCCAGACCGCTGAGATGGTCCTTCCTGCAGGGCTGCTGGGCTGTCCTCAGCAGGAGGTTAGCTTCTCTGTGTTGTTCTGTGGGTGCTGGGGCTCCAGAAGTTGTTCAGAGTCCCCTTTTACATAGTTTGGGGGGAATCTGGGGGCAGAGTGGCTTGGATGAGCTGTTTCTACTCTGCCATCTTGGCTCCGCCTCCGTAGTCCAATAATTTTTAAATTATCTGTCCTGGATCTATTTTTCGAGTCAGTGGTCTTTCCAATGAGATATTACACAATGCTTTCTATTTTTTCATTTGTTTGGATCTGCTTTATACTATCTTGATTTCTCATGCAGTCATTAGCTTCCATTTGCTCCAGTCTAATTCTGAAGGAATTATTCTCTTCAGTGAGTTTTTAAAATTCCATTTTCACCTGGGCAATTGGGTTTTTGAGGCATTCTTCCCCTAACTGACTTTTTGGGCCTCTTTTGCCATTTAAGTTAGTCAATTTTTTTTTTTTTTTGCTTTTTGGAGAACAATTGGGGTTATTGCCCAAGGTCACACAGCTAGATTTTTTTTTTCTTTTCTCTGTCTCTGTCTCTGTCTCTCTCTCTCTCTGGCTCTCTCTTTTTTGTGTGTGTATGTGTGTGTTAAATGTCTGAGGCTGGATTTGAATTTAGGTCCTCCTGACTCCAGGGCTGGTGCTCTGTTCACTGCACCACCTAGCCACTCCTGAGTTAGTACATTTTTAAGCTGTTATTTTCTTCTTATCTTCTTCTCATTTCTCTTCTCTTTTTTCCTCCACTTCTCTTACTTGATTTTTAAAATCCTTCTTGAGATCCCCCATGGCCTATAAACAGTTCATATTTTTCTTGGAAGCTTTTGATGCAGGAGTTTTGACTTTGTTGTCTTATTCTCTTTCCATCATTTGATCCTTTTTTGTCCCCAAAAAAGGATCCTTTGGTCTGATTGTGCTTCCTCTGGTTGCCTATCTTTCCAGCCAATTACTTGACTTTTGATGTCGTTGCCATGGTAGAACTCTACTTCCAGAGTGGAGGGAGTTGTGTCCCAAATTGCTGGGTTTTTTGCAGCTCTAGAGTTATGAGGAGCATGCTGTCTCTACAGCCACCACAAGTTCTGGCACACTGGTGTTTCTCACCTCAGGACTAACACCTAAGACTTTGACCCAGATCCAAGAAGATTAAGGCAAAGGCAATTACCGTCTGAATGGTTGCTTGGTCCCCCTAAGATCTGTAGGCCAGAAGCTCCAGAGGCAGCCATTTGGCAGCAGTTGTAGCCGCTGCACCTCTGTCACCTCTTGCCCTGGTGGCAGGGGCCAGACCATGCTCTTCCATCTCCCAGTTCGAACAGAGTTCCCTACTGACATTTCGTTTTTCTTTGGTGTTTATAGGTTGAGAAGTATGAAAACCACCAGAGGTCTCACTGCTCCATCTGGCCCCTCAACCCCCCTGCCGTGGCCACCTTCAGTGTCAGACCTGAAGCCCAAGCCAAGGTAGATTTGTTCAGAAAGGAGTTATATACTCAGGCAGAGATCCTACTTGGAACTTATTTCCCTGCGAAGATTTCAGAGCTGGATGAGTTCTTGAAGGATCCATCTCTGAATGAGGCTGATTTGAGTCTCCTAAAGGCCCCCCTGGATATCCCAATCCCTGACCCAGCCAAAGAAAAAGAAAAGGAAGAGCATCGGAAACAACAAGAGAAGGATGATAAGAATGAAAAGAAAAAAGACCAAGATGAAGATAAAGGTCTTCCTTGTGGGCCTGTAAGCTGCAATGAGAAAATTGTGACCCTTCTGGGGCAGTTGAAGCCTGAGATCAAAGAAGTGAAAGAACAGCGAAATACGGTTTCCATTTGGCTACAGCTACAGGTAGCCTGGATTGAGTATGGAAACAACTTTGGAGTAGCTGTCCAGGAGAAGGTATTTGAGCTGATGACTACACTCAGAACTAAGTTGGATGGCTTCCAAACCCAGATCTCAAAGTACTTCTCTGAAAGGGGTGATGCAGTGGCTAAAGCAGCAAAGCAGCCACATGTGGGTGACTACTGACAGCTGGTTCATGAATTGGATGAAGCACAGTATGGAGAGACAAGACTGATGGTCATGGGGATCCGAAATACTTATGCTGTATTATATGATATCATCCTGAAGAACTTTGAGAATATCAAGAAGCCCAGAGGAGACACAAAAGGAATGATCTACTGAAAAAATGGAGCCTGCCTCCCTTCTCCATCACTGCTTAACTAAGGTTATCTGTCTTGCCACAGTCCAGCATCCATTTAGAACTTCCCCTCTTATCCATACCTTGCCTTCTAGGCACCAATAAATTCTGTCACACCAAAAAAAAAAAAAAAAAGAAAACCACCACAGCTGCCAGTGATTAACTCTCCTGAATTCTGCTCTGGCCAGTCTGTGCTGCTGGTTGGGCTGCCTGGGTTCTGAGTCTTTGCAGTTCACATGGAACTGCTCAGCCCAGCCTGATGTGACAGACCTTTTCTGTAGGCCTGCCAGGCTGCCTTCACTGGGAGATTTTATTCTCTCTGTCCTTTTGTAGGTTCTGTAGGTCTAAAATGTTTTTACAGACATATTTTACAGGTATTGGAGGTGGATTAGGCAGGAGCTTAAGCAAGTTCCTGCTTTTACTATGCCATATTGGCTCCACCCCCAGTAATTTTTTTTTCCTTATTGATTTTATTTCCTTTTAACTTAGCAATGTTATGTCTCATTTAAAGTTTCTGCATTCCACTGAAATTAATTTTTCTTCATAGTAGTGCACAATTTTACACTGGTCATGATCAGTTAGCATGGGTAAATGAGCACATACTATCCTTGTCATACTTTTCTGAATAAGTGTTAACTGAATATAGATAAATAATACACCCAGTAACTTACCAACTTTGGCTTCTCCTTATTGAAGAGAGACTTCTTCTCCCATCCCCTCCCCCCTCCTCTCCCCCCTCCCCTTCTCTCCTCTCTTTTCTCTCTGTCTTTGTCTCTCTCACTGAAAACCTTCAGTCTTGAAGAGAGTCTGGAACTATGTGGTTATCTTGAAGAAAGTAGTGAGAAATATCTCTCCTTCCTGAAACTCTCACACTAACAGTACCCTTCATGCAGACACCCACCATTCCATCAACATTAATTCAATATATTTTAGGATTGAGTGGGTGGAATCCTGGGTTACAAAAGAACCTGAATTTATTTGATGTGGCTAAGTACTCTGCTTATAACAAAATTCTTCCAAACCTTAGAACATGAGTTCTATGGGTGACTATGGTCAAACCATTCACCAGGTAGAGCCAAGAGGGTAGGTTAGAGGCAGGAACCTGGAGGTGCCTTTGAACGTTATTCTCCAAACAACTTTTAAATAGTTCCCTAATCAAACTTTGGATAAGTAGAGCCAACAATATGTGAGGGAGAGACATTTTTCTTGCCTTAGGCAACTTAGGAGGTAAGCAAAAGAGTTCTGTGTCACTGAGGTAGGATCCAGTCTGAAGCATGGCAGCAGTACCAGCAGTAGTTCTTGGAGGCTGCTGCTGAGCAGCAACTTCACAACCTCTCAGCCAAGGGAAGGTAAGGGGGTTGAACAGTTAGTCAGAAGGATATTATAGGAGACAGTTTGCTTGAACTGGTAAAACTATTGTCCACAGAAGTTCTGGGTAACAATTCCAGGACAGAGATGAGTGCTTGTAATAAGTCACAAGAATTCAGGGACACTGGTCTCGGTTCTAAGACAGAAAGGAGAAAGAGCACTTATGACTGCATGAGGATAGAAAACCTGGTAACAGTTTTAGGATCAAGAAGAATATTCCACTTATAGCTGCAAGAGAGATCAGGGGCCCTTCCTGGGTAAAGACCAGAACACACACAAGGAGGATAGATGTCTCCTCAAATCTTTCCCCAGATCATATGACCTTGGAAGCACTGAAAACCTTCAGACCCCAAAACTAAGTATGAAAATAGCAGAATGAAGAAAAAGTCTGAAACTTGTTATATTGCCTCCCTATCTCCAGGTAAGCATAGGCCAACTTTAACAAAAAGTTTAAAGTCAAGAAATAAACTGGAAAAGGAACAAAACATGAAAATGAAAAAGAAGGAGGAGAGTGAGGAGGAAGAGGAGAAGAATTTCACCACAATAAACTACTGTGGTGGTATGTGGGGAGGGGAAAAGACCAAGACAAAACTCAGAAAAAGAGAATAAGGTGTGTTTGTGTGTGTGTGTGTGTGTGTGTGTGTGTGTGTGTGTGTGTGTGTATGTATGAAGCTACTAGCAAAACCTCAAAGAAAAAATAATAATTAGATCAAAGTCTTACAAGATACTTTGAGGAGTTAAGGAAAGAGATAAAAGTGGTATAGGAAAAATTGAAAAAAAATGAAAATAATACAAGAAAATTATGGAAAGAGTATTAATAGCTTTGTGAAAGAGGCATAAAAATACTGAAGAAAATAACACTTTAAAAAAGAGAACTGGTTTAATGGTTAAAAAAGGCACAACAATTCGTTGAAGGAAAAAGAAATGATTTTAAAAGCAGAATAAACCAAATGAAAAAGTACATAAAAATTCACTGAAGAAAAGAACTCCTTAAAAAGAAGAATTTGGCAAATGGGAAAAGAAGTACAAAAGTTCATTGAAGAAAATAATTGCCTACCCATCTGGATTTTCCTGTCTGCTGTAAAAGCTCTTCCTTGCTGACCTCTTTTATGTTAGAAAATCTTCCACATTCTACCTCATCCTTTCTTCTTTTCCCTTTGTATCCCTCTTTCTCACTCTTTCATTTCTTTGGAGATCATTCTAATACAATGAACTCATTCTCATTCCTTCTTTCTATATAAAATGTTTTTAACTGTTCTGATAATGATAAAATTCTTAGCAGTTACATGAGTCACCTTCCTCTATAGGAATGTACATATTTTAACTTTATTGAATCCCCTATTATTTCTCTTTTATTTTACCTTTTTATGCTTCTTGAATGTAAATTTTTAAAAATTTATTTCATGTCTTTTCATCAGGATTGTTTGAAAGTGTGCTAATAAAATTAAGGGGTGAGAGAAAGAGAAAAGAAGAGGTAGTGTGGGGCAAATTATGTCACATTAAAGAGGCAATGAAAAGCTTTTATAGTGGAGGGGAAGAGAGAGCAGTTGAGGGGGAGTGAGTGAATATTACTTTCATCATAATTGACTCAAAGAGGGAATAACATGCACATTCAAGTAGGTATAGAAATCTGTACTGGAAAGCACTGAAATAGTTCATACCTTGTTTCAGCTATTAACATCTTTGTTTCAGTCTGATAAGAAACAGAATGTGTGAACTCCACAACTTGTGAACCCTATAACTTGTGAACTCCTCGGGAGGAGCTAATGACTCTATTAGGAGGACTCCAGGGCTAGAGACAGCAGGAATTGAGAAGAAGACTTTTGTGGTGGCAGAGTCAAGAAGGAGAAAACTTGTGGTATACCAGCACTCTGTCTGTGTTGATATTTGTTTATGATACTTTGTACAGAAGCCCTGGGACCTTACTGGAAGCCCTGAAAGAGGATTCACTGGTTATATGTTTATAGAAGTCCTGGAGGATGGTTTTGGAGGTCATGGGACTTTACTGATGAGTTGTGCTGACCTCATGGACCTTGTTTGTGGGTCTGTGTTGATTTTTATGTTGATGATTTGTTTTGAGTTCTCAAACCTTGTTGGTGGGTCTAAGTTGATTTCACAGGCAGATAGTGAATTGATGATGGTGCTGGCAAGGTGTATGGATATTACTGTGTCCCTGTTAAGCTTGTCTTCCCAGAAACAGGAACTGTGAAGTACTTGAGGTGGAATGGACACTGTGATCTTCAATATGGAATGGGAACTAGACAAATAACTGGATAAGGAGCTGGACAAGGAACTGGGACCTGCCTGCCTTTGTATCCAGGTGACAGCTGGAGCTGGGACCATGGAAAAGGAACCATGTAAGCTGAAAGCTAGCCTTGAGTCCAGCTAAAATAAGACTTTACTTGTATACTGTGTATTAACTGAGAAGATTATAATTTACTGTGACCTAGGGGTGGATGACCTGTGTATTTTCTACTATCCCTTTAGAGGTTACTGAGTAGTGACTGATGACTGAGTACTAACTGATGATTGAATAGTGAATGATGACTTAATAGTAACTGATGACTGAATAGTGACTGATTTGTTATTGAATAGAGTGTTGACTATACTATGTAATCAGAATCTTGAAAGCTATCCACAACAGCAGTCTTCTGGAAGAGCTGCTCATGCATAACTTTACAAAATCTATCTTACTCTACAGGAAAATAGGAGAAGAATAGTAGAAGAGAAGAGGGTTGATAGAAGAGAGGGAAGATAGTTGGAGGAGTTAGAAGCAAATCACTTTTTAGAAGGGACAGGGGTGAAAGGAGAAAGAGAGAGAGAGAAAGAGAGAGAGAGAGAGATGGAGAGAGAGAGAGAGAGAGAGAGAGAGAGAGAGAGAGAGAGAGAGAGAGAATAGAATAAATAGGGGGAATAGGACTAAGATAAATATAGTTATCAAAAGTAACTGTGAAAAACATTTTTGAAGCAAGTTTCTCAGATACAGTCCTCCTTTCTCATATAGAGAACTGAGTCAGATTTATAAAAATACGAGCCACTCCTCAACTGACAAATGATTAACTTTCAGATGAAGTAATCAAAATTATAAATAGTCATATGAAAAAATACTATCCCTCACTATTGATTGGAGAAATGAAAATGAAAACAATTTTCACATACTACCTCATGTCCGTTAGAATGACAAATAGGACAGCAAAAGTAAATGACAAATGTTGGAGAGCATGGGTAAAAAATGAGACATTAATGCACTGTTGTTGGGGTTGTGAACTGATTCAACCATTCTATAAAACAATTTGGAATTATCCCCAAATGATTATACAATTATGCATACCCTTTAATACCACTTCTATGCATCCCAAAAGAAATAAAAATAAAAAAGGAAAAGGGCCTTTATGTACAAAAATATGTATAGCAGCTTATTTCTTGGGCAAATAATTAGAAATTGAGTGGATGCCCATTAATTGGGGAATGACTGAAAAAGATGTGGTATGTGATGATGATGTAGTATTACTGTATTATTAGAAATGATGAGCAGAGTGCTCTTAGAAAAACCTAGAAAGACGTATATGGAATGATGAAAATAAATTGTATTGTGTATAACGTAACAGCAATATCAAAAGATGATTAGCTGTGAATGACTTTGTTATTCTCAATAATACAATGATTTAAGACAACTCTGAATGACATGATGAAAATGTCTTTCATCCCCAGAGAAAGGACTGATAGTTTCTGAATACAGATTGGAGCTTACTTTTAAAATTTTTTTCTTTATTTTTCTTCAGTTTTTTTTTTTTTTTTTGTCTATGATTTCTTTTATTCACCAGGTGGAGCCAAGAGGGTAGGTTACAGGCAGAAACCCAGCTATTATGGATATGTTTTGCATATCTACACAGTTATAACCTATGTCAAACTGTTTGCCTTCTCAATGGGGAGACAGTGGAGGAAAGGAGAGAATTTGGAACTCAAAGTATTAAAAATGAATGTTAAAACTGTTTTTACATGTAACAGAAAAATTAAAAACAAAATAATAAAAATGTTAGAATTGGGAAAGTGGAAATTGATGACTCTGTGAGACACCATGAATCAATCAAATAAATTCAAAAACAATGAAAAATGGAAGAAAATATAGAAATTACTCATAGCATAAAATAGAAACTAGATCCTGGAAAATAGATCCTGGAAAATAGATCCAGGAGAGGTAATATCAGAATAATTAGAATGCCTGAAAGCCAAAATAAAAAGGAGGACCTGGGCAGCATTTTTCAAGAAAATATCCAGGTTAACTGCCCTGATGTTCTGAAACCAGAGATCAAAGCAGACATTGAAATAATCCCACCAATGACCACAGGAAAGAGATATCAAAATAATAATTCCAAGGAACATTACAGACAAACTACAGAACTATCAGGTCAAGTAAAAATACCACAAATTGCCAGAAAGAAAAGATTCAACAACTGGAGAGTCACAATTAGGATCACACAGGACTTGGCAGTTGCAACATTAAAGGATCAGAGGTCATATAACATGATATTCTGGTGGGTAAAGGAGGTAGGATTATAACCAAGAATCACTTACCCACAAAATTAAGCATAATATATCAAAAAAATTGTCATTCAATGAAATAGAAGAATTTCAAGCCATCATAAGGAGAAGACCAGAAATAAACCAAAAATTTGACCTCCAATATCAAGAGAAGCACAAACAAGCAAAAAGGTGAAATAAAATTTCAAGAATTCAATAGAGGTAAACTATTTACCTCCCTATATGAGACAATGATACTTGCCACTAAAAATCTGTATCACTAACAGTTCAGATTGAAGTAATGGCTATAGAGAGAGGATATGGTTATGAGGTGTATTTGAAGAAATGACATAAAAATATTAAGGGATGAGAAAGAGGAATGTAAAGGGTGTATAAGGAAGGGAGAGGGAGAATGGGGTAAATTCTCTCTCTCTCTCTCTCTCTCTCTCTCTCTCTCTCTCTCACTCTCTCCCTCTCTCCCTCTCTTTCTCTCTCTCTTTGCTTTTTGGAGGGGGGAAGGTAGGGCAATTTGGGTTAAGTGACTTGCCCAAGGTCACATGGCTAGTTTTTGTGTTAAGTGTCTGAGGCCAAATTTGAACTCAGGTTCTCCTGACTCCAGGACTGGTGCTCTATTCACTGCACCACATAGCTACCACATGGGGCAAATTATCTCATATAAAGAGGTGAGGATGACCTATTACAGTGGAGGGGAAGATAAAAGTGGCTGGGCGGGGCGGCTAGGTGGCGCAGTGAATAGAGCGCCGGCCCTGGAATCAGAAGGACCTGAGTTCGGAGCCGGCCTCCGACACTTAATCCGCACAAACAAAAACCTAGCCGTGTAACCTTGGGCAAGTTACTTAACCCCAATTGCCCTAAAGGGGCAGCTAGGTGGCGCAGTGAGTAAGAGCACCGGCCTCGGAGTTTAGATGACCCGAGATCAGATCTGGCCTCAGAAAATGAGCACCCACGCATAAATCAAATGACTAGCCGTGTAACCTTGAGCAAGTTACTTAACCCCAATTGCTTATAAAAAAAAAAAAAGAAAAAAAACGAGTGGCTGGGCAATAGGTATTGCATGAACCTTGTTCTCATTAGTATTGACTCAAAGAGGGAATCATATACACAATCAGTTGGATATTGAAATCTATCTTACTGGAGAGGAAATAGGAGGACATGAGATTAAGTAAAAGGGGGGGGGCGTCGAGACTGACAAAAGGGAGGGAAGGGGAATGTGGTAGCAGAAGCAAAACACTCGTGAGGTGCAGAAGGGTGAATGGAGAGAAAAATGAACAGGAGGAAGAAAAAGATGGAGAGACATACCAGGTAGTAATCATAACTGTGAATGTGAATGGGATGAACTCTTCCTTAAAATGGAAATGGAGAATGGAGAGGATCAAAAACCATTGTCCTACAATATGTTGTTTACAAGAAACACAGTTGAAGCAAAGGGACACACATACAGAGTAGAGGTAAGGGGCTGGAGCAGCAAAATAGGCCTAATCATACCATAGACAATGAAGCAATCAAATTAGAGGAGCAAGGAAAGGTCTAACTGTCAGATCTATGGATAGTGGAAAAATTCATGACCAAATAAGATATAGCATTAGGAAACATAGAATAACAAAATTTTATCATGTTAAATTGAAAAGCTTTTGCGCAAACAAAACCAATAGAGCCAAGATTTGAAGGAAACCAGAAAGCAGGGAAACAATCTTTATAGCACATGTCTCTGATGAAGGCCTATTTCTTAAATATATAGAGCACTGAGTCAAATTTATGAGAATACAAGCCATTCCCCAACTGATAAATGGTCAAAATATATAAACAGGCAGTCTTAAGAAGAAGGAATGAAAGCTATCTATAGTTATATGAAGAAATGCTCTAAATCACTTTTGATTAGAGTAATGCAAATCAAAACAACTCTGAGGTACCACCTCATACCTATCAGATTAGCTAATATGACAAAAAATGAAAATGGTAAATGTTATAGATTTATTGGGAAAGTTGGAACACTAATGCACTGTTGGCATTATGAAATGATCCAACCATTCTGAAGATCAATTTGGAGCTATGGCTAAAGAGCTATAAAAGTGTACATGCTCTTTGATCCAACAATACCACCACTTGGTGTACATCTCAAAGAGATTGTCAGGGGGGGCATAGTCAAGATGGCAGAGTAGAAACAGGACTTCCAAGGGGCTCCTGCTTCCACCTCCTCAAATTCATGTAAAAATAAACAAACTTTGGAGCTACAGAACCCACAAAATGACACAGAGAAGCTAACCTCCTGCTGAAGATAGTCTGGCAGGCCAGCAGGAATGGGCCAGAACAGCACTCTGGGAGCTAAGCACAGCCCCACATGAGCCACAGTTTTTAGCATCAGGGCAGCCACAACTAGTCCATGGCCGGAGGGACTACAGATCACCCATAGCTGTGGAGGATTCCAGAATTATCAACCCATAGATACTAAGGACAAAGTGAGAGGTCAGTGCAGTGTGAACTTTGGGACCTGGGAGTTAGGAGTGAGGTCTGGCCTCTGACCCCAGGTTGAGAAGTGGCTAAGGAGTGGCAGCTGTCCAGCCACTGCCATGTGGCTGCTTCAGTTCCTGGCCTGTAGATTGTAGGGGGACCAAGCAACCAGTCTGAGGGGTAATTGCTCTTGCTTTAAACTGCTTGGATCTGGATCACTGTCTGAGTTGGAGGTCCTGGGGTGTGACCAGTGTGCCAGAGTGTGTTGAGGCTTCAGAGAGGGCAGCCAAATAATCGCTCCAGCAGCTGAGAAAACCCCAGGGATTGGGACAAAGCTCCCTTCTCTGGCAGCAGAGTTCTACTGTGGCAAAAAGCTCAAAAGTCAAGTAATTGAGTGGCAACATGAGCAAGCGAGGGAAGCAAGGCAAGCACAGTGGTCTGACTTTGGATTCCTTTTGGGGGGACAAAAAGAATCAGGGCATGGAACAGGAGGAAGACAGAGAAGTCAGAACTCCTGCACCAAAAGCTTCCATAGAAGAATAAGCTGTTTACATGCCATAGAGGAGCTTAAGAAGGATTTTAAAAATCAATTAAGAATAGTAGAGAAAAACTGGGAAAAGAAAAGAGAATCATGCAAGAACATTATGAAATAAGAGTCAACAATCTCACTGAAGAAAATAACACTTGAAAATAGACTAACTCAAATGTCAAAAGAGGCTCAAAAAGGCAATGAGGAGAAGAATGCCTTAAAAAAGCCAAACTTGCCAGATGGAAAAAGAATCTCAAAAACTCACTGAAGAGAATAATTCCTTCAGAATTAGATTGGAGCAAATGCAAGCTAGTGACTTCAAGAGAAATCAAGATACTGTTAAACAGATCCAAACAAATGAAAAAAAAAAAAAATAGAAGGCAACGTATAATATCTCACTGGAAAAATCACTGACCTGGAAAATAGAACCAGGAGAGATCATTTAAAAATTATTGGACTACCTGAAAGCCATGATCAAAAAAAGAACCTAGAGGTCATCTTTCAAGAAATTCTCAAGGAAAATTGCCCTGATGTTTTAGAACCAGAGGGCAAAATAGAAGTTGAAAAAATCCAGCAATCAACTCCTGAAAAAGATCCCAAAAAGTAAACTAGGAATATTATAGCCAGGTTCCAGAATTCCCAGATCAAGGAGAAAATATTACAAGTAGCCAGGAAGAAGCAATTTTAATACTGTGGATACACAATCAGGATAACACAGGTTCTAGCAGATTCTACACTGAGGGATCTAAGGGCTTGGAATATGATATTCCAGAGGGCAAAGGAGCTGGGATTAAAACCAAGAATCACCTACCCAGCAAAACTGAATATAATGTTTCAGGGGAAAATATGGTGATTCCATGGAATAGAAGACTTTTAGGCATTCTT
Source organism: Gymnobelideus leadbeateri (assembly GCA_011680675.1). Taxonomy (NCBI): domain Eukaryota; kingdom Metazoa; phylum Chordata; class Mammalia; order Diprotodontia; family Petauridae; genus Gymnobelideus; species Gymnobelideus leadbeateri. The sequence goes on from WOXC01011322.1 coordinate 144,651, forward strand.
GACAAAAACCAGAGTTGAAAAGAAAATTTGACACTCAGATATGAGAAGCAAGAGAAGCATGAGAAGGTAAACAGAGAAAAGAAGTCATAAGGAACTTGTCAAAATTGAACTACTTACATTCCTACATGGAAAAATTATAATTGTAACTTATGAAACTTATTTCGGTATGAGAATAGTTGAAGGGAATATATTTATATCTATATCTATCTATCTATCTATCTATCTATCTATCTATCTATCTATCTAGGTATATGATATAGATAGATGGATAGATAGATATAGATATATAGATAGATGTATATGTATATATATATATATATATATATATATATATATATATATACACACACACACACACATATATGTCTATATGGGAGGCTATATGGATGTATGAATACATATGTGAGTGTCTATATATGTGTAGAGGTATACATAGAGGTCACAGAACCAATTGAATAGGAAGGAATGATACTTAAAAGGTAAAATTAAAAGATGAGAAAGGAATGTAATGAGAGGAGATGGGGAGAGACAGAATGGGGTAAATTATCTTATATAGAAGAGGTGAGGAAAAACTGTTACAATGGAGGGGAAGAAAAGGAAGGTAAAAGAGAATGAGTCAACCTTATTCTCATTGAATTTGGCTTAAGGAGGAAATGACACTAATACACACTAAATAGTGTATTACAGGACAATAGGGGGGAAGGGAATGAGAGGGGGGATGAAGGAAGGGATGGCAGGCTCGGGGCGGGGAGGGAAGTTTGGAATCACCCACTTTTGAAAAGGGACAGGATCAAAGTAGAGAATAGAACTACTGGGTGTGGGATAGGATGGAGGGAGATATAGTCAGTCTTTCACAATATATCCACTATGAAAATGTTTTGCATAGCTACACATGTACAACCTATATTGAATTGCTTATCTTCCCAGTAAGGGTGGGTGACAAGAGAGGTAGGGAAAGAATCTGGAATTCAAAGGTTTCAAATCAAATGCTTAAAATATATGTATATTATAATTATTATCATTTTACATGTGACTGGGAAATAAGATATACAGGCAACTGGGGCATAGAGATCCACCGTGCCGTACGGAAAGTTGGAGGGAGGATGGGGGAAGGAATGAAAGAGAACAGATTGTGGGAGGGGATACACAGTGAGATCACTGTTTTGGGGTAGTGGGTAGGGGAAAAATAGGGAGAAAATTTATAACTCAAAATCTTGTGGAAATGAATGATGTAAACTAAAAAATGAATGATGTAAACTAAAAAATAAAATAAAATGTAAACTAAAAAATGAATGATGTAAACTAAAAAATAATAAATAAAAAAGACTTGGGTAAAAGGAAAAAAACAAACAAACAGACAAACAAACAAAAAAAGAGATTATCAAAAAAGGTAAAGGACCTGCATGTGTAAAAATATTTATATCAGCCCTATTTATGGTGACAAAATATTGGAAATTGAGGGGATGCTCATTAATAGGAGAATGGCTGAAGAAGCTGTGGTATATGAATGCAATGAAATACTCTTGTGCAATAAGAAAAAATGATCAGGCACATTTCAGAAAAATCTGGAAATACTTGTACAATCTGATGCAAAGTAAACTGAGCATAACCAGGAAAACAATGTACAAACTATCAACAACATTGTGTGATGATCAACTTTGAATTACTGAGCTCTCCTCAGCAATGCAACAATCAAGTACAAATTAAAATGCTATACACACCCACCTAAAATTTAGGGGACTCAGAATGCCAATCTAAGCATATTTTTTACTTTATTATTTCTTGTGTTCTTTTTCCCTTTTGATCTGTTTCTTCTTCCACAATTGTGATTAATATGGAAATATGTTTTACATGATTGAATATAAACTATATCAAAGTGACTACAATTTTCAAAGGAAAAGAAGGGAGGGATAAAGGGAAAATATGGCATTCAACATATTATAAAAATGAATGCTAAAAATTTTCTTGACATGTAATTGTCGGAAAAAATAAAATACTATTTAGAGCAGAAAGAGGGAAAATAACTTGTATAAAAATATTTTTATCAGATATTTTTGGTGTCAAAGAATTTAAAATTGAGAGGCTGCTCATTAATTGAGAAATGGGTGGGGAAAAAAACCCTGTGGCACATGAGTCTAATGGGTACTATTGTGCTATAAAAAGGGTGGATAGAGTACTTGGGCTAGAGTCAAGAAGACTATCTTCTTGAGTTCAAATTTTGCCTCAGACACTTACTAGCTATGTGGTTCTCAGAAAATGACTTAACCCTTTTCCCTCAATAATTCATCTATAAAATGAGCTGGAGACAGAAATGGCAAGCCATTCCAATATCTTTGTCAAGAAATCCCCAATTGGGCTCATAAAGAGTCAAACATGACTGAAATGACTGAATAACCACAAATTGTGCAACAAGAAGTGACAAGGGGGAGGATGTTTCAGAGAAAAAAATGAAGACCCATATAAAATAATGCAAAGTAAAATGAGAAAAACCAGGAGTTCATTGTGCACAGTAATATACTGAGCAATTTTTAAATGCTGATCAACTGTGAAAGACTTGGGTACTCTGATCAATGTGATGATCCAAGTCAATTCCAAAGGACTCATCCTGAAAAACTTTGCTGTCAACCTCCAGAAAGAGAACTGATGAGCTCTGGGTACAGATTTAAGTATCATTTCCCTGCTTTATTTTTTTAGTCTTTTGATTTTGTTGTCATATGGCTTATACAGAAATTTGTTTTCCATGATTTCACATGTATAATTAATATCATACTGTTTGCCAATTAAAAATAGTGGGTGGAGGAGCAGTTGGGAGAGAGACAGCTTTTGGGAACTCAAATTTTAAAAAGAAAAGAATGTTTAAAATAATAAATAAATAAAAATATTCACCAAATAGTGTTTCTCCCTTGGATAATAATATCCATTACCAGGTCTATACCCAGATCCTTTTCTGTTATAGCCTGAAAGTATTTGTGTTTCACTGGTACATTTGAGGGATACCATCAAGCTTAGGTATCAGTAAAAGTAGAGGATTCCTTTTTAAGAAAGTTCTATAAGCAAAGACTGAGTAATTCATTATAGTGTATGTTTCTTGTAGGCCACTTATATTTTGTTTTTATCTTTATATTAAGAAATAAGCACAGTACTTGACCATACTGCTTAAGAGAGGCTTATGGATTCATCGATCAATTGTCAGATACATTATATTAAGGATTTATTTTTATTATGTTGGCCTAGAAGTCCTTTCTAATTGGGAGAGAGATGGCTATTTGGAACTCAAATTTTAAAAAGAAAAGAATGTTAAAAATAATAAATAAATAAAAATATTCAACAAATAGTGTTTCTCCCTTGGATAATAATATTTCATTACCAGGTCTATACTCAGATCCCTTTCTGTTACAGCCCGAAAGAATTTGTGTTCCACTGGTACATTCTTGAGAGATACCTCAAATGGTGAAGTATTTTCTAATTCTCAAACTCTGTGATGATTTTTGTGGTTGTTGCATGTATAATATTATATATGTACATATGTATCTACATGAATGCATATTCATATAAATGTATAATAATATCTTATTTAGTAACAACAGATGATATAGATGGTAGACTGATTATCTACCATTCTGTTTAACCATTAATGGTAAAGAGATTATTTTCTGTTCTGCTTTAATCATGGCATCAAATAAAAATCATCCTTGGCCTCTTTTCATACAGTCTTACTCTGTGGAAAATTTAGCTACTTAATCATCTTGTATTTTTGTCTTTTCCCCTCTCCCACCCTTTTTATAATAAACTTGTTTTAAGTATAATAGGAAGGTAAGTATAATAGCTGCTCAACTCCTCATGGTTCCCCCCATGCTACTTTTGTTGTTATTTTTTGTTGTTATTGTTGAGTCATTTCAGTTGTGTCCAATTGTTCATGACCCAATTTTTTGTAGTTTTTTTTTGGGGGGGGGCAAAGATCCTTGAGTGATTTGCCATTTTCTTTTCCATCTTATTTACAGTTCAGAAACTGAGCCAAGCAGGGCAACCAGGGTTAAGTGATTTGTTCAGGATAGCACAGTTAGTATCTGAAGTCAAATTTGAATTCCCTGATTTCTAGCTCAATGCTCTATCTTCTGTGCCAACTATATACATAGCTACTGCTTCTTTGAGGACTTTATATTAAATGAAACATTAGAAGTATACTCACAATCATTTTTAGCTCCCAGTTAGAAAAAAATCCTGACTTTAATAGTTAACATATATAGTGGCAATTGGAAGGAAGGTAAAGGTCCTTAATGTCATATTTTCTAGTAAATGGAAAGTTCTGTATTTATATTATGGTTTTCTTATAACAATTATAATGATATTATTTTGCTATTAAGTGTTTCTTCCTTGAGTTTCTCCCAACCCTCTGCTTAAGAACTCAAAGCCTTTAAAGCCATAATTTTTTCTTGCAGAGCCCCTCTGAGATACACAATTGAAAAGTATTATTATCCCTATTTTTACCAATTCAATGAAGAATTCGTAGAAAAACTGAATGATTTGATTCAGGCATTAAGACCAGCACTGATTTCTCTGTTGGAAGAAAAACAAAAAAGTGCTCACTTTTTAAAAATGCCCAGTTCTTGCTTTACCTAATACTGGACTACTATCCCAAAGGTATGACTATAACTCCAGGATATACAGTTTTGTTTTGATTTTTTTTATTCAGGCATTTTATGCTTCCAAGTGATAATAATAACTGCCACTCATATAAACATTGTAAAATTTGCAAAGTATTTTATATACAATGTCTCATGTGATCCTCACAATGACCTATGAGAAATATGTTTATAGGTATGATTATTGATCATTTTACAGTAGAGCTAAATGAGAGTCTAAGAGGTAAAATGATTTGCTCATAATCACAGAGCTAGCAAATATCACAGGCAAGATTTTAATCCAGGTATTCTTTACATGGACAGCATTCTCACCACTACATCCAATTGTCTCTAAGACACTGAAGGATCCTTACAGAATGCTCCAAGAAAATAACCTAGCTGAGAAAAACCTCAGGTCATCTTCCTATAATATGAAGTTTGTAAATTCTATTGTCATTTAAAAAGGCATCATCAATCTGATTATTTATGAACTTATGGCAAAAATTATACTGCCTAGTTCCATATCTAGAGTCATTATACCATACATGGAATCACATTAATTCAATGGGTATTTGTGGGGTAGATCAATTACATTCTATGCCCTTAGTGAATGCAGTATCAATTTGATTAGCCATGCGAGCTTTATTCACATTACAGGAACTCTATTGCTCAACTCCCCCAAAGTATATTGAGAACACACCAACAATATTTCATGAGCTAATGAGATATATTGGGTGATATATTATCATATTTTGCAACCATACTGGCTGTAATGAATGCAGCAGTCTTGATTTTTGGAGAAAGAAAATATTACTAAGTATGCCATATGCAATATATTTTCCATGACAATTTCTACACATTACAAATAGGATTTCCCTTTGTTTGTAAATACACACACATGTGTGTATATACATATATGTGTATGCATGTATATGTATATATGCATATATTATTAGTAGACTGACATGTTTAAATTGAACAAAAGAATTACTGAAATAGAAAGTCTCAGATATTTAGGAACAGTTGAGAATTACTCAACATGTTATCATTGAAGCTCTGGAGAAAGTATACTGATGCTGACTAGTTATTTGAGTTGACAACACTAATGACTGAACAGAATTGGTTGTTCTTATAAAACGTTATATCTAGTCTGTCAATCGGTAAAAAGAAAAATATTAGGCATTTACTACATGATAGCCACTATTACTCAAGGAACTTGCATTCTATAGGGTAAGACAATATGTATGTGACCTATGTATATATTATGCACATATCTAATTATGTGAATGCATGTATGTATGTGAATGCATGAGTAAACATATACAATGTGAAATAAATACAAGATTATTGGTGGACAATTGTAGCTAATAGGATAAAATAGGCTTCATGTAGAAGGTAGTGCTTAAGCTGAATTCTGAAATTTTTAAACAGCAGAAAAAATGAAAAATTCCAAAATGTCAAATACAATGCATCTAAAATCCAGCTTATTCTTTTCCAACACTGCCCACGAAACCAGTGCCTCCTACCGCTATTCTCGTGACCATTAATAATGCACTAAATTTTCTAGCCATTCAGTTTAACACCTTTTTCTCTTCTATCCTCCTTTATTCAATTATTCACCAACTGCAGTATTTTATTCCTTCAAAATATTGTTTATTGTTGTCTCCTTCATTGTCATCCTGATTTGCTACTATCTTAAATCATGGCCTTAGCCATATCTATATCCATTGAAAATTGGTCCATTCTTCAATACACAACATAAACACAAAACTTCATCATCACTCTAGCCAAAAAAGATTTCTCTATCTTCCGAAAAGACTTAAAATATATTTAATACAATTCTGAAAGCAGTTCTTAATCACTTGCCATATGACAAGTTCTACGTTAGTCATTCTGAAACCAGGACGAAAATTAGAAAAAAGTCTAATCTTCGGGTACTTATAACATCATAACCCCTCAGCATTATATATCTTTTGAGTCCATGGACAATTTTTAAACACACACACACACACACACACACACACACACACACACACACCATACCATTCAGATCTTGCTTTGAATTGTGTTGGTTTTTAGATTTTTAATTCATACCTGTGATACAAATGCCTACATTTTGTCAATGAGACTGGTTGAAAAGCCTTTTTGCTATTTAGAAGTAATGGAGAAATATTTTTTTATAAATTTGTATTCTTTGAAAAAAAGGCATTTATATAATTAAAAAGTCAAATGTAAATTATTTTTGGCCAGCACTGAGTTTACTTTTAAAAAAAATTATGCAATTTTACTTTTTTTCCAGTTCCCAATTCTTGTCTTCTCTCCTCTCCTTTCATCTACTGAAGAAGCAAGAAAAACAAATTCAATTACAAATGCATATAGTCATGATAAACAAATTTCTCACATTACGTGTGTTAGAAAGGAATGAAGGAAGGAAGGAAGGAAGGAAGGAAGGAAGGAAGGAAGGAAGGAAGGAAGGAAGGAAAGAAGGAAGGAAGGGAGGAAGGAAGGGCATGCAGGAAGGAAATGAAGGAAGGAAATAAAGGAAGGAAGGAGAGAAAAAAATAAGGAAAGAAAAAAGGAAAATAAGAATAAATTTTAAAAACATGCTTCAATCTGAATTCTGAGTTTATTTTCTCTTTATTTGGAGACATATTGCATGTATCATCATGAGTTGTTTAGAATTCTGGTTGGTCATTATGTTGATCAGAGCACTCAAGTCTTTCAATGTAGAATATCTTTATACTATTTTTATACTATAAATTACTTTTTTGTTTTTATTTTATTTTAGACTCAAACACAACAAATATAGAATAGAAAAAAGAAAGAAAGATATTTCATAAACTTAAATATCAGAACTTAAATACAAAGTAAAAACGGAAAATATGTCATGTGCATAGCAGAAAGTAAAAGAGGAATAAAAACAGGCAAAAATAAATTTTCACTTCAAAAAGCTTTACGATATATACTACACATTAAGTTGAGAGATGTCCATCTTTTCTTTGTTTTCTTGTAAGTTTTCTTTTGTTCTCTGTTGTGCACTTTTTTACTTTGTTCTCCCTGCCCCCCCACTCCATCCCAAGAAGGCTACAATCAAGTGTGAATATATTTCTCAATAACTATAGCTATATACATACATATATAGACATATACTTTCCCAAACATATTCTATGTTTCAAACATTTACTCTGTGGACTGATAGCCCCAGGAGTACCTGCTGCTATTGCCACAGGCTCTGCATAGGACTGCATCTCTTTCCCACCCAGTTCTGACAGACCCCCTTCCTGAGAGGAGAGGTCTGGGAATAAATGGGATCATCACTCTCCTTTTATGATCAGAGATACACAACTACACTTTCAGAATCTGATTCTTACTTAGTTCATAGCTACAGCCTGTAGCAGCAACCACTCCTGTCTACCTTGGCTCTGTGACACATATTTGTGAAGTGGCTGTCCAAGTTTCCGTATGTCACCCATTCCTGTACCCAGTGCCATTTCTAAGATCTCATGGGATCTCTTTCTGTCTTGGAAAGATTAGTCAAGGTACTTTATGCCCTAGTACCTTGACTTAGCCCTTTTTTATTCCCTATAAGCTGGAGTCCACCAGATCACATGCATTACTGGATAGGCCCTAATCTTGGTATCTGTACATTCCCCTTTTCACTTAGCTGGTTAAAACAAGAAAATAATTCACTATTACTTTTTCCTTGACTTTCCTTATCAGAATTTGGTCTAGTTACTTGTCTAGATACTGTGGAGAAGGGATAATGGGTAGTTAGGAATAAATGCTTCCTCTTATTCTGGCATTTCAACCTACACTTTCAATGACATAAATGACCCCTAGTGAGTGAACTCATTTTTTACAAATTTATATTTCAATCATAATCAAGAAACACTAATTAGCTGCTATGTGCCAGGTACTTGCTAATGTCTTTTTTTTATGACTATTTTTCCTTATGTACAACATTTTATTTTTTTTCTTTAAACAAATGCTTTATTAACTTCTGTTTTACATCATTCATTTCCACCAGATTTTGAGTTACAATCATTTCCCCCCCCCCCCGTGTTTGCCCTACCCACCCTCCCAGAATAGCAGTCCCACAAGATATCGCTTCCTCCAATCTGCTCTCTCCCATATCATCTCCCATACCCCCTTCGAATTTTCCATTAGAGGAAGTGACTCTTTGTGACCCAATGTCTGCACATATTATCTCCCAATTACAAGCAAAAGAGTATTAATAATGGTATTTATATATATTTGAAACATTTAATCTTAAGACCTTGAATTTCAGATCCATTTCCTTCCTCCCATGTCATCCATTCCCTCTGGGGAGATAAGTAATTCAGTATATGTTGTACATGTCTAGCTATGCAAGACATTATCATAGTAGATATATTGTACAAGGCTGCTTATAATTCCCTCCCATTCATCCCACCCCCCACCTGGTCCATTCCCTACTTGATCCTGTCCCTCTTCTATAGTGGGTATGTCCAACCTCCCCTCCCTTCAAGGATGCCCTCTCATCCATCATCCCTCCTCTCATCCCCCTTCCCCCTATTCTGCTGTAGGTTGAGATATACCATTTAGTATGTATGTCATTCTCTCCCTGAACCAAATTCAATGAGAATGTGGTTTTGCCTTTTTGCCTTCCTATTCTCCCCGTCCCTTGCAACCAGTTCCCCTTGCTTCTTCTACATGAGATAGTTTACCCTACCCTGTCTCTCCCCGTCTCCTCTTGCCACTTTCCTCTCTCACCTCATAATTTCACCCCTTGAGTATCCTCCCTTCCCAACAAATTCAACCTATGCCCTCTATCCATATATAACTGTAACCATATACAAACATTAACATATGTATTCATATGACCATGCACCCTTCTTCCATTATTTTCATAGTGAGAAAGATTTCATCAGTCACAGTTATTGTTTTTCCACATAGGAATGTAAATAGTTTGGCTTTGATAAGTTCCTTTTGATTTCTTTTCCCTGATTACCTTCTCAGGCATCTCTTGCTTCTTGCATCGGGATGTCAAATTTTCTATTCAACTACGATTTTTTTTCCTCAAGAATGCTTGAAAATCCTTTATTCCACTGAATGACCATATTTTCGCCTGAAACAAAATGCTCAGTTTTGCTGGGTAGGTGATCCTTCGGTTCATTTCCAGCTCTTTTGCCCTCTGGAATATCATATTCCATGCACTTCAATTCCTCAGTGTAGAAGCTGCCAGGTCCTGTGCTATTCTGATTGTGTTTCCACAATATTGAAATTGTTTTTTCCTGGCTGCTTGTAGTATTTTCTCCTTGATCTGCAAATTTTGGAACCTGACTATAATATTCCTGGGAGTTTTCTTTTTGGGATCTTTTCAGGAGGTGATTGGTGGATTATTTCAACCTCTATTTTGCCCTCTGGATCTAAAACATCAGGGCAATTTTCCTTGAGAATTTCTTGAAGGGTGATTTCTAGGTTCTTTCTTTGGTCATGGCTTTCAGGTAGTCCACTAATTTTTAAATTGTCTCTCCTGTATTTATTTTCCAGGTCAGTGGTTTTTCCCATGAGATATTTCACATTGCCTTCTAATCTTTCATTTGTTTGGATCTGCTTAACAGCATCTTGCTTTCTCATAAAGTCATTAGGTTCCATTGTCTCCAGTCTAACTCTGAAAGATTGAATCTCCTCAGTGAGCTGTTGAGATTCTTTTTCCATCTGGAAAATTAGGCTTTTTTAAGGCATTCTTCTCCTCATTGCCCTTTTGGGCCTCCTTTGCCATTTGAGTTAGGCTATTTTTTAAGGTGTTGTTTTCCTCAGTCAGGCTGTTGACCCTTATTTCATACTTTTCCTGCATCCTTCTCATTTCCCTTTCCAATTTTTCCTCCACTTCTCTTATTTGATTTTTAAAGTCCTTCTTAAGGTCCTCTATGGCCTGCAACCTGTTCATGTTTTCCCCTGGGGCTTTTGGAGCAGGACTTCTGACCTCACAGTCCTCTTTCCCTATGCTTCGACCCTCTTTGCCCCCAAAGGAGGAGTCTAGGGTTGCATTTTTCTGTTTAATTTGTTTCCTTTGACTTGGCATATTGCCACTTAATTACTTGACTTTTGGGCTTGTTGCCACCCTATGTCTTTGCCACCAGATAGGGGAATTTTCGTCCCTAACACGTGGAGGGATAACTTCCATTTCTGGCAAGCTGGAAACCTACCCACAACCTCCACTCCATATCACAATCCAGATCCAGGGAGGTTAAAGCAAGAGTGATTACCCCCCAAGACTGATTCACTGGATCTCCCTATAGTTCGCAGGCCAGGAGATGGAGCTGCTTCTGAAAACTACAAAATGGCTTGTCTCCTCAGCGGCTTCTAGACCCCACGGGAGGAAGCCGACTCATTCCCCAAATACTGGTCCCAAAGTCCATAGGGCACTATCCACTCACTTTGTCCTAGGCATGTCTGTGTTGATAATTCTGGAATCTCCACAGCTGCTGGTGTTCTGGGGTCCCTCCAGCAGGCTGCTGGCCATGCCATCCTGGTACTAAACCTGAAACTCAGGCAGACCTGTGCTCGGCTCCCCACGCTCTGTGTGCTGCACTGCCTGCTCCCAGACCACTGAGCTGGTCCTGCAGGCCTGCTTGGCTGTCCTCAGCGGGAGGTTAGCTTCTCTGTGTCGTTCTGTGGGTGCTGGGGCTCCAGAAGTTGTTCAGAGTCCCCTTTTACATAGTTTGGAGGTAATCTGGGGGCAGAGTGGCTTGGACTCGCTGTTTCTTCTCCGCCACCTTGGCTCTGCCTCCCCTTGCTAATGTTTTGTCAACTATTTTGCAAATAAATAACCTTAAAGAATTGTTTGTGGTATTTATAAGTTAGGTGATTTGCTCAGGATAATACAGTCATTACATACCAGAAGTGGAATGTGAAACTAGATTTTTAGCTTGGTTCTCTACCCACTATAGAATTCTGTTTCTATACTCATTATAAAGGTAATCAGAAACTAAAATTCAATCTACTCACTGGCTAAGATTAATTACTTACGGCTTCATTTCTACATGAAGTGTAGGGTTGAATTTCTCCACTCCCAAGCTCTTTCACAGGCACAGAACATTGGGTAATCAGTTTTTACCACTGAAGAGTTTTATGCAGATTGCCTTTGAAATTCTTATTACATTCAACAAATACATTTATGTAGAATTTGGTAATAGAATAGATTATCATGTTCCCAAGCCACTTTAGGAATCTACTGAGCACTGGAGTCATGCGAGATAATAAAGACCCACACACATATATATGTGTATGTATGTGTGTATATATAAACACACACACACACACACACACACACATATATATATATACAAATATATACACACATATATACATATATGTATATATAAAGATGTGCATAGTTCAAAGAAGATATCCCCCATGGGATAAAATAAGTTCCTTCTATTGATGTTGAGATTTTCCAAATATACTAATTTGTAAATGATTTTAAATTAAATAAACTCAAACACAGTATCTTCCAAAAGCTGTAGAGGCTGATATTTATAATAGAAAGGCATTAATTTAAATATGCACAAGGGGAAAGCAAAAATTTTAAAAAATCTGTATAAGATAATATATTTAAAGCTAGAAGGAACTTTATATGTCATGTAATTGAATTCTGTCATTTTATAAATGAGGAAACTGAGGCCTAGGGAAGTTAAATGACTGTCCTATGCTTGCAAGGTGATAAGTGACATTGAGAATATTGTTTAGATTACATAACACTCAAAGTGATATCAGTCCATAGGACTAGTCTGCAATTTTGTGCATCTTCAACAAAAATCATTCATGAATAGGTAAAATATTAAGGCTCATAAAACACTTCTCTAGGAGGAAATGCAGTCATTATTATACCCATTTTAAAGATGGGACTTGTCCACTGTCATGAAGTTGGTATAAGTGGTTAAGCAGTAGGATGCAGAAGCATTTCCAATAAGATTAGGATGTCACCTTAATCATCTCTATTTAATATTTTACTAGAAGTGTTATTGTTAGCAATAAGAAAAAAGAGAAATTGAAGAAATTAAAATACTCAATGCTGAAAAGAAAATCATCACCCTTTGCAGATGATATCATGGTAGATTTATAAAATCCAAAAGACTCAAGTAAAAAACTACTTGAAATAACTAACAAGTTTAATAAAGTAGTAGAATATAAAATAAACTGCCTGAAGCATCAACATTTCTATATATTATTATTTTTTATTAATAATAGTATTTATATATAATTGAAACAACCTCTAATTTCAGATCCATTCCCTTCCTCCCTTGTCATCCATTCCCTCTGGGAAGATAAGTAATTCATTATAAGTTGTACATATCTAGCTATGCAAAACATTACCATAGTAGATATATTGTACAAGGCTGCTTATATTTCCCTCCCACCCATCCCAGCACCCACCTGGTTCATTCCCTACTTGATCCTGTCCCTCTTCTATAGTGGGTATGTCCAACCTCCCCTCCCCCCAAGAATGCCCTCCTATCCATCATCCCTCCTCTCATCCACCTTCCCCCTATTCTGCTGTAGGTTGAGATATATCATTTAGTATGTATGTTATTCTCTCCCTGTAACAAATTCAATGAAACTGTTTCTTTGCCTTTTTGCCTTCCTATTCTTCCTCTCCCCTGCAGCCACTTCCCCTTGCTTCTTCTACATAAGATAGTTTACCCTACCCTGTCTCTCCCCGTCTCCTCTTGCCACTCTCCTCTCTCACCTCATAATTTCACCCTTTAAGTATCATCCCTTCCCAACAAATTCATCCTATGCCCTCTATCCATGTATAACTGTAAATGTATATACAATCATTCACATATGTATTCAAATGACCATACACCCTTCTTCCATTATTTTCATACTGAGAGGTGTTTTATCAGTCACAGTTATTGTTTTTACCATGTAGGAATGTAAATAGGTCAACTTTGATAAGTTCCTTTTGATTTCTTTTCCCTGATTTCCTTCTCAGGCATCCCTTTCTTCTTGTGTCTGGATGACAAATTTTCTATTCAACTCTGTTTTTTTCCTCAAGAATGCTTGAAAGTCCTCTGTTCCACTGAATGACCATATTTTCGCCTGAAACAAAATGCTCAGTTTTGCTGGGTAGGTGATCCTTCGGTTCATCCCCAGCTCTTTTGCCCTCTGGAATATCATATTCCATGCACTTCAATTCCTCAGTGTACAAGCTGCCAAGTCCTGTTCTACTCTGATTGTGTTTTCACAATATTGAAATTGTTTCTTCCTGGCTGCTTGTAGTTTTTTCTCCTTGATATGGGGATTGTGGAACCTGGCTATAATATTCCTGGGAGTTTTCTTTTTGGGATCTTTTCCAGGAGGTTATCGGTGGATTCTTTCAACCTCTATTTTGCTCTCTGGATCTAAAACATCAGGGCAATTTTCCTTGAGAATTTCTTGAAGGGTGATTTCTATATTCTTTCTGTGATCATGGCTTTCAGGTAGTCCAATAATTTTTAAATTGTCTCTCCTGGATCTATTTTCCAGGTCAGTGGTTTTTCCCATGAGATATTTCACATTGCCTTCTAATCTTTCATTTGTTTGGATCTGCTTAACAGCATCTTGATTTCTCATAAAGTCATTAGCTTCCATTTGCTCCAGTTTAACTCTGAAGGAAAGAATCTCCTCAGTGAGCTTCTGAGATTCTTTTTCCATCTGGCAAATTCGACTTTTTTTTTTTTTTTAAAGCAATTGGGGTTAAGTAACTTGCTCAAGGTTACACGGCTAGTCATTTGATTTATGCGTGGGTGCTCATTTTCTGAGGCTGGATATGATCTCGGGTCATCCAAACTCCGAGGCCGGCACTGTTACTCACTGCGCCACCTAGCCGCCCCTTTAGGGCAATTGGGGTTAAGTAACTTGCCCAAGGTTACACGGCTAGGTTTTTGTTTGTGAGGATTAAGTGTCGGAGGCCAGCTCAGAACTCAGGTCCTTCTGATTCCAGGGCCAGCGCTCTATTCACTGCGCCACCTAGCCGCCCCCAAATTCTACTTTTAAAGGAATTCTTCTCCTCATTGCCCTTTTGGGCCTCCTTTGCCATTTGAGTTAGTCTATTTTTTAAGGTGTTGTGTTCCTCAGTCAGGCTGTTGACCCTCATTTCATCCTTTCCCTGCATTCCTCTCATTTCTCTTCCCAATTTTTCCTCCACTTCTCTTATTTGATTTTTAAAGTCCTTCTTAAGGTCTTCTATGGCCTGCAACCCACTCATATTTTCCTTTGGGGTATTTGAAGCAGGAATTCTGACTTCACAGTCACACTCCAGTTCTATGCTTCAATCCTCTTTGCCCCCAAAATAGAAGTTTAGGGTTGCATTTTTCTGTTTAATTTGTTTCCTTTGCCTTGGCATGTTGACACTTAATTATTTGACTTTTGGGCTTGTTGCCCCAGTGTGACTCTGCCACCAGACAGGGGAGCTTTTGTCCCAAATGTGTCGGGGGGGACAACTTCCGTTTCTGGCAAGCTGGAAACCCACCCATGACCTCCACCCCAGACCACAATGCAGATCCAGGGAGGTTTAAGCAGGAGCAATTACCCCCCAAGACTGATTCACTGGATCTCCCTACAGTTCGCAGGCCAGAAGCTGGAGCTGCCTCTGAAAACTACAAAATGGAGTGTCTCCTCAGCGGCTTCTAGCCCCCAGGGGAGGAAGCCGACTCATTCCCCAAATACTGGTCCCAACGTCCATAGGGCACTAACCTCTTACTTTGTCTTAGGCATGTCTGTGTTGATACTTCTGGATTCACCACAGCAGCTGGTGTTCTGGGGTCTTTCCAGAGGGCTGCTGGCCCTGGGTCCTGGGGCTAAAACCACGTCTCAGAGGACCTGGGCTCGGCTCTTCACTTGCTACACTGCTGGCTCCCAACGAACTGCTCTCGTCCTTCCTGCAGGGCTGCTCGGCTGTCCTCAGAGGGAGGTTAGCTTCTCTGTGTCGTTCTGTGGGTGCTGGGGCTCCAGAAGTTGTTCAGAGTCCCCTTTTACATAGTTTGCAGGTAATCTGGGTGAAGACTGCCTTGGAATTGCTGTTTCTACTCTGCTCTCTTGGCTCCGCCCCCTCAACATTTCTATATATTTTTACCTAAAAAGCCCAGCACCATGAGATAGAAAGAAAAGCATCCATTTAAAATAATTGCTCAAAATGTGAAATATTTGGGAGTCTACATGCCAAGAAAAACTCAGGAACTCTGTGAACAAAATTACAAAACAATCTTCATACATATAAATTCCTATCTAAACAATTAGAAAAATACCATTTCCTCATGGGAAGGCTGAGCTAAAATTATAATAAAAAAAGAACTCTACCTAAAACAATTTACTTATTTACTGAGCTAAAATTGTAATAAAAAAGAACTCTACCTAAATCAATTTACTTATTTACTGCCATAAAAATCAAACAATCAAAAATTATTTTATAAAGCTAGAAAAAATAACAAAATTCATCAGGAAAAGGACCAGAATATCAAGGGGATTAATAGGAAAACAATGCAAAGGAAGGATGGTCTAGCTATACCATAGCCAAAACTATATTATAAAGCAACAATCATCAAAACTATTTGGTACTGACTAAGAAACAGAGGGGATCAGTGGAGTAGGTTAGGTACACAAGACACAATAGGCCAGGACTATAGTAATCTACTGTTGGACAAACAGAAAGACTCCAGATATGAGGACAAGTACTCATTATTTGACAAACACTGTTGGGAGAAATGGAACATAATTTAGCAGAAACTAGGCATAGACCTACATCTCACACCCTAAACAAAAATAAGGTCAAAATAGTACATGAATTAGATATAAAGGGTGATACCAAAAGCATATAAGAAAGCAAGCAATAGACTTCCGTGGAGCTCCAGACCATACCACTTCAAAATTATGTAAAAGGGGGACTCTGAATGACCTCTGGAGCTCCAGAACCCACAAAATGACACAGAGAAGCTAACCTCTCACTGAGGACAGTCCTGCAGCCCAGCAGGGAACGGCTAGCACACTGCTCTGGGAGCAGAGCCCAGGCACACATGAGTTGAGATTTTAGCCCGAGGGTGGAGAGACCAGCAGCCAGCTGGAGGGACCCCAGAACACCAGCAGCTGTGGAGTTTCCAGAATTATCAACACATAGATGCCTCATACAAAGTGAGAAGTCAGTGCACTATAGACTTTGGGACTGGCTGGGAGAATGCATCAGCTTCTTCACCTGGGGGCGAGAAGCCACTGTGGAACCAATGAAACTTGTGCTACATTGCCGCATTGGAGTTTCAGCTCTTGGCATGGAAAGTGTAGGGGGATCTGGCAATCAGTCGGGGGGTAAGCACTTTTGCTTTACCGTTCTTGGATCTGGATTGTGGTCTGGGGTGTGTGACCGGTTTGCCAGAGTATGTGGAGGCTTCACAGAGGCCACCCAACTAATACCTTTGGAAGTTGAAAAAACCTCAACATTTGGGACAGAAGTTCCCCTGGCTGGTGGCAAAGACCTACTGTGGCAACAAGCCGAAAAGTCAAGTAACTGAGTGGCAACATGCCTAGGCAAAGGATATAAAATAAACAGAAAAATTCAACATTAGACTCCTATTTTGGGGGCAAAGAGGAGCAAAGCATGGAACAGGAGGAGGATTGTGAGGTCAGAAATCCTGCACAAAAAGCCCCAAATGCAAATACAAGCTGGCTACAGGCCATAGGGGACCTTAAGAAGAAGATAAGAGAAGTGGGGGAAAATTGGAAAGAGAAATGAGAAAGATGCAAGAAAAGTATGAAAGGAGAGTCAACAGCCTGACTGAGGAAAATAACACCTTAAAAATAGACTAACTCAAATGGCAAAAGAGGCTTAAAAAGGCAATGAGGAGAAGAATGCTTTAAAAAGCCAAATTTGCCAGATGAAAAAAGAATCTCAAAAGTTCACTGAGCAGAATGACTCCTTCAGAATTAGACTGGAGCAAATGGAAGCTAGTGACTTTATGAGATATCAAGATGCTATTAAGCAGATCCAAACAAATAAAAGAATATAAAGCAATGTGAAATATCTCATGGGAAAAACAACTGACCTGGAAAATAGATCCAGGAGACACATTCTAAAAATTATTGGACTACCTGAAAACCATGATCAAAGAAAGAATCTAGAAACCATCCTTCAAGAAATTCTCAAGGAAAATTGCCCTGATGTTTTAGACCCAGAGGGCCAAATAGAAGTTGAAAGAATCCACTGACCACCTCCTAAAAGAGATCCCCAAAAGAAAACTCCTAGGAATATTGTAGCCAGGTTCTGTAATTCCCAGATCAAGGAGAGAATATTATAAGCAGCCAGGAAGAAACAATTTCAATATTGTGGAAACACAATCAGGATAACACAGGATCTGGCAGCTTCTACACTGAGAGATCGAAGGTATTTGATATCATATTCTTCAGGTCAAAGGACCTGGGATTAAACCAAGAATCATCTGCCCAGCAAAACTGAGTATCATGTTTCAGGGGAAAATTTGCTCATTCATTGGAATAGAGGACTTTCAAGCATTCTTGAGGAAAAAAAAAACTAGTTGAATAGAAAATATCACATTCAGATACAAGAAGCAAGAGATGCTTGAGAAGGTAAACAGGGAAAAGAAATTACCATGAACTTATCAAAGTTGAACTATTTACATTCCTGCAGGGAAAAACAATAACTGGAACTGATGAAACTTTTCTCAGTATGAAAATACTTTAAAAAGGGTATATGGCATAGGAATATATATGTGAATGTGTGTATATATGTTCTCAGATATACATCGATAAGAGGGCACAGGTTGAATTTAATAGATAGGGATGATGCTCAAGGGGTGAAGTAAAGAGGTGAGAGAGTCATGTGTTGAGGGGGAATGGGGAGAGACAATGGGGTGACCTGTCTTGTGTAGAGGAGGCAGGGGAAGGTGGTTGCAGGGGAGGGGAGGAACAGAAAGGCAAAAAGGGAGAACCTTAATCTCATTGAATTTCGACCAGGGAGAGAAAGACATGCATACTAAATAGTGGGATGGGGGACAGTGTTCCAGGGGAGAGTGGGCTGGGGGGAAGGGAAGCTGGAAGTACCCACTTTTGAAAAGGTACAGGATCAAGATGGGGAGTGGACCAGGTGAAAGGTGGGATGGGAGGAAGGAAAATATAGTCAGTCTTTTACAATATATCTACTACGGTAATGATTTGCATAGCTACATATGTACAGCATATACTGAGTTGCTTATCTGCCTTTTAAAATCAAATTGTTAAAAAAATATATAAATACTATTGTCAATACTATTTTGCATATAATTGGGAGATTAGATGTGCAGGAAATGTGGGGTGGGGATTCACCTTGTCCTACTGGAAAAGTTGAAGGGGGTATGGGAGAAGAAATGGGAGAGAGCAGATTGGTTGAGGGGATATCCTGTATGACTATTATTCTGGGGTGGTGGGTAGGGGAAAACTGCAGAAAAAATTGTAACTCAAAATCTGAGGAAATGAATGATGTAAACCAGAAGTTAATAAAGCATTTTGAATGGGTGCAGCCAAGATGGCAGAGTAGAAACAGCACTACCAACGTGCTCTCCCACCAGACCACCTCCAAACCATGTAAAGGGGGACTCTGAACAACTTCTGGAGCCCCAGCAGCCACAGAACGACAAAGAGAAGCTAACCTCCTGCTGGGGACAGTCCAGTGGCCCTGGGGGAGCAGCTGGCACAGAGATCTGAGACAGGCAGTACAGAGTGCTGGGAGCTGACAGTGCAGCCTGAGTAGCGACAAGTCCAGGTCTGTGTGAGCCGTGGTTCTAGCCACAGGGTGGCCATGCCTGCAGCTGGCCAGAGGAACTCCAGAACACCAGAAGCTGTGGCAATTTCAGAATTAGCAGCACGAACATGCCTAGGACAAAGTGAGAGGTTAGTGCCCTATGGACTTTGGGACCAGCATTTGGGGAATGCATCAGCTTCCTCCCCTGGGGGGCTAGAAGCCACTGAGGAGACAAGGCACACTCCCCATTTCGAAGCTCCAGTGGCGGCTTCAGCTCCTGGCCTGCAAACTGTAGGGAGATGCAGCAATAAGTCTTGGGGGTTAATTGCTCTTGCTTTAACCTGCTTGGATCTGGATTGTGATATGGGGGGAAGTCTGGGGTGGGCATCCAACTTGCCAGAACCGGAAGTTGCGAAGACCCCAACATTCAGGAGGGAAGCTCCCCTGTATGGTGACAGAGCCTACCATGGCAACAAGCCCAAAAGTCAAGTAGTTAAGTGGCAACATGCCTAGACAAAGGAAACAAAATAAACAGAAAAATGCAACATTGGACACCTATTTTGGGGGCAAAGAGGACCAAAGCATGGAACTGGAGGAGGACTGTGAGGTCAGAAATCCTGCTCCAAAAGCCCCAAAGGAAAATATGAATGGGTTACAGGCCATAGATGACCTTTAAGAAGGACTTTAAAAATCAAATAAGAGAAATGGAGGAAATTTGGGAAGAGAAATGAGAAGGATGCAGGAAAAGTAGGAAATGAAGGTCAACAGCCTGACTGAGGAAAATAACACCATAAAAATAAACTAACCCAAATGGCAAAGGAGGCCCAAAAGGGTAATGAGGAGAAGAATGCCTTAAAAAGCCAAATTTGCCAGATGGAAAAAGAATCTCAAAAGCTCACTGAGGAGATTCATTCCTTTAGAGTTAGACTGGGGGAATGGAAACTAATGGCTTTATGAGAAATGAAGATGCTGTTAAACAGATCCAAACAAATGAAAGAATAGAAGGCAATGTGAAATATCTCATGGGAAAAACCACTGACCTGGAAAATAGATACAGGTGAGATAATTTAAAAATTATTGGACTACCTGAAAGCCATGACCAAAGAAAGAACCTAGAAATCACCCTTCAAGAAATTCTCAAGGAAAATTGCCCTAATGTGTTAGACTCAGAGGGCAAAATAGAGGTTGAAAGAATCCACTGATCACCTCCTGAAAAAGATCCCAAATAGACAACTCCCAGGAATATCATAGCCAGGTTTCAGAATTCCCAGATCAAGGAGAAAATACTACAAGCACCCAGGAAGAAACAATTTCAATATTGTGGTAACACAATCAGAATAGCACAGGACCTGGCAGCTTCTACACTGAGGAATTGAAGGGCATATAATATGATATTCCAGGGGGCAAAAGAGATGGGATTGAAGCCAAGGGTCACCTACCCAGTAAAACTGAGTATTTTGTTTCAGGGGAAAATAATCGTCATTCAGTGGAATAGAGGACTTTCAAGCATTCTTGAGGAAAAAAAAACAGAGTTGAATAGAAAATTTGACATCCAGGCACAAGAAGCAAGAGATGCCTGAGTAGGTAATCATGGAAAAGAAATCAAAAGGAACTTATCAAAGTTGACCTATTTACATTCCTACATGGACAAACAATAACAGTGACTGATGAAACCTTTCTCAGTATGAAAATATTGGAAGAAAGGTATATGGGCATATGAATATATAGTGAATGTGTGTAAAAAAAATAAAGCATTTGGAAAAAAAAGGAAAGCAAGCCATAGTTTACTTGTCAGATCTATGGAAAGAGAAGAATTCATGACCACACAAGAGATAGAGCACGTTATGAAATGTAAAATGGATATTTTTGGTTATATTACATTAAAAATTTTTGTGCCAGCAAAATCAATGCAACTAGAATTAGATGCTTTTTCTTTGAAAAAAAAATTAACCAAATGAATACATGTATAGTTAAGCTAATTAAAAAAAAAAAAAGACAACCAAGTTACCCAGAGATAAAAAAGAACACAACAAAATCACCAAAAAAACAAAAAACAAAAACCTAGTAAAAATTAAATAAAAGGGCAGCTAGGTGGAGCAGTGAGTAGAGCTCAGCCCAGGAGTCAGAAGGACCTGAGTTCGGATCCGGCCTCAGACACTTAATGCATACAAAAACAAAAACCTAGCCATGTGACCTTGGGCAAGTTACTTAACCCCAACTGCCCTCCCAACAAAAAAAAAAAAAAAAAAAAAGATCACCACCCTGGCCTTTAATGGGTCAGCTAGGTGGCGCAGTGAGTAAGAGTGCCGGCCTCGGTGTTGGGATGGCCGGAGATCAAATCCAACCTCAGAAAATGAGCACCCACACACAAATAATGAATGGCCATGTAACCTTGAGCAAGTTACTTAACCCCGATTGCTTTCAAAAAAAATTTAAACAAAAAAGAATTATAAAAACGTGGTACACAGTTACACGCTAACAAAACAATTTTTTTTTTCAAAACAAACATCATCTCTCAAAAAATACAAGGTTACAAAATGAAAAGGTCATGGAATAGAGAACTTAACTAAATCTAAGAAAATTGAACAGAAATAATGCATAAGAGAAATAAAGTGGGATAAATAACCTGGGCTAGACAGATTTTCCAGTTAATTGTGTTGTACTGAGAACATTTAACTTATGATACAGAATGTATTTTAATAATGTAGGAGAAAATTTTCTACTAAATTTCTCATATGATGGAAATATAGTCTTCATATACAGATCAGAGATGGATTAATCAAAACACCAATTTTTAGTGTATTTATTTAACTATTAGTAATGTGAAATTTTTAGGAAAAATCCTATGGTACAACATAAAAATTTATCACAAACTTATTAATTTTGAGCTTATTGAATTTATTGCAGTAATCCAAAGATGCAATAATAGGAAAATAATTTATATAATCCATCATATTTAATATAAATAACATGATTATGTCAATAGGTGCAGAAAAATGATCTAAAAAAATACAGAACTCAATATTTTAAATTATTCATGAATAATAGGTTTAAAAGTGCCATTTTTGTTATGCTATTTCATATTTGGCATATATATGGGACTTCTGCGTTTTATTATATGTGTACATACATATGCATATGGACACATATCTATATCTACATATACCAAATTCTTTCGTTATTCCTATGGAGTAGAGCTAGTATTTCCCCTACCTCCTAATACATATAGGAATTAAATCAGATAAGTCACTTCTCCATTGTCTCTTGACATAGAGAAATGGCAATAATAGCAAAAAGAAGATAAAAGGAAAACATGTTTATACACATCAGTATTGCCAAGAGGAATTACAATTACTGCTATTTGCTGACAACATGATGGTTTGCCCTAAAAAATTGCCAGGAAATAAAAAATAATATAATTTTAACAATGAATAGATTCAAGAAAGTAGCAGTATAACAAATGTACACACATAGCATCAATATTTCTTTTTATTTAGCAGCAATATATTATAGTGGGAGGTTATAGAAAAAGAATTTTCATTATATATATATATGAAATATTTGTGAGTAAATCTATCAAAACATAATCAAGAAACAATCAGAGGATAAGAGAATTTCATATTTGGAAGGGACTTGAGCAAATATCTAGTCTAATCAATAGATATAAAAATAAATACAAGAAACCAACTTATAAAATAAATAATGGTTTAAATTATTTTAGGGATGGATATCAATTATTGTTGGGTTGGATCAATATAATTACAATCCTACCTAAATTAATTTATCATTTTAGTGATGTAAAAAGGAAACTATAAAAATGGTACTTTTTATGGCCAGACAAATATTTTTTTAAAAAAGATTTAGGGGAGAGATATTTAGAATCTCAAAAGAAATAATGAAAAAGCAGGAATAAAGTAGAAATAGCACTTTTACAACCCAGATTTTTATAATGAAGAACTAATTCTCCTAATTATTAGGCAATGGTTAATTAATAGAAAAATTGAAATATGAATTCAGCTACCTAAATATAAAACATTATCATGTTCAATAATCCAGTGTTCAAATCAATCTAAAAGCCTATATTATTTGAAGAAGTTTCCTTGTTTGAAAATTACTATGTAAAAACAAGAAAATAATTGTGCAGTAATAAGATTTAAATGAATATGTTATACCATATACCACAATAAGCCTAAAATGGTTATGTAGCCATAATATTAAAAACCCTATCACTAAAACAAAACAAAGTACAAGGGAACCAAACCAGGTACTTATTGTGGCTAAAGATAGAGAATTATTAACTGAACAGAAAATAGAGAAGATTACAGATATTCATATATAGTTTTAATATATGATTCTCATAGAGCAAATATCAGTATAGTTACCACAAGAATTGTTAAGTTAACTGACAAATGAAGATAAATCATTATTTAAAACATTTCAAATAAGCATCTAATAGTGAAGATATTCAGGCAATTAAAAATATATGAGACCAAGAGCTTTTTCTGCAGAAGTTATGGGATCTCAAAAGACTTGCAAACAATCAACAACCATATAAAATATCTTCTGTACAGAAAAAAAATATCTGCTGTACATCACTAATAAAAAAAAGAGAAGTCCAATGGAGTAGCCAGATGGGAAGTGAAGATGAGATGGGGGATTGTTTGTTGTCTTTGCTGAACTACTTTGGATATGATATTGTAACAAGGGATATCTTACTTGGATGTTCTAGGGAAAGGAATAAATCCAGAAAAATGAAGGTGCTTTGAAAGTGCACAAATGGATTTTAATTAATCTTCTCAACTCTACTATCAGCATACCCTAAAGAATAATCATGGAATGACCAATGTATAAAGATGGGCATCAGCAACTACTTTGGTTGAGTGAAAAGAATAGATTCAATAGAGAAGCATGGGATGTTAAAAAGAGAGAGAATAAGAAGAGGATACATTGCAAAACCATAGAATAATAGTTTCTTTGAGTTGCTTATTGGTTTCTGCAGGTTCCCACAGATCTCTTAGTTACAAAGTAAATAAACCTACTTAATATTGAAATAGTCATCTTTTCCTAAATTATCTAAATTGTTCCATGTCTCTAGAGTCACAATGGGAGGGAGACTGGAGATGATAACAAATATTCTTCTCCTGGTGATACAGTGATTGCAAATTACAGAATACAAGGATCTCAGTGGAATCAAAATTACAAGTAATCTAAAGGGCAAAGAAGTTTACAGAAGTGTGTCTGTAGCATTGTGAATTTCAGGATAAGTAGGAAAAAGAAAAAGTGTTATTGAAAACTTGCATATTCATATACTTTTGAGCTATAATTTGATTTACCATTTATTTGTTTTAAACATTATTTTCTTTTCAAATATTGAATACCAAATTGTCTATCTCCATCCCACCCCTCCACCATCCACTGAAAAGGTAAACCAAATGATATTAATTTCACAAGTGAAATCATGCAAAATATATTTCCTTATTAGCCTTGTCATAAAAAAGCAAAAAGTAAAACCCATGAAAATTATACTTCAATTTGAACTCAGAGTTCATCAGTTCTTTGTCTCTCTGTGTCTCTCTTTTTCTGTCTCTCTTTTTCTGTCTCTCTGTCTCTCTCTGTCTCTGTCTCTCTCCCTCCCTCCCTCTCTCCTTCTCTCTCTCTCTGTCTCTCTCTCTCCACTCTTTCTGGCCCTCTCCTTCTCCCTCTTCCTCTCTCTGGTTCTTTATCATGAGTCCTTTAGAATTGTCTCAGATCATTGTACTGATTAGAGTAGAAAAAAATTTCCCCCTCCAGTTATCACAATTAAATATTGCTGATACTATGCACAATGATCTCCTGATACTTTTAACTTCACTTTGCTTCAGTTCCTGTATTTCTTGCGATGATATTTTTCTGAAACCACACTCTCATCATTTCTTATACTAATATAGGACTCCATCACAATGATATGTCATGATTTGTTCAGACATTCTTTAATTAATGAGCATACCCTCAATTTGCAATTCTTTGCCACCACAAAAAGAGTTGCTACAAATATTTTTTTAAACATATAGGTCTTATTTCCTTTTCCTTTGATCTCTTTGTGATACAGACCCAGCAATGTGACTGCTGTATCAAAAGGTATGCACAGCTTATTATTCCTTTGGGTATCATTCCATGTGGCTCTCCAGAAATGTTAGACCATTTTACAACTCTAACAAGTTATTCATGTACCTACTTCCCCTTATCCCCACCAGCATTTGTCACTTCTGATAGTTGTGACAATGTACAACAGAATTGTTTTCATTTGCATTTCTATAATCAATAATAATTTGGAGCATTTTTACAGTTGGTTTTATTTGATTTCTTCTTCAGAAAATTGCCTTCTCATATCCTTTGACCATTTATCCATAAGGGAATGACCTTTATTTTTAGAAATTTGATCCAATTCTCTACATTTTGAAAACTTTGTCACAGAAAGTTGTTATATTCTTTTTTAATTAATTTTTTTAATTTTTAGTTTATATCATTCATTTTCACCAGATTTCGAGTGGCTAATTTTCTCCCCATCATTCACCTACCCAGCACCCCAAAACAACTATCCCACTGAATGCTCCCTCCCCCAATTTGTTCTCTACTATATCCCCCCCCACCGCCCCCCTGACTTTGCAGTAGGGGCAGATGGATCTCTGTACCCCAGGGCCTGTATTTCTTATTTCCTAGTTGCAGGTAAAATAATGATAATAATAATAATAATAATTATTATTATTATATATAATATATATACACTTATACATATAAATACACACATACATATAAACACACACACACACACACACACACACACACACACACACATATATATATATATATATATATATATATATATATACATATATATGTAAACATTTCATTTTAAAACTTTGAATTCCAGATTCTTTCCCTTCCTCCAACATCACCCACCCTTCCTGGGAAGATAAGCAATTCAATATAGGCTGTTCATATGAAGCTATGCAAAACATTTCCAAAGTGGATATATTGTGAAAGACTGACTATATTTCCCTCCATCCTATCCCAACCCCAATTTGTTCTATTCTCTACTTTGACCCTTTACCTTTTCAAATGTGTGTGCTTCCAACTTTCTTCCCCCATAACCTGCTCTCCCCTCCATCATCCCATCATTCATCCCCTTCCCCCCTACTCTCCTATAGGGTGAGATACCCTATTTAGTGCGTCATTCCCTCCCTAAGCCGAATTTGATGAGAGTAAGGTTGGCTCATTCCCTTTTGCCTTCCTGTTATTACCCCCCCCCCCCCATTGTAACAGTTTTCCCTGGCCTCTTCTATATGAGATAATTTACCCCATTCTGTCTCTCCCCATATCCTCTCATTATATTCCTCTCCCACCTCCCAGTTACACCTTTCAATTATCATCCCTTCCTATTCAATTGGTCCTATGTCCTCTGTCTATATATACCTGTAAACATATATACACATACATATGTATTCATACATGCAAACACACTCCTATATAGACACATATATGTAGGTATACACACATTTATATCCTTCAACTATTCTCATACTGAGAAAAGTTTCATAAGTTACAATTATCATTTTTCCATGTAAATAGTTCAACTTTGATAAGTTCCTTATGATTTCTTTTTCCTGTTTACCTTCTCATGCGTCTCTTGCTTCTTGTATCTTGATTGTCAAATTTTCTAATTCAACTATGGTTTTCTCATCATGAATGCTTGAAAGTAGTTTATTCCATTGAAGACTATATTTCCCCCTGAAACATTACACTCAGTTTTACTGGGTAGGTGATTCTTGATTTTAATCCTAGCTCCTTTGACCTCCATAATATCATATTCCAAGCCCTTTGATCTCTCAATGTAGAAGCTGTCAGATCCAGTGTTATCCTGGTTGTTTTTCCACAGTATTAAAATTTTTTCTTATTGGCTTCTTGTAGCATTTTCTCCATCATCTGGGAACTGCAGAACCTGGCTACAATGTTCCTAGGAGTTTTCATTTTGAGATCTTTTTCAGGAGTTGATTGGTGGATTCTTTTAACCTCTATTTTGCCCTCTAGTTCTAAAATATCATGGCAATTTTCCTTGAGAAATTCTTGAAGAATGATTTGTAGGTTCTTTTTTTATCATGGCTTTCAGGTAGTCCAAAATTTTTTTAAATGATCTCTGCTGGATCTATTTTTTCAGGTCAGTGTTTTTTCCAATGAGATATTTCACATTGCCTTCTCTTTTTTTCATTTTTTGGATGTTTTTTAAAAATTTGAAACATTTAATTTTAAAACTTCGAATTTCAGATCCATTCCCTTCCTCCCCCACCACCCATTCCCTCTAGGAAGACAAGCAATTCAGTATGTGTTGTACATGTATAGCTATGCAAAACATCACCATAGTAGATATATTGTGAAAGGCTGCTTTTATTTTCCTCCCACCCATCCCACCCCCCACCTGGTCCATTCCATACTTTGATCCTGTCCCTCTTTCATAATGGCTACTTCCAATCTCCCCTCCCCCCAGAATACCCTCCCCTCCACCATCCCCCCTCTCATGCCCCTTCCCCCTACTCTTCAGCAGGGTGAGATATCCCACTTAGTATGTATGCCAATCTCTCCCTGAGCCAAAATCAATGAGAATATGGTATTGCCTTTTTGCCTTCCTGTCCTTCCCCTCCCCTGCAACCACTTCCCCTTGCTTCTTCTACATGAGATAGTTTACCCTACCCTGTCTCTCATCATCTCCTCTTGCCACTTTCCTCTCTCACCTCATAAGTTCACCCCTTAAGTATCATCCCTTCCCACCAAATTCAACCTGTGCCCTCTATCCATGTATAACTGTAAACATATATACACACATTCACATATGTATTCATGTGCCCATATACCCTTCTTAAATTATTTTCATAGTGAGAAAGGTTTCATTAGTCACAGTTATTGTTTTTCCATGTAGGAATGTAAATAATTCAACTTTGATTAGTTCCTCTTCATTTCTTTTCCCTGTTTACCTTCTCAAGAATCTCTTGCTTCTTTTGCCTGGATGTCAAATTTTCTATTCAACTCTGGTTTTTTCCTCAGGAATGCTTGAAAGTCCTCTATTCCACTGAAAGACCGTATTTTCCCCTGAAAAAAAAAATACTCAGTTTTACTGGTGTAGTGGCAAGCACCCCAATATGCCCAGGGTAGCTGCCAACACAGGTTCTTAGATCTGCTTTTCAAAAGGAAAGCAACTCAAAATCAGTTAACAAGCTTACTTTAATCAAACAAACATACATTACCTAGTTCAGGGGAAAAAGGTCAGCACCCCGAACTTCAGAGTTACAGAACTTACAGATCAAACAGACAGGCTTCCAAACTGTCCAACCATTATATCAATACCAAATCACAGTTACCAGAGAAGGAAGCATCAACATCTGGGTTTTCAAAGCCGGGGGGCTCTCAACAACGGCTTCCCAGAGTCTCATCTGGTCAAATCACACAACACTTCTCAAAGTGAGCCCCAAAGCAAAGCCTCTCCTCAGGGCTTATATAGCCTTCTCTTGGCTCAGAGAATGTAACAACCCCCTCGACCCACAGCCCAATCACAAAGTATCAAGGTGTGGGCTTTCCTGAAAAACAAGCCTCCCACCACAGGCTCCAGGTGCACTTAAGCTAGGGGCAGGGAAGATCTTTAAATCTGCATTTCCATTACAACTGGGTAAGTGATTCTTGGTTTTAATACCAGCTCTTTTGCCCTCTGGAATATCATATTCCATGCCATTCAATCCCTCAGTGTAGAAGCTGCCAGGTCCTGTGCTATTCTGATTGTGTTACCACAATATTGAAATTAATTCTTCCTGGCTGCTTGTAGTATTTTCTCCCTGATCTGGGAATTCTGGGTATGATATTCCTGGGAGTTGTCTATTTGGGATCTTTTTCAGGAGGTGATCAGTGGATTCTTTCAACCTCTATTTTGCCCTCTGAGTCTAACACATCAGGGCAATTTTCCTTGAGAATTTCTTGAAGGGTGATTTCTAGGTTCTTTCTTTGATCATGGCTTTCAGGTAGGCCAATAAGTTTGTAAATTATCTCTCCTGGATCTATTTTCTAGGTCAGTGGTTTTTCCCATGAGAAATTCACATCACCTTCTAATCTTTCATTTGTTTGGATCTGCTTAACAGCATCTTGATTTCTCATAAAGTCCTCAGTTTCCATTTGCTCCAGTCTAACTCTGAAGGAATGAATCTCCTCAGTGAGCTTTTGAGATTCTTTCTCCATCTGGCAAATTTGGGTTTTTAAGGAATTCTTCTCCTCATTGCCCTTTTGGGCCTCCTTTGCCATTTGGGTTAGTCTATTTTTAAGGTGTTATTTTCCTCATTCAGGCTGTTGACCTTCATTTTCATACTTTTCCTGCATCCTTCTAATTTTTCTTCCAATTTTTCCTCCACTTCTCTTATTTGATTTTTAAAATCCTTCTTAAGGTCCTTTATGGCCTGTAACCCACTCATATTTTCCTTTGGGACTTTTGGAGCAGGATTTCTGACCTCACAGTCCTCCTCCAATTCCATGCTTTGGTCCTCTTTGCCCCTGAAATAGGAGTCTAATGTTGAATTTTTGTCTTTATTTCGTTTCCTTTGCCTAGGTATGTTGCTCCTTAATTACTTGACTTTTTGGGCTTGTTGCCACAGTGGGACTCTGCCACCAGACAGGGGAGTTTCTGTCCTGAACATTGGGATCTTCACAACTTCCAGAGTTGGGTGGCCTCAGTAAAGCCTCCACATGCTCTGGCTAGTTGGATACCCACCTCAGACCTCCCCGCCAGATCACAATCCAGATCCAAGCACGTTAAAGCAAGAGTGATTAACCCCCATACTGATTGCTGGATCTCCCTACAGTTTGCAGGCCAGGAGCTGAAGCTGCCACTGAAGCTGGAAAATGGCGTGTCTCCTCAGTGGCTTCTAGCCCCCAGGGGAGGAAGCTAACTCATTCCCCAAATACTGGTCCCAAAGTCCATAGGGCACTAATATCTCACTTTGTCCCAGGCATGTCTGTGTTGATAATTCTGGAATCGCCACAGCTGCTGGTGTTCTCGGGTCCCTACAGCTGGCTGCTGGCCCAGCTGCTCTGGGGCTAAAACTGAGGCTCGAGCAGACCTGCGCTCAGCACCCAGTGAGCTGTGATGTGGGCTCCCAGAGTGCTGTGCTGGCTGCTCCCTGCAGGGCTGTTTGGCTGTCCTCAGCAAGAGGTTAGCTTCTCTGTGTCATTCTGTGGGTGCTGGGGCTCCAGAAGTTGTTCACAGTTCCCTTTTACATGCTTTGGACTTGGTGTGGGGGGAGAGCACATTGGAAGTACTGTTTCTACTCTGCCATCTTGGCTCTGCTTCCTTTTTGGACTTTTTTTAACAGTATCTTGATTTCTCATAAAGTCACTAGCTTCCATTTGCCCAAATCTAATTCTGAAGTAAATATTCTCTTCTGTTAGATGCTTTTTCCATCTGGCCAATTTGGCTTTTTAAGGCATTCTTTTCATTGCTTTTTTAGCCTCTTTTGACATTTTTGTTAGTCTATTTTTTAAGGTGTTATTTTTTCAGTCAGGTTGTTGACTATAATTTTTTAATTTTCTTGCATCATTCTCTTTTCTCTTCCCATTTTTCCTCTACTTCTCTTATTTGTTTTTCAAAATCATTTTTAAGCTCCTGTATGCCCTGTAACCAGTTCATATTTTTCTTGGAAGCTTTTGGTGCAGGAGTTCTGACTTTGCTGTCTTCCTCCTGCTCCATGCTTTCTTTGATTCATTTTTTAAAATTTTTTAAAGATTTTTTTAATGATTCCTTTTATTTTTTTGCTTTTTGAAGGGCAATTGTGGTTAAGTGACTTGCCCAAGGTCACATGGCTGTTTTTGTGTTGTTTCTAAGGCCAAATTTGAACTCAGATTCTCCTGACTCCAGTCCTTGTACTCTATTCACTCATGCTTTGATCCTTTTTGACCCCAAAGTAGGAGTATAAAGTCGGATTGTTCTGCTTGCTTTGCTACCTTTGCTTGCTCATTTTGCCACTCATTTGATTTTTGAGCTTTTTGCCACAGTAGAACTCTGTTTCCAGAGAGGAGAGCTTTGTCCCAAGTTGCTTGGGTTTTCTCACCTACCAGAGCTATTAGGTGGCTGCTCTCTCCTCTCCACACACTCTGGCTCACTGGTCATGCGCCCCAGGACCTGCACCCTAGACAATAATCCATATCAAAGCAGGTTAAAGTTAGAGTGATTACCCCTCATACTGGATGCTTGGTCCCCTACAATCTGCAGGCCAGTAGCTCTGAAGCAGCCATATGGCAGTGGCTGAATGACAGAGGTGCTTTAGCTACTGCTCCCTCCATGGGGCAGAAGCTTGACTGTACTCCCAGACTCCCTGTTCCCAAAGTTCACACTGACCTCTCACTTTGTCCTTAGCATCTATGGTTTCCTAATTCTGGAAACCTCCACAACTGCTGGTGATCAACTCTCCCAAAGTCCCTCCTGCCACAGCTGGTTGTGGCCACCCTGAGGCTAAAACTGCAGTCTCATGAGGCTCTGCTCTCTCCTTGAGCAGTGTGATAATCCCTGCCTGCCAGCCTGTCAGGCTGTCTTCAGTGGGAGGTTAGTTTCTGTCTTTAACTTTGTGGGTTCTGTAGCTCTAAAGTTGGTTTAGAGTCATTTTTTATGTGTATTGGAGGAGTTGGAAGCAGGACCTGTGCTGAATTCCTCTTTTTACTCCACCATTTTGCTCAACCGCCCTTGCTATATTCTTATATCATTGCATTGTCTATGTTATGCTTTAGTAAAATACAGTTTACCTGATCATGTCTTTTAATTATGTACTTTTTTATTTTGCTTTGTTGGAGCAGGGAAGGGCAGGGCAATTGGTGTTTAGTGACCTGCCCAAGGTCACACAGCTAGTAATATTAGGTACTTTTTTGATTTTGCTTTGACTGAGATTACTATTGCTTACCCTGCCTAAATTTCAGCTGAAGCATAATAGATTCTCATCCAGTCTTTTATTTTACTTCCATGTCTGTCTGTTTCAAGTGTGTCTCATGTAAATAATATATTGTTTTATTCTGGTTTTTAATCCATTATGCTATCAAATTCCATTTTATGAATTATTGCATTCCATTCACATTTGCAATTATGATTATTGACTATGGATCTGACTCCATCCTATTTTCTTAGATTCCTTCCCCTTGTTCCCCCCATTCAAAAGTCTGTTTTGCTTTGGGCAGCAGCCTTCCTTGATATGTCCTCCCTTTTATCATCCTCCCACCCCTATCCTATTTATGTAATAAAAATAATTTGATAGGATTCATTCTTTACTAATTTCCCCAAATAGTTTGTAGAGTATTGGAATCAATTGTTCTTTAATTGTTTGATAGAATTTTTTTGTTTTGATAGAATTCACTAGTAAATCCATCTTGCCCTGGAGATTTTTATCACTGATGACTTCTTTAATTTCTTTTTTTGAGATGGGGTTAAGTAATTTACTTCCTCTTCAGTTAATCTGGACAGCATATATTTTTGTAAATATTGATCCATTTCACTAAGATTGTCAAATTTATGTGCAAAAAATTGGGGAAAATAATTCCTAATTATTGTTTTAATTTCCTCTTTATTGGAGGTAGATTCACCCTTTTCATTTTTGATACTCATAATTTGGTTTTCTTCTATCTTTTTTTATCATATTGATTGTCTATCAATTTTATTGTTTTTTTTTCATAAAACCAGCTCTTAATTTTACTTATTAATTCAATAGTTCTCTAAATTTCATTTTTATCACTCTCTCCTTTGGTTTTCAGTATTTCTAATTAAGTATTTAATTAGGGATTTTCAACTTGTTCTTTTTCTAGCTTTTTCAATTGTATGACCAATTCACTGCCCTCCATTTTCTCTAATTTATTTATGTATATACTCAGGGATATAAAAATTCCCCTAACAACTGCTTTTGCTGCATGCCATAAATTTTGGTATGTTGTCTCATTATTGTCATTCTCTTGAATGAAGTTACTGATTATTTCTATAATTTTTAGTTTGACCCACTCATCCTTAAGATTAAATTGTTTAATTTCCAATTAGTTTATAGTCTATCTTCCCATGGCTCTTTATTGCATATGATTTTTACTGTATCATGATCCAAGAGGGATGCATTTAATATTTCTGTCTTTCTGCACTGAATTGTGAGGTTTTTATGCCCTAGTACATGGTCAATTTTTGAGTCTGTACCATGAACCGCTGAGAAGAAAGTATATTCCTTTTTATCCCGATTCAGTTTTCTCCAGAGGTATATCATATCTATCCTCTCTAAAATTCTATTAGCCTCCTTCACTTCCTCACTCACTTCACTATTTTGAGGTTAGATTTATCAAGTTCAGAGACCGGGAGATTGAGGTCCCCCACTATTATCGCTTTGCTATCTATTTCTTCCTCTAATTCCCTTAATTTCTCCTTTAGGAATTTGGATGCTATACCATTTGGTGCATATATATATTAATTAATCATATTGCTTTATTCTCAATGGTGCATTTTGGCAGGATATAGTTTTCTTCCTTATCTCTTTTAATTAGATCAAATTTTGCTTTTGCTTTATCTGAGATAATGATTGCTACCTCTGCTTTTTTTTTTTTTTACTTTAGCTAAAGCATGATATATTCTACTTCAGCCTTTTATCTTTACCCTGTGGGTATACCTTTCTTTCAAATGTGTTTTTGTAGGCAGCATTTTGTAGGATTATTGTTTTTAATCCATTCTGCTATTCACCTCTGTTTTATGGGAGAGTTCATCCCATTCAAATTCAGAGTAATGATTAGTATCTATCTCTTTCCCTCCATCCTATTCCCTCCCCATCTTATGTTTTTGTTTCTTCCTTATCCCTTCCCCTCTTTAATGGTTTTCGTTTGACCACTGCCTCTCTCAGTGTTCCCTCCCTGTGACCACCCTGCCTCTTCACCTACCCTCTCCCCTTATTGCTATTTCTCTCCCTTCTAATACCCCTTCTTATCCCCCACCCCTACCCTCCTACAGCCTATAGGACACAATAGATTTTTATACTTATCAGAGTATGTTATTCCCCCTTTGACCCCAAACCAATAAGAGTAAATTTCATATAGGGTTACTCTCCCTCTCTCCTTTCCCTCTATTTAATGAGGTTTTGTGTCTTTTTACATTAGAATCTTAAACTTAACTGATTATGTTGATCACTCTTTGAACCAGAACCAATGAGAATAATGTTCAAATGATGTTCCTCTCCCTCTTTCCTTCCCATCTACTATAGTATGTTTTTATACCTTTTCATATGGCATAATTTATCTTTTTCAGTCTTGTCCTTTCCTTTTATCCCATTACCATCCCTTTGAATCCCTTAATTTTCTTTTATCATCAGATTAGTTCACTTATACCCACACCCCTATCTATGTATATCCCTTTTAAAGGTCATGATAATCATATAAATGTCAAAATTGGCAGTTAGCTTCTCATATAGCGATATAAACAGTTTGCTCTTATTGCATCACAAGTCATGTGCATGTGTGCATGTGTGTGTGTGAGTGTGCATGTGTGTATGTGTGAGTGTGTATTTTTCTTGTTTACCTTTTTATTTCTTTCTTGAGTCTTGTAATTGGAGAACAATTTTCCATTGAGCTCTGGCTTTTTCATCAGGACAGTCTGGAAGTCCCTTATTTCATTAAATGACCATTTCCTTCACTGAAAAATTATGCTCAGATTTGCAGGATAATTAATCCTTCCTTGCAGCCTTAGCTCTTTTGCCTTATTAAATATTAAATTCCAATCCCTCAAATCTTTTAACATAGAAGCTGCTAGGTCCTGTATAACCCTGACTGTACTTCCACGATATTTGAAGTGTTTCTCTTTGGCTGCTTTTAATATTTTCTCCTTATTCTTGTAATTCTGGAATTTGTCTGCTATATTTCTTGGAGTTTTCAATTTGGGATCTCTTTCAGGAGGAGACTGTTGAATTCTTTTGATAGCTATCTTACCTTCTGATTTTAGGACTTATGGACAGTTTTCTTTGACAATACCTCGGAGGATGTTTTCCAGTTTTGTTTGTTTTTTTTTTTTTTCATCATGGTTCTCTGGTAGACCTATAATTCTTAAGTTGTCTCTCCTGGATCTGTTATCCAGGTCAGTTTTTTTTTTTTTTCCAGAGCGATATTTACACTGTCTTCCAATTTTTCAACCTTCATGTTTTGTTTGATTGACTCTTGGTGCATCATAGTGTCCTGAGCTTAAATTTGACTGATTCTAATTTTTAGTGAATTATTTTCTTTTGTTTGTTTTTGAAGGTATTTTTTAAGGAGGTATTTCCTCCAATTACTTAACAAATTTTACTTTTTAAGGGTTTGTTTTCTTCAGTGAGACTTTTTTCCTCCTTTTTTTAAGGAAGTATTTTCTCCAATTACTTAACAAATTTTACTTTTTTTTTTTTTTTTGAGGGAAATTGGGGTTAAGTAACTTGCTCAAGGTTACACGGCTAGTCATTATTTATGTGTGGGTGCTCATTTTCTGAGGCCAGATTTGATCTCGGGTCATCCCAACTCTGAGGCCATCGCTCTTACTCACTGTGCCACCTAGCCGCCCCTTTAGGGCAATTGGGGTTAAGTAACTTGCCCAAGGTTACACGGCTAGGTTTTTGTTTGTGTGGATTAAGTGTCTGAGGCCAGCTCCGAACTCAGATCCTTCTGACTCCAGGGCCGGCGCTCCACTCACTGCGCCACCTAGCCACCCCAAGGATGTATTTTTTAAATTGAATTTTTATACTTCTATTTTTCTATTTTGCATTTTAAAAGTTTTTTCTTCCTTCAGTGAATTTTGTCCCTCTTTTAACATTAAGTCAATTCTTTTTTAATGTGATATTTTCTTCAGTATTTTTATGCCTCTTTGAGCTGCTAATTTTTTTTCAGAATTTATTATATCACCCTCCTATCTTTTCTCAGTTTTTCCCTCTACTACTATTATCTCTTTCTTTAACTTTTCTAGGCATCTTTGTTGGGCTTGGGGACAATTAGTAGTTTTCTTTGAAGCTCTGAAAGTATTTTTTTAATGTTTTTTATCTTCTTCTGAGTTCATGTCTTGATTTTCCCTGTCATCATAGTGGGTTTTGTTAATAGGATTTTTCTTCCACCTATTTCTTGACTTGCACTTTATGTTAAAGTTCAGAACTACTTGACTGGGAATAGAGTGGCACTCAGGCAAGTTCCATATTTTTCTTGCTGCTTTTTTTAGAGCTAGTTCTAGTCTTCAGCAAGTTTTCAGTGCTTCCAAGGTAGCATGATCTCAGAGGAGTTTTTCCATGTTTGTGTCTGGTCTTTATCCAGAAAGGAATACTGATCCCTATAGCCTCACATGCTAGCATTCCTCTGTGCCTTGAAATTGTGATATGTTCTACTGTTCTGCAACAACAAATCAAATTGGTCTTTTTTGCTTTGTAACTGCAATCAGGGATTCTGTTCCCTTGAAACTAAAAACATGCTCTTTTCCCCCTAACAATTGTGACACAAAACTTCATATGGACAATTGAGCTGCTAATGAGTAACTGCTGCTCAGTCCAGAAAAGAACTCCTTGTGATTTCCTTCTGATCACTTTCCTTCTGATCATCCCTGACTATCTCTTGTCTGAGAGCTCCTGAAGTTGCTACTGCTGCTGCAGCTGGTGCTGCTATAGCTTTCCTCTGGGGCAGCACTAAACTGGTTTGTATTAATCTGGAAAATGTTTCATTCTGATCTTTTGTTGGTTCTGACTCTGAACTTTGTTTGAGGATTCCCCATAAAGTTCTTCTGAGATGTATGTTGAGAAAGTTCAGGTGGTGACTTCAGAGAGCCAAGATGGTGGAGTAAGCAATAAACCATTATAGTTCTCCCACATTCACCTCCAAACAACCAGAAAATAGTGTAACAGAGCAAAACAACCTACAGTAGGGTCAACAGAAAGATGTAATGGAGCAGTCTTTTGGCATGGGAGACTTGGAAGATTGACAAGAAAGATCTATATCCCACCAGTAAAAAAAAGAGCATAGTACAGGACAGATATCATCCCAGCAAGCTGCACCTCAGCAAACCAGCAGGAGTTCATGAGACCCAGTGTGGTAGAGTAGGCAAACACCAAAACAGGATCCCCAAGTGCCTTAGCAAAGCCAGGGGAACCAGTAGAATCCATCTCTGAGAACCACCCCATGTTTTAGCATAGTTGTAGGGAATAGCAGAAAAAACCCCAGCTGGCCTAAGCACATGGCAGATATCATCACTAGGCCCACACAGTACCATGTAAGGTGCCAGACACCTCTAACCTCCAGTCCTTTACAGTTTCTGTTCTTGGGAAGGCAAAGCTTAACAAAAGCACAGTAACATTCATGCACATTGCCGGCATCCTCGTCAATTCACTTACTGCCTGTGAGATAAACACAGACCCAACAACAAGGTCTGAAGGAATCAACACAAATCATCAGTATAGTCCCTGGACCTCTGAAATCATCAGCAAAACCCTTCTCCAGGATTTCTGTAAACATATAACTATCCACCTTCAGGCCTTCTGAACCAGCAGCAATGTCCCAGGGCTTCTGTGACAAAAGCACCATCCTCTATTAGCAGATGAATCTAATACAGTAACATTAAAACAGACAGAAAAAGTACCTACACCACAGCCATACCTCCTCCCTGTTCTCTGTTCTCATTTCTCACTCCTTCTCAATGCTTAGTTCAGTCCTCCATTCTCATTTCTCTTCTCAGTTCTTCTTAGGTCTCAGTTTAGTTCTCAGTTCTCTCCTCTCTCTCCAGCAGTAGCAGCCTAGCCTCTAGATGCTCACTCCTAGAAGTTCTGGCCTCTCTAGCTTGGGCTTTCCTTTATATAAGGTGTTAGCTCCTCCCTGTCCTCCTTCCTGTTATGTCAGTAAGTTCATCCCACTGTGGGATTCACAAGTTCTGGGTCTTAATACTTAACAAAATCATGAACTTGGAACTAAGTGCTAAGTACCTGTTAGCTTGTCAATACAAGGGGATCTTCAAATTACATTACTATTACACTGGAATCCCAGAAGCAGAGATCAAATTTAAAAGCCAAAGAAAAGGCAAACAACATGAGAAAAAAAAGCAACAAAGAAAAACAATGATCATAGCTAAATATCTTGGTGACAGGGAAGATCAAAACATAAATTTAGGAGAGAATAACATGGTCAATATACCCATATCCAAAACCTCAAAGGGAATATGAACTGATTTCAAGCCAAAAAAGTCTTCTTTGAAGAGTTCAAAAAGGATTTTAATAGTCAAATAAAAGAGGTAGAAGAAAAATTGAACAATTCCTTTAAAAATACAATTGACAAAATGGAAGAAAAGGACACTGAAAAAAACAATAACTTAAAAAGTAGAAATGCGCAAATGGAAATGGAGGTACAAAAACTAACTGAATAAACAATTCATTAAAAACTAGAATTAGGCAAGTGGAAGCTAATGATTCTATGAGACATCAAGAATCAAACCAAATCAAAGGAATGATAAACAGAGGAAAATGCAAAATACCTCATTGGAAAAACAACTGATCTGGAAAATAGATACAGGAGAGGTAATTTAAGAATTATTGTTAAACCTGAAATCCATGATAAAAAAAGAGCCTGGATAGCAACTTTCAAAAAATCATCAAGGGGCGGCTAGGTGGTGCAGTGAGAAGAGCATCAGCCCTGGAGTCAGAAGGACCTGAGTTCAGATCCGGCCTCAGACACTTAACGCACACACACAAAAACAAAAACACCTAGCCGTGTGACCTTGGGCAGGTTACTTAACCCCAATTGCCCTCCAAAAAGCAAAAAAAAAATCATCAAGGAAAATTACCCTAAGGTTCTAGAACCAGAAGGAAAATAATCATTGAAAGTATCTATCAATAACCTCCTGAAAGAGATAGCAAATTGAAAACACCAAGGAATATTGTAGCTAAATTTCAGAATTATCAAGTCAAGGAGAAAATACTGCTAGCAGCCAGAAAGAAACAAATCAAATATCATGGAACCATAGTCAGGATTATACAGGACCTTAAAGCTCCTACATTAAAAGATCAGAGGGCTTAGAATATGCTTTTCTGTAAGGCAATGGAATTTGGGTTATAACCAATGATCAATGACCCAGTGAAACTGAGCATAATTTTCCAGGGGATTATGTGGGCTTTCAATGAAATAGGGGACTTCCAGACTTTTTTTTTTTGCTTTTTGGAGGGCAATCGGGGTTAAGTGACTTACCCAAGGTCACACGGCTAGATTTTTTTTGTTCATGTGTGTTAAGTGTCTGAGGCCGGATCTGAACTCAGGTCCTTCTGACTCCAGGGCCAGTGCTGTACTCATTGTGCCACCTAGGCGCCCCCTGCTTCCAGACGTTCTTGATGAAAAGACCAGAGTTCAGTGGAAAATGTGAACTTCAAATACAAGTAAAGAGGAATGTGGGGAAAACATGTCATTCAATAAGGGCAAACTGTTTTACATCCCTACATGGGAAAATGATATTTATAACTCTTTAGAACTGTATCTTTATTACATCATCTGGAAGGAAAATACAGAGACAGAGGAGGTTGGTTTAAGTTGAATTTGATGTGAAGACCAAAAAGCTAATTAAGGGGTAAAAAGGGATTGTAATGGGAGAAGACAAAAGGAGGAGTCAGGAAATGGTAAATTATGTCATATGAAGAGGCATGAAGACATATTATAGTAGAAGGAAAGAACTGAGGGAGATGAGCATTGTTTGAAATTTATTCTCATCAGATTTGGCTCAAGGAGGAAATAACATATTCAGGTAGATATAGAAATCTAATTTGCTCTAAATGCAGTTGGAGGGGAAAGGGGAAAGAAAAGAGAGAGGGGACTGAGAGAAGGGAGGGAAAATCAAGAGAGGTAGTGGTCAAAAGCAAAACTCTAGTGAAGAGGGAAAGGAAAAAAAGAAAAAAAAGACAATCATGAATGGGGAGAGGAGGGAATAGGATGGAGAGAAAGACACAGATAAGTAATCATAACTGCAATTATGAATGAGATGAATTCTTCCATAAAACAGAAGCAGAGAAAAAATGGAATAAAAATACTAATCTGACAATATGTTGTTTACAAGAAACACATTTGAAACAGAGGGATACACATAAGGTCAAGGTGAAAGGATGGAATAGATTATGCTTAAGTTGAAGTTAAAAAAAAAAAAAGCAGGGGTAGCAATCCTGATCTCAGACAAAGCAAAACCAAAAATAGATCTAATAGAAAGAGATAAGGAAGGAAACTATAGCCTGCTAAAATGCACCATTGAAAGTGAAGTAATAACATTACTAAATATATATAGACATGATATAGCATCCCAAGCCTTAGAGGAAATGTTAAAGGAGTTACAGGAAGATATAGACAGCAAAAAGAAGAATTAACCAAATATAAAAGGAAATACAAAAGCTAACCAAAAAAAGTGATTCCTTAAAAATCATAACAGGGAAGTGGGAGTTAATGACTCCAGAAGATATCAAGAATCAGTCAAGCAAAATAAAAAAAAAGAAAAAAATATAAAATACCTCATTGGAAAACTGACCAGACAAGATAATTTAAAAATTATTGGAATATCAGAAAGTCATGTTCAAAAAAAAGACCCTGGACTGCATCTATCAAGCAATTATCAAAGCAAAACTGCCCTATATCCTAGAATCAGAGGGTAAAGTAAACATAGAAAAAAGCCAACATTCACTTCCTAAAAGAGATTCCAAAATGAAAATCCAAAGGAATATTTTAGCTAAATTCCAGAATTATCAAGTCTAGGAGAAAATACTGCAAGCAGCCAGAAAAATAAAAAACAAAAAACAAAACATAGTCAGGATTAGTACTTGGCAGCTTCTACATTAAAGAATGAGGGGATGGGGGGGATAACAAGGGGCAGAGCCAAGATGGCAGAGTAGAAACAGCACTTCCAAAGTACTCTACTCCACAAAATTTCCAAACAATGTAAAAGGGGACTCTGAACAACTTCTGGAGCCCCAGCACCCACAGAACTACACAGAGGAAACTAACCTCCCGCTGAGGAGAACCCAGCAGCCCTGCAGGGAGCGGCGAGTGCAGAACTCTGAGAGCAGGCAGCACAGCACACTGGGAACTGACAGCACAGTGCTCTGGGAGCTGAGCCCAGGGCCTGCTTGAGCCTCGGTTTTAGCCCTAGGGCGGCTGGGCCAGCAGGTGGTGGGAAGGACCCCAGAACACCAGCAGCTGTGGCGATTCCAGAATTATCAGCACAGATATGCTTAGGACAAAGTGAGAGGTTAGTGCCCTATGGACTTTGGGACCAGTATTTGTGCATTGGCTTCCTCCCCTGGGGGTGAAAAGCTGCTGAAGAAAGTGGAACAGAAGCCATTTTGCAGTGTCAGGGGCGACTCTAGCTCCTGGTCTGTGAACTTTAGGGAGATCCAGCAATCAGTCTGGGGTTTAATTGCCCTTGCTTTAAACTGCCTGGATCTGGATTGTGGTCTGGGGGGGAAGTTTGGGGTGGATATCCAATTTGCCAGAGTGGGTGGAGGCTTTACAGAGGCCACCCAACCCGAAGAAGTTGTGAAGATCCCATGGTTGGGATAGAAGCTCTCCTGTCTGGTGGCAGAGTCCTACTGTGGCAACAAGCCCCAAAAATTATGTAATTAAGTGGCAGCATGCCTAGTCAAAAGAAACAAAATAAACAGAAAAGTTCAACATTGGACTCCTATTTTAGGGGCAAAGAGGATCAAAGCATGGAGGAGGACTGTGAGGTCAGAACTCCTGCATGAAAAGCCACAAATGAAAATACAAGCTGGCTACAGGCCATAGAGGACCTTAAGAAGCAGATAAGAGAAGTAGGGGAAAATTTGAGAAGAGAAATGATAAAGATGCAAGAAAAGTATGAAATGAGAGTCAACAGCCTGACTGAGGAAAATGACACCTTAAAAAATAGACTAACTCAAATGGCAAAAGAGGCTCAGAAAGGCAATGAGGAGAAGAATGCCTTAAAAAGTCAAATTTTCCAGATGGAAAAAGAATCTCAAAAGCTCACTGAGGAGATTCATTCCTTCAGAGTTAGACTGGAGAAAATGGAAGCTAGTGACTTTATGAGAAATCAGGATGCTGTAAAACAGATCCAAACAAATGAAAGAATAGAAGGCAATGTGAAATATCTCATAGGAAAAAACAATGACCTGAAAAATAGATCCAGGAGAGACAAGTTAAAAACTTATTGGTCTACCTGAAAGCCATGATCAAAGAAAGAACCTAGAAATCATCCTTAAAGAAATTCTCAAGGAAAATTACCCTGATGTGTTAGACCTATAGGGGGAAATAGAGGTTGAAAGAATTCACCGATCTCCTCCTGAAAAAGATCCCCCCAAAAAACTCCTAGGAATATTATAGCCAAGTTCTAGAATTCCCAGATCAAGGAGAAAATACTACAAGCAGCCAGGAAGAAACAATTTCAATATTGTGGAAACACAATCAGAATAGCCCAGGACCTGGCAGCTTCTACACTGAGGGATTGAAGGGCATGGAATATGATATTCCAGAGGGCAAAAGAGCTGGGAATGAACCCAAGGGTCACCTACCCAGCAAAACTGAGTCTTTTGTTTCAGGGGAAAATATGGTCATTCAGTGGAATAGAGGACTTTCAAGCATTCTTGAGGAAAAAACCAGAGTTGAATAGAAAATTTGACATCCAGACGAAAGAAGTAAGAGATGCCTGAGAAGGTAATCAGGGAAAAGAAATCAAAAGGAACTTATCAAAGTCGAACTATTTACATTCCTATATGGAAAAGCAATATCTGTGACTGATGATATCTTTCCCACTATGAAAATAATGGAAGAAGGGGGTGTGGTCATATGAATACATATGTGAATGTGTGTGTATATGGTTACAGTCATATATGGATAGAGGGCATAGGTTGATTTTGTTGGGAAGGGAGAGTACTCAAGGGATGAAATTATGAGGTGAGAGAGGAAAGTGGCAAGAGGAGATGGGGAGAGACATGGTAGGGTAAACTATCTCATGTAGGGAAGTGGGTGCAAAGGAGGGGGAGAATAAGGAAGGCTAAAAAGGCAAAACCACATTCACATTGAATTTGGTTCAGGGAGAAAATGACATACATACTAAATGGGACATCTCAACCTGCAGCAGAATAGGGGGAAGGGGGATGAGAGGAGGGATGATGGATGGGAGGGCATCCTTGGGGGGAGGGGAGGTTGGAAGTACCCACTATAGAAGAGGGACAGGATCAAGTAGGGAATGGACCAGGTTGGGGGGGGGATGAGTGGGAGGAATTATAAGCAGCCTTGTACAATATATCTACTATGGTAATGTTTTGCATAGCTAGACATGTACAACATATACTGAATTACTTATCTTCCCAGAGGGAATGGGTGACAAGGGAGGAAGGAAATCGATCTGAAATTCGAGGTCTTAAGATTAAATGTTTCAAATATATATAAATACTATTATTAATACTCTTTTGCTTATAATTGGGAGACAAGATGTGCAGGCATTGGGACACAAAGATTCACCTTCCTCTAATGGAAAAGTCGATGGGGGCATGGGAGAAGGTATGGGAGAGAGCAGATTGGAGGAAGTGATATCTTGTGGGACTACTATTCTGGGAGGTTGGGTAGGGGAATAATGGGGGGAAAATGATTGTAACTCAAAATCTGGCGGAAATGAATGATGTAAAACAGAAGTTAATAAAGTATTTGTTTAAAATAAAAAAAAAACATTCAATAAAATAAGGGAGTTCCAATCATTCCTTCTTGGGAAAAAATGGAGCTGAAAAGAAAATTTGATCTTTAAATACAAGATTTAAGAGAAGTATAAAAAGGTAAACTGGAAAGCAAAAAAAAATGTTATTCAATAACCTTAAAGTGTTACATTTTTACATTGGAAGATGATATTAATAACTCTTGAAAATTGCATCTTTATTAGGGAATTTAGAAGGGACATTGTGAAGCCAAGCTCAAGCAGCTTTCCAGAAGACTGCTGCCATGATCAGCTTCAAGGTTCTGATTACATAGTATAGTGAACTCTCTATTTATTCAGCAGTAAATTAA
Organism: Gymnobelideus leadbeateri; assembly: GCA_011680675.1. Taxonomy (NCBI): domain Eukaryota; kingdom Metazoa; phylum Chordata; class Mammalia; order Diprotodontia; family Petauridae; genus Gymnobelideus; species Gymnobelideus leadbeateri. The sequence goes on from WOXC01011322.1 coordinate 189,084, forward strand.
GGTGAAACATTCACAGAAATCCAAGTATAGCATTAACAATGTTATGACATTACAACTTACAACTAAAATGGCCACATAGTTTTCACCAAAGTGGCCACATCGTTTTAAACAAAGTACAATCATTTAGTAACTTAATCACTTGGTAACTCAGTCATTCATTAAGTCCCTAATTCAATCACCCTTAAGGAGGGTTGTCTCCTTAATTAACACAAAGTACAAAGGTCAAAGTTCTCCACCCCTAGCTCACAGTCAATCATAATCTACTCATTCAGCATTAGGAACCCCAGAAGAGATCTTTTCATCTTGACTCGAGGCAGGCTCTCAGCTTCCATGGTTCCTCTTCCATGGTCTCAGATCCTGCCTAAATCTATACAACTGTCACCTGGGCTCAAAGGCAGGCAGCTACCAGTTCCCTGTCCAGCTCTTTGTCCAATTCTTCATCCAGTTGCTTGTCCAATTCCTGTTCCATATCGAAGCACACATTTTCCAGTCCACTTCAAGGCCTTCACAGTTCCTGTTTCTGGGAAAACAAAGCTTAAGAGAGCCAGAACAATATTCATATACATTGCTGGCACTATCATAAATTCACCATCTGCCTGTGAAATCAACACAGACCCACCAATAAGGTCTGAGAACTCAACACAAATCAACAGCATAGAAATCAACATAGACCCACAAACAAGGTCCAAGAGGTAAACACAAATCATCAACATAGAAATCAACAAAGACCTACAAACAAGGTCCAAGAGGTCAATACAAATCATCAGTAAATTCCCAGGCCTTCCAAAACACTCCTCTAGGACTTCTGTAAACAGACAACCAGAAAATCCTCTTTCAGGGATTCTAGTAAGGTCCCAGGGCTTCTGCAGAAAGTATAACAAACAAAAATTAACAAAAATTGTATTAGCAACAGGAATTTACAGGTTCTAGGGTTCACAACTTGCGGGATTCACAAGTTCTGTTTTTCAATCATAGGTAAGGCTCTAAAGAAACTTGAAATGAAACAAGGTGGCAGCTAAATAGCTAAAATAAGGGATTAATTACTTCTTCGCTTGCCATTACAGATATAAATAGACAGAGGGTGTGGTTATAAATTGACTTTGATGGAATGATAAAAAATTAATTAAGGGGTGAAAAAGGACTGTACAAGGAGAAGAGGCAAGGAGGAGACAGAATAGGGTAAACTATATCACATAAAGAGGTGCGAAGACTTATTACAGTAGAGGGGGAAAAGGAAGAAGGGCAAGCATTGCTTGACATTTACTCTCAACAGATTTGGCTCAAAGAAGGTGTAACATATCCATTATATCTTACTCTAATAGGGTAATTAATCTGTCTTATCCTATAGGGAAATAAGAGGAGAAAGGGGAAAGAAAAGACAGGGGGCATAGAAGGAAGGACAGAAGTAAGGAAAGAAGTAATAGGGGAAAGGAGAAAGAAAAAGGAGGGTAATCAGTAGAAGGGAGGACAGATTGAGAGACAAGATGGTCTGAAGTAAAACACTAATGAGGAGGGTAAGGGTAAAAGGGGGGAGAAAAGTATGAATGGGGGAAATATGAAGAAGAAAAATAGTTATTAATCATAACAGTGAATATGAACGGGATGAACTTTCCTATCAAAAAGAAGTAAATGGAGTGGATTAAAAATCATAATACTAATATATATATATATATTTATATATATATGTATATATATATGTATATATATATATATTATAAAACACTTGAAACAGAGATTCACACAGAGTTAAGGTAAAGGGCTGGAAAAATTATATTATGCTTCAGCTATGTAAAAAAAAAAGAGTAGTGATTCTGATGTCAGACAAAGCAAGCAGAAAAATAGATCTAATTAAAAGAAATAAGGAAGGATATTACATCTTGTTAAATGATGGTCAAAGCAATATTAATACAGATAATGTAGCAATATATTAATACTAAACATATATGTACCATGTGGTATAGTATCCACAGTTTTAGATGAGAAATTAAATCAGTTACAGGAAGAAATAAATAGCAAAACTATACTAGTGGGAGACCACAATCTTTCCCTCTTAAAACTAGATAAACCTAATCCCCCTCAAAACAAGAAAGAAGTTAATCAGGTGAACAGAATTTTAGGAAAGTTAGATATGAAAGACTTCTGGAGAAAACTGAATAGAGATAGAAGGAAATATACCTTTTCTCAGTGGTATATGGCACCTACACATGGTCATGTATTAGGGCATAAAAACCTCACAATCCAATGCAGAAAGGAAGAAATATTGAATGCACCCTTTTAAGATCATGATACAATAAAAATGTCTGTCATAAAGGGCCATAAAAATAGACTAAAATTAATTGGAAAATAAATAACTCCATCCTAAAGAATGCGAGGTCAAACAATAAAGCACAGAAATAATCAATAACTTCATCCAAGAGAATGGCAGCTATGATACCAAAATTTGTGGGATGAGGACAAAGTGGTTCTTAGGGGAAATTTTATAGTGTTAAATATTTGCATGAATAAAATAAAGAGGAAGTCAATTAATTTTGCCTGCAACTAAAAAATCTAGAAAAAGAACAAATTAAAAATTCCCAATTAAATAATAAATTAGAAATTCTGAAAATCACAAGATAAATTAATAGAATTAAACGTAATAAAACTTCTGAACTAATAAATAAACCTAAGCTGGTTTTATGAAAAAAGTAATAAATAAATAAATCATTAATTTGATTTAAAAGAAAGGAGAAAACCAAATAAGAAATAAGAAACATGAAAAGGGTGAATTCACCATTAATGAAGAGAAAATTAAAACAATAATTGGGAGCTACTTCATCCAATTCAGAGCCAATAAATCTCAAAATCAAAGTGAAATGGATGAGTATTTACAAAAATATGAATTGCCCAGATCAACAGAAGAGGAAATAATATACTTAAATAAAACCTCATTTCAGGAAAAGAAATTGAACAAATCATCAATGAATTCCCAAAGGAAAAATGTCCCAGACCAGATGGATTTACAAGCGTATTCTACCAAATATTTACTTTTTTTTTGGAGGGCAATTGGGGTTAAGTAACTTGCCCAAGGTCACATGGCTAGGTTTTTGTTTTTGTGTGCATTAAGTGTCTGAGGCCGGATCCAAACTCAGGTCCTTCTGACTCCAGGGCCGATGCTCTACTCACTGTGCCACCTAGCCACCCCTCTACCAAATATTTAAATAACAATTAATTCTAATATTAATCTGTAAAAATAGATGGAGCCCTGCCAAACAGTATTTATAATAAAAAGATGATGCTGATACCTTAACTATGAAGAGTCAAAAGGGAGAAATAAAATTATAGATCAATTTCACTAATGAATATTGATGCAAAAATGTTAGATAAAATATTAGCAAAAAAGATTACAGCAACTTATAATGTGGATAATGCACTACTACCAGGTGCTATTCATACCAGGAATACAGGGCTGGTTCAACATTCAGAAAACTAATAATAATTTTAAAGAGCATAATAGATCATATCAATAAGAAAATTAACAAAAATCATATGATTGTGTCAATAGGTACAAAAAAACATTTTGACAAAATACAGTACCCATTCATATTAAAAACACTAAAGAACATAGGAATCAATTGAGATTTACTTAAAATAATAAGTAGCATCTATTTAAAATCATCAGCAAACTTTATATATAATGGGGATAAATTACAATCATTCACAGTAAGATCAGGGCTGAAATAAGGATGTCCATTGTCATCATTGTTATTCAATATTGCATCAGAAATGCTAGCTTTAGCAATAAGAGAAGAAAAAGAAATAGAAGAAATTGGGCATGGCCGTTAAGAAAGAATGCTATCACTCTTTGCAGATGATAGTAATGTATACTTACAGAATCCTAGAGAACCAAGTAAAAAACTGCTTGAAATAATCATCACATTTAGCAAAGTTGTAAGATAGAAAATGGACTCACACAAATCATCAGCATTTCTATATATTACTAACAAAACCCAGCAGCAAGAGATAGAAGAAGAAATTCCATTTAAAATGACTGTGAGTAATATAAAATATTTGAGAGTCTACCTGCCAAGACAAACCCAGGAACTCAATGAAACACAGTTACAAAACACTTTTCACACAAAGTCAGATCTAAATAATTGGAAAATTATGAGTTGCTCATGGGTGCCTGAGCTAATACTGTAAAAATGACAATTCTGTCTAATTAAGTTGTTCAATGCCATGACAATAAAACTATAAAAATTATTTTATAGAGCTGGAAAAAATAACAAAATTCTTCTGGAAGAACAAAAGGTAAATGATATCAAGGGAATTGATGCAAAGAAATGCAAAGGAAGGTAGCCTAACCATATCAGATCTAAAAATGTATTATATAGCAGCAATAATTAAAACTAATGGTTACTGAGTAAGAAATACAATGGTGAATCAGTGGAATAGGTTAGGTTCAAAGGACACAGTAGTCAATGACTATAGTAATTTATTGTTTTGATAAACCTGAAAACTCTAGTTTCTGGAATAAAAATTTACTATTTGTCAAAACCTGCTGGGAAAACTGAAAATAGTATGGCAGAAATTAGATATAGACCAAAATCTTACACCATACACCAAGAAAAGGTCGAAATGGGTACATTGTTTAGACATAAAGGGTAATACTTTAAGCAAATTAGAGAGCAGGGAATACTTTACCTGTCAGATCTATGGAGAAGGGAAGAATTTTTGACCAAGCAAGAGATAGAAAACATTATGAAATATAAAATGGATCATTTTGATTACACTAAATTAAAAAATTTTGCATAAAATAACCAATGCAACCATGATTATAAGGAAATCAGATATCTGGGAAATAGTTTTACAATCAGTGTCTCTGATAAAGACCTCATTTCTAAAATATATAGAGAACGAAGACAAATTTATAAAATACAAGTCATCCCCCATTTGATAAATGGTCAAAGTATATGAACATCTAGTTTTCAAATTAAGAAATTAAACTATGTATAATCATCTTTAAAATACTCTAAAAGTCACTATTAATTAGAGAAATACAAGTTAAAACAATTCTTATATACTACCTCACACTTATCAAATTGACTAACACACAAAACAAGTAAAATTATAGATGTTGGAGAATATGTGGGAAAATTGGGTTATTAATGCATTTTTTGTGGAGTTGTGAACTGATCCAACCATTATGGAAAACAATTTGGAACTATGGCTAAAGGACTGTAAATACCCTTTGATTCAGCAATATCACTACTAGTTCTACATTCCAAATAGATCATTAAAAAAAAGGGAATGACTCACATGTTCAAATATATTTCTGGCAGCTCTTTTTGTGGCGGCAAAAATTGGAAATTGTGGAGATACCCATCAATTGAGGAATGGCTGAACATGCTGTGGCATATGAATGTAATGGAATATTATTGTGCTATAAGAAATGATGAGCAGCCGGTTTTCAGGGGAAAAGAAGGGGAAAATAAAACCCTGGAAAGTCTTATATGAACTGATGCTGAGTGAATTGATTAGAACCAGGAGAACAATGAACATAGTAACAGCAACTTTGTGTGATGACCCTTTTTGACAGACATTGCTCTTCTCAGCAATACAATGATCTAAGGCAATTCCAAAAGATTCATGATAGAAAATGTTATGCACTTGCAGAGAAAGAATTATGGAGTCTAAATGCAGATCAAAGGATACAACTTTCTCTCTCTTTTTCCTTTCTCATGGCTTTTGCTTTCTATTCTGGTTCTTCTTTCACAATATGATTGATTTGGCAATCTGTTTAATATGATTATATGTGAATAGTCAGATAGCTTGCCATCTTGGGTAGGGGAGTAGGGAGGGGGGAAGTGAGAATAAAATTGAAACTCAAAATCTTATAAAAGTCAATGTTGAAAACTAAAAAACAAAAATGTTCAGATGGGTTGCTATCTCTATCTGCCATCTTGACTCCACTGCTCATACACGGAAGACTGAAAACACTACACTGTTGGGAAGATGTTGGAATGCTTAAAAATGCTCATTAATATATTATGTTGAGAATCAGAGGCAGTAAATAATAAGCTTTGGTCACACATTGTTGCCATGAGAAAAGGGGAAAATCTCTAGTATGTTTTTCAGATCACATGCCCTATAGAGTATTTATAGGGAAATGTAGATATGCATGCACATACATATATACACATATTTATAAATGTTTATATATACCTTTATGTATGTATAGTTGTGTATACTTATCTACCTACATAATATTAAGGAAAGGGATTTAGTTCATATCTATTGTTTACATAGGAAAATAAATTGTAGGGTAGATAATGAGGGTGGTAATGCGTTAAGAAAGAATTGACTAGGGGCGGCTAGGTGGCACAGTGAGTAAGAGCGCTGGCCTTGGAGTTGGGATGACCCGAGAGCGAATCCGTCCTCAGAAAACGAGCACCCACACATAAATAATGACTAGCCGTGTAACCTTGAGCAAGTTACTTAACCCCAATTGCTTTAAAAGAAAAAAGAAAGACTTGACTCAAGAGATCCCTTTTCAAAAATTGAACAACTTTCTTTGATGAAATTAAAGGGAGTAAGCTCATTTGAAGAGCAAAAATTGGACAAAGATTTTCATGGGAATTAATAGCTAATCTTGGAATGAATCCAACAGAATTGCAGAATGAGCCACAAGAGTTGCCTATGGAACAGTTGCCTGCAGACAAGAAAGATAATATTTCTTTTTCCTTCCCCCACTTGACACCACTGATTATAAAGTTTTGAAGTGGAGCTCAACCAGTAGGAGTTCTTGTAACTGGGAGAAACAGAAGCAAACACTCTAGACAATCCCCAATACAGAGAGGGAGCCACTTGGAGGGAAAAGATTTAAGAAGCAGGATCTGTGGTAGTAAGTGGAGCGTTACACGCTCAACAGAGATCTCATTAAAAGTAATTGAGAGTTTTTTTGTAGAGGGAAACCTGAGAATACAGCTGAGTAACCTCCCAGGGAGAGATTCTATTCCCTACATGGAGTGGTTTAAGGATTCTTTAAAAAGAGAAAGGACACTGGGACCTTGTATTGCTCCACTTGTAAATTTCCTTGGCCACTGCATTCCCTACATATGTGCCTCACTAACAGTTCTAAAATTTTGTTCCCATTCTTCATGTATCCTATATATTTTTTTGTGGGATAATGTGCCCCAGGATTATAGAAAAGAATGTTTTATTACTACTATTCTTATTAAAATGTCTCAGTAAATGCCTTTGCTAACAGCTAATTGCTTTTACTGATTAAACTATTACAGAGAAGCATTTTTATGAAGTCCAATCCAATATTTTCTCTATTGACTTTATCTATAAATGTAAGTAAATGTTTGAGGACCAGTCCCCCATATATGTATGTGTTTATATATATACACATACATATATGTGTGTGTATGTATGTGTACATGTATGTATTATAAACCTTGGCTCAAAGGGTCATTTACAAAAGACTTTTCTCATTGATGTAGACTGATAACTCCAATGCTCTTTGCCTGTGAGAAGGGCAGAGTTGTTGATAGTTGAAGAGAATAGAAATATTAGTCTTCTTTCTGTGAGAGAGGATTAGTATTACAATCACTTCATGTGTCTAAAGTGAAAGAAAGAAAATGGGTAGAAACCTACATGTAGAGGAGTGGACACTTCATTCATATCCCTTTGCTTCAGGAAAATTTTTCCTAGGGTGAAATTTGAGACTCTATCCTGGTTAATTTGAGTTATTTCACACCTAATGGGACAGCTGATCAGTTCTGTGTATCATATAGTATATATTCCCATTTGCATATTTTCTTAGATTTCTCTTTGATGCTTGTCTGTATAAATATGGTTATTTGCTATGTGAGTTCTTAGAGGAAGTTGCAGCTAGTGAGAAGAGATCCAATCATAGGATATTTAGTTTCAGAAACTCCCCTTTAAGAGATAGCTATCATGAGCAAAGCTTGACTAATAACTTTTTTTTTTTAAAGCAATTGGGGTTAAGTAACTTGCTCAAGGTTACACAGCCAGTTATTTTTGTATGGGTGTTAAGTAGAGGCCAGAACCAATCCTGGGTCCTCCTGACACTGGGACTGGCGCTCTTACTCACTGTGCCATGTAGCCGCCCGTTGACTAATAACATTTTTGCTAGACTAATAATATTTAAGGGAGTAAATAGATATCTTTCTAGCCTGGTCACCCCCAAGTCTAAAGAAAGCAGAGTGGTTACATTCTGATACCAACTTTTTGTTTCCATTTTTGGAAAAGGGTAGGGCAAAGAAACTAGATATATTTCTCCATGCCTCCCAATCATTAACACTTCGGCCCACATAGACACACATAATCTGCTGGGCACAACACAGTGTGCCAACATGCCCATACATATGTGTGTATATGTACTTACACATGCATATATGTGTCACTAATTTTCTTTTAAGATTGAAAGTAGTTTGCTTTCCATATTATTAGAAATCTAGCTAATTTATCATTTCCAACATTTGGAAAGAATGAAATTCTGTAGAATATTTTGTAAGTTTTGCAAAATTGTATTCCCATATTATCCCCAAATGGCCAATCAATTTGAAATAGCAAAAAGGTAGAGAAACTATGGCAACTGATCATTGTGCTCTCTTTCCAATTAAGAAAGATTATTGGTCAATTAATAAATGTGTGCACCATTACTCTTCTCTAGTAGCAAATGTCTGTGTGGGCAAGATGAAAACCCACCAGGTAAGAATATACTCTTTCAAAAGCCCTACCAAAAGTCTGTATTCCTGGATCATAGATACACCTTCATTCCTATGGCATAATTTTTATTAAATATTGAATCTGATTGCAAATATAATAATATCTACCCCAGTTATTTCATAATGAATCAAGAATATTCCATCTCATCTGTTATCAGAGGCTTGATTGTAAAATGCACAAGGGAGAACTTTCTAAAAATTTGACAAGATTTACTCCATATCATATCATTTAAAAAGATAAAAAATTCATTCTTCTGACTTGGAAAATCTGTGGTTAAATCATCATTCATTTAATAAATATGTATGGAGTATGTAGAAAGAATAGGAGACTTAGAGTATGTGTCCCTGGGTTCAAGTCTCAGCACCATCACTTGACAGCCACATATTGAGAGCAAATAGTTTAACCTGTCTTACCTTAATTTCTGTCATGTTTATGGGGATGAAAATAATGTCACTACCAGTCTCCCAATGTTTTTGTGGTGTTTCAAGAAAGGAAAATTTTGTAAGCTATGAAATGATTTACAAATTTAACTTAAAAAATTCACACTGCTTATCACAGCAAGACATTAAGCTCAACATTTTCAAAACAGAACTCATTTTTTCCCCTCAAAAAACCCATCATCTTCTAAACTTTTCCATTTCCATTAAAGACAATTTAGGCAATTAAAAATGATTTTATTTACTTTGAAAAGTTTTACTTTTTATCTCAAATAGAGGTACAATCTGTTTAGCCATCAAGGACATAGAATCTTTTCTTCACATTTGATTACTTTATAAAAAATAGGGGGGAAATCCTAAGAACAGAAGAAACCAGTAATGTTAGGATAAAATACAAAAGAATCCATTCTGGACTCACTGTCATTAATACTGTCAAACAAATACAGAACTTCTCATGTTCAAAAAAAAAGGAGCTGGGAAACAGAAGAAAAATTAAACAAATGCATATGAGCCACAGAGGCACAGTTCCTTATATTTCCCTGTCTAAGAACAAGATTTTTTCCAGATCCTGGGCAAAAAGAAGGACTGGAGAAGAATGCTGTAGGTGTAGGTTAAGTGGTTCCAGCTATGGGGACTGGAACTCTTCAAAGGCAAAGAGCCAGTTGAGTCATTACTGTGCCCAGAAGAGTAAGTAACCCTGTACTTGATGACCTTGCTATTTGGGTTCAAATGCAAAACTCCCTAAACTGCAACTTAACAACATGAGACATTAGTCAGTCCATTCCATTCCCTAAGTGATTTACATTAAAAAGTAAGTTCTGATGTTTTATTGGATTTGGAAAGATAATATAGATTTGAGTCCCTGCTCTGCCATTAACAAACAATATCACCATGGGCCAGTCACTTTAGTTACCTGGGCCTCACTTTTCTTATTTATAAAATAGTTTGGATCAGGTGCTCTCAAGGGTCCCTTTGACAATTGGGATTTATGTCATCTTCTCATGAAACTTGAAAGCTTACCTGGATTGAAACACATTTCTTTACTCTTTCACAAGTTGCCCAATTATTTGTTTAATTGGATACTTTAAATATAAATCAATTACTCTTCCACTTTCTTGAAGACAGAGAAATATGAACTATGCAAGCAGCAAGAATAAGAGTGTATATTGTAAAAAAAAGTCTTGTGACTGTGTGGCAGGAGGGAGACATTTTGCAGAATGCCAGACTGCAATCCTGACCAGATACTCAATGATATCCTGTATTCTACAAACTTTGGAATATTTATCAAACACCAAGTTGACTGCTTGCTTTATAGTCTTCCTCTGTAGTTAAATATATGGTGCTATCATTCACCATGTATTTTTCCATTTAATTGTGGGCCCAAGAAATCCACAAAATTCAGAACTGAGTAACAAAACAAAACTCTAAAAACCTCTGCATTTCTTACTGAAATCTTTTATTTTCAGTTTTTACATATGCCTAAATGGAAACACATTTAGATCCTCAATTACTTGACTTTACCTGGGTCACATAGTAGAGAATATTTGATAAATATTTTGTCAGGAATACGCCACTGCCAGAAAAGTGTACATTCTACTGGTCCCCACAATCACTAATCAGCCTACTTGTTTTAGTTCTCAACACCTGAAAGCCTCCAGGCATTTTCAGGATTTGTTCTCATCAGGCCTGAAGATGTTTAAAAGCCTCCTAGACTAGTAAGATACCTCAGTATCATATTTCCTCCAAATCTGTTGTTTCCATATGTCTGGTCTCCATTGTTGCTCCAAATTTCTCAGTTACTGTGGACTTCCTGGTAATTATGTGTTTGTCCAGCCTTTTGACTCTCTGCCTTGCTTTCCTCACTGGTATCTGTATTCTCTTGCTTTTTCACTTCAGCCTGATTTATGTGTCCATTAATGCCTCGACCCCTTTTATTTTCTCTGCACTCTTGCTCCACGCCTAATTTTGTGCTTGGTCTTCATAATCTTCCTCTTCTAACTATCTTACAAGAATACCATATGATTTATATTTAGTGATTAATGTAGACATTGACTCTAGATTTGGGAACAATCTGCAAGGGGAATCAGAAGATAAATTTATCAAGTAAAGGAATCTTAACACTTCTGTATACCATAAAGGTCAGCTTTGCTCCTTGACCCTATATCCCACTAGTCCTTCATACGCAGGGTTTTTTAATTTGTGCTTTAAGGGTTAATCATGGTCCAGATTGTTAACTTTATTTATCTGAAAGTCAGGAGAACTCAAGAGGTCCACAGCTTTAGGGACTTCCCCATGAAGCATAAGCCTTGATTCTACCCTAGCCTTATCCATTGTAGCTAAGTATATTTGATATTAAGATTGTACTGTATTTCTTTTCCTTGATGTATAAGACACCCAATGCTCTCCACTTTACATAATAATAGCATTTGAGAAATTATTGTTCTGCAGTTTCAGTAACTAGCTCCATATCTAATTCTTTCATATCCCTATAAGCTTCTACCTTGGCACCTTATACCATATTCCTTTTTCTCTGTTACTGCTCTACCAGATGTTAATGATCCTCTCCTAAATCTATGACTTGGTCTCCATTATCTACCAAAAACCCTCGTGATACTGCTTTCTTACCTTCATGGACTTCAGCTTCATATGTGGCACCATGTCCTTTTCTACCTACCTTCTTGAACAAACCTTTGCTAATTACTGTAGGACTTACCCTGTAATAATCACCCAGTCTATAGTCCTAAGACTTCTTAACACTCTGCCTAACATTTGTGACTTCCTCTTATTGCCTAGTCTAGTGAATATTCTAATTCACTTGTCCCCTTCCAACTGTGTCTCTAGTTCTGACAGTTCCTGTATATGGCTTTTCCTGTCATCCATAGAGACTTGATATTGACAGGTCCTGTAAGATTTTCAATTTTATTGTTTCTCAAAACATTCATTTTGTATGAGTAAACTGCTATTTTCTTGAAAATAGCAGAAGGAAGTTGAGGAACTTATGCACTTAAACATTCTTTTCTTTCTTTTTTCCTGTAGAAATCTATGGAGTGTCCAACTTCATGATATTATGAGCAAGTATAGGACATGACATAATAATGTTGATGATTTCATAAATAAGTACTTAAAGTTTTCATGACTTGTATTTTCACTTATCACCTTATTAATCCTGGTAATAATCCTATAATACAATCAATAAAGATATAAACATACTTATTTAATAGATGAAAAAGGAGGTAGGCTTAGAGAATCAAAAGTCACATGGCAAGTAAGTGGAAGAACCCCAGCTAGAAACCAGATTTTTTGGAATGTTATTCAAATATTCTTTTCACTATACCACACTATCTTCCTGAACTCATATATAATTATGGCAATATAAGACTATATATTTTTGAATACTAATGCTTCTTTTATTATTGCACTGTTGGGTTACAAAGCAAATATTTTATTAATAAGAATATTTATTAGGACAAAGATATTTTTCAACAAAGATATACAGATATTCTAGAGTACATCTATTTTCCTGTTTTAATACTTTGTTTTTAAAAGAATATCTGTACTATCATCACATGTGTGATTCTTACTTCTTAAACATTTGTAAATACATACTGTATGACCCAAAGCCTCATTGATTCCTTGTTGTCAAGATTTCTTTCATATTCTAATTCTAAGTGAAACATGCTCAATATCTATTAAGAAAACAGGATAATGAACAAAGGGACTATAATAATAGCCTTCTAGGAAGCTTCCTGATAGGCAAGATATTACCCAGATTTCGCTTGATCTTTGAGTGCTATCTTCTCCACAAATTAAACCAGTGTGAGATTTCTGTATGTGGTAACCTCCCATATTTTGTTCTGAAAGAATGCTTATTGGGTAAACCTTTTGCGGTTATGCTGATATTACATAAGCAATGGCATAAGGTGAGCCTTGGGATTGTTATCCTAAAATGTTTTACTGGTATACTTTTCATGAGCAGTGTCTTTTTCATTTCTTTCTTTTTTTAAATGCTTTATTAACTTCTGGTTTACTTCATTTATTTCTACAAATTTTCTCCCCATTTTCCCCTACCCACCTCCCCAAAATAGCAGTCACCCAGGATATCCCTTCCTCTTATTTCCAAATTACATGTAAAATAGCATTAATAATAGTGGATATATATATATATATATATATATATACATCCATATGTATATATGTATATATAAATATATAAATATATATATATATATATATATTTAAACATTTGGTTTTAAAACTTTGAATTCCAAATTCATTCCTTTCCTTCCTTGTCACCCACCCTTACTGGGAAGCAATTCAATATAGGTTGTACATGTGTAACTAATGCAAAACATTACCATAGTAGATATATTGTAGAAGACTGATTATATTTCCCTCCCTCCTATCCTACCTCCCACTTATTCTATTTTCTACTTTGGTCCTGTCCCTTTTCAAAAGTGTGTATTTCCAACTTCCCTCTCACCCCAGCCTGCCCTCTCTTCCATCATCCCCCCCCCTTCTCCTTCCCTTCCCCGATACACTCCTGTAGGGTGAGATACCCTATTTCATGTGTATGTCATTCTATCCCTGAGCCTAATTCAATGATTATAAGGTTGACCCATTCCATTATGCCTTCCTTTTCTTCCCCTCCATTGTACCCATTTTCTCTTGCCTATTCTATATGAGATAGTTTGCCCTATTCTGTCTCTCCCCATCTCCTCTCATTATATTCCTTTCTCACCTCTTGATTTGACCTTTTAAGTATCACACCTTCCTATTAAATTGGTCCTGTGACCTCTATCTATGTATACTTGTAAAAATATATATCTATATATACATTCACATATGTATTCATACACCTATATACCCCCTGATAAAGACTCTCTGTCTCTCTCTCTGTATATATATGTATATATATGATAGATATATGGATATAGATACAGATATAGATATAGATATTTCTATTCCCTTCAACTATTTTCATACTAAGAAAAGTTTCATCAGTTACAATTATCTTTTTTCCATGTAGGAATGTAAATAGCTCAACTTTGATAAGTTCATTATGATTTCTTTTCCCTGTTTACCTTCTCATGCATCTCTTGCTTCTTGTATCTGAATGTCAAATTTTCTTTTCATCTCTGTTTTTTTCTTCAAGAATACTTAAAATCCTCAATTCCACAGAATGACCATATTTTCCCCAGAAACATGATACTCAGTTTTGCTGGGTAGGTAATCCTTGGTTTTAACCCATCTCCTTTCACCTCCAGAATAGGCCCTTCAGTTCCTCAGGGTAGAAACTGCCAGATCCTGTGTTATCCTGATTGTGATTGCACAGTATTCAAATTGTTTCTTCCTGGCTGCTTGTAATATTTTCTCCTTCATCTGGGAACTCTGGAACCTGGCTATAATATTACTAGGAGTTTTCTTTTTGGGATCTTTTTCAGAAGGTGATTTGTGGATTCTTTCAACCTCTATTTTGACTTCTGGTTCTAAAACATCAGGGAAGTTTTCCTTGAGAATTTCTTGGAAGATGATTTCTAGGTTCTTTCTTTCATCATGGCTTTCAGGTAGTCCAATAATTTTAAAATTATCTCTCCTGGATCTATTTTCCAGGTCCAGTGGTTTTTCCCATGAGATAGTTCACATTGCCTTTTTTCTTCCATTTGTTTCGATCTGTTTAACAGCATCTTGATTTCTCAAAAAGTCTTTAGTTTCCCTTTGCCCCATTTTAAATCAAAGGAAAGATTCTCCTCAGTGAGCTTTTGAGATTCTTTTTTCATCTGGCAAATTTGGCTTTTTAAGGCATTTCTCTCCTCATTGCCTTTTTGAGAGTCTTTTGCCATTTGAGTTAATCTATTTTTTAAAGTGTTTTCTTCCTCAGTGAGTCTGTTGACTCTCCTTTCATAATTTTCTTACATAATTTTCATTTCTCCTTCCAATTTTTCCTGTACTTCTATGGCCTGTAACCAACTTGTGTTTTCCTTTGAAGTTTTTGGTACAGGGGTTCTGACTTCACTGTCTTGCTCCTGTTCCATGCTTTGATTCTCTTTGTCCCCAAAATAGGAGTCTGATGTTGAATTATTCTGTTCATTTTGCTTCCTTTGCCTGGGCATGTTACCACTCAATTACTTGACTTTTGGGCTTTTTGCTATAGTAGGTCTCTGCCACCAGATAGGAGAGCTTCCATCCCAAATCCTGGGGTTTTCTCAGCTTCTGGAGATATTAGTTGGGTGCCTTCTCTGAAGCCTCCACATCCTCTGGCAAGCTGGTCACACACCCCAGGACCTCCACCCTAGACTGCAATCCAGATCCAAGCAGGTTAAAGCAAGAGTGATTCCCCCTCAGACTGGTTGTTTGGTCCCCCTACACTCTGCAGGCCAGAAGCTGAAGCTTCATTGTGGCGCTGTTTGTGCTGAGACTCTTTAGCTTCTCACCCTGGCAGCAAAAGCTGATGCTCTCCCAGATGCTGGTCCCAAAGTCCACAGTGCTCTGACCTCTCACTTTGTCCTTGACATCTATATGTTGATAATTCTGGAAACGGCCACAGCTGCTGGTGTTCTGATGTTCCTCTAGCCAGCTGCTGGTCAGGCCTGTCCTAGGGCTAAAACCTAGGCTCCAGCCTGGATTAAGTTAAGTAAGGTTAAGTAAGTTGCTCACAATCATACATCTAGAGAATGTTGGAGCCAGGATTCAACATATATTGTTGGTGGTGTTTTTTTTTTTCTCTGATTCAAAGTCCTATACTATACCCACATTACCAACTAGCTATGTAAATTGATAGATAGATAGATGATAGATTCAGAGAGAGAGAGAGAGAGAGAGAGAGAGAGAGAGAGAGAGAGAGAGAGAGAGCGAGAGAGAGAGAGAGAAATACACACAGAGACAGAAACAGAGAGACAGAGATAGAGAAATGAGGACCATGAAAATAAAAGGAAATACAAATCCATCTTTAGAGAGAGAATTTCTCTCCCTGAAAAGTGGTTTTTAGGCATTGTGGATAAACCCAGCTTCAGTTTATCACCTCAAAACCTCAATAAATATACCAATTAAAGTAAAAAAGTGATAAACAAGAGAAGGGACATTGAAAGTAGTCTTCAGATCAATAACAGTAGTGGATTGTAGAAGTTGAGGTGTTGTGAGTGTGAAGATGGTCTCTGTGGTATAAGTTCTGAATTGGACCATGAATCATAAGATGAACTGGATTTTGAGTCCACATGGCTGGCATGAGTACTTCCACAAATGCCTAGGAATGAAGAAGAAATTGAAATAGAAGAACAGTAGAAATATTCCATGTAGTGCAATGAAGTTGAGTAGGAGTAATAATAACTTTCTAAAACTGGATACTGCAGATTAGTGTAAAATGAACAAAAAGCTGTGTAGTTGGGAATGATAAAGGCATCTCTGAAAACACATTCTTATCTGTCCTAAGTTTAAAAAAATTAAAAGGATTGTTTGAGAGTAAAATCTTTAAATCTTTTTTGGGAGGGAGAGAGAAAGGAGGAGTTACAAACCCATGTGGAACTGCAAAGACTAGGAAGGGACTGATATAGGCAAAACTCACCATACTTATTCAGCTGTCTACTAGATATATTTAACTCCATTTCCTTAAGGTATATCAAACTGTTTTGTTGTTGTTGTTGTTTTGTTTTGTTTTGTTTTTTTGCTTTTTTGGGGAGGGAGAGGGAAGGGAAATTGCGGTTAAGTGACTTGCCCAAGGTCACATGGCTAGTAAGTGCTGAGTAGCTGAGGCCGTATTTGAACTCAGGTCCTCCTGATTCTAAGGCCAGCGCTCTATTCACTGCACCACCTAGCCACCCCTAGGTATCTCAAACTGAACAAGAACATGTATTTTCCTCCAAACCTCGAAATCTTTCATTCTTCCCTATCTCAAATGAGGTTACCACTAAACCTATATTTACCTACATTCATAATTTTACTTTCATCTTTGCTTCTTCCCTCTCCTGATGCTATCCTATCTAATGAGTTATTAGCATTTCTTGGTTTAATGCCCCAAATAAATCTTCCATCCATCCCATTTCCCCCATTCATACAGTATCTATCTTTGTTCATACCTTTATCATATCTTGCTGAGATTATTTCATTTAGACTCTTTACTGGTTTCCTTGACTTCAGAATCTTTGCTCTCTAATTCTTCAACCACATAAGCACCAAATTCAAATTGATATTTTAAAAACACAGACCTGACCACTAATGATTCTGTATTGGCTCTAAAATGAAATGTAAAATCTTAAGTCTAGCAGTTGATGTTCTTCACAATTCAGCCCCTACCTATCTTTCTAGATTCACTTTACATAAGTCTTTCTTTTTATGCAATCTTTTAAAAATTTGTTTAGTATTTTATATTCCCCAATTTCATGTAAAAAAAAAAACCTTCCAACATTCATTTTTTTTAAATCTGAGTTCCAAATTAACTCTTTTTCTCCCTTCCCATACTCTGCCTCATTGAGAAAGCAAGCAATTTGATACAGGTTATACATGTATAGGTATACAAAACATTTCCACTTTAGTCATGTTGTGAAAGCAAAGAGAACAGAAAAACCCAAGAAAAATAAAGTAAAAAGCATGCTTAAACCTGTATTTAGATGCCATCAGTTCTTTTTTGGGGGGATAGATAGCATTTTTCCTCATAAGTCTTTCAGAGTTGTTTTGGATCATTGCATTGCTGAGAATAGCTAAGTCATTCACAGCTGATCATCTTACAATATTTCTGTTACTTTGTTCACAATACATGTCACTTTGCATCAGAAACTATAAGGCTTTCCAAGTTTTTCTGAAAGCATCCTACTCATCATTTCTTAAAGCACACTAGTACTCCTTCATAATCACGTGGCACAATTTGTTCAACCATTCCCCATGGATGGGCATCTGCTCAATTTCAAATTCTTTGCCACCAGAAAAGAGCTTCTACAGTTATTTTTGCACATATATGTAATTTTCTTTTTTTATCTCTTTTTTGTATACAGACCTAGTAGTAGTATTGCTAGGTCAAAGAGTGTAGTCCTTTGGACATACTTCCAAATTATTCTACAGAAGAGTTGAATCCATTCAGAAGTCCACCAACAGTGCATTAATGTCTTATTTTTCTCACATCTCCTCCAATAATTGTCATTTTCCTTTTCTATCCTATTAGCCAATCTAATAGTTCTGAAGTAGTACCTTAGAACTGTTTTAATTTGCATGTTTCCAATAAATAATGAGTTAGGTCATTTTTTTCATATGGCTAAAGACAGCTTTGATTACTTCATCTGAAAACTTCATATCTTTTGGTCATTTATAAAATGCTCTTAACTTTATAAATTTGATTCAATTATCTATACACTTGAAAAATGAGGCCTATAATAAAGAAACGTGCTTCATTTTTTCCCACAGTAATGACTTCTAATTACATTTCCCTCCATCTTATCTGCCCTGTTTATTCCATCCTCTCTCTCTCTCTCTCTCTCTCTCTCTCTCTCTTTCTCTCTCTCTCTCTCTCTCTCTCTCCCTCTCTCTCTCTTTCTTTCTCCCCTTTCATTCTGTCCGTCCTCAAAAGTGTTTTGCTTCTGACTACCCCCTCCCCGAATCTGCCCTCCCTACTATCACACCACCACCTTCTCTTATTCCCTTCCCCTCCTACTTTCTTGTAGGGTAAGATAGATTTCTATACACAATGGAGTGTGTATTTTATTCAATCTTTCATCCAATTCTGATGACAGTAAAGTTCAATCACTCTCCCTCACCTTCCCCCCTTCCACTGCAAAAGATTTTTCTTTCTCTTTTATGTGAGATAATGTATACCATTCTACCTCCATTTCTCCCAGATCTGAATATAGGCAAAGCAATGAAGTCCCACCTCAGTGCTAGGAGCGAGACTCCTATAATCTCGTTCTGACCAGTTGTTTGACCCCTTTACCATCTGTGGACTGAGAGTACTGGGAACAGCTACTACCACTGATTCAGTTGCTCCAAAGACCTGCTCCTGGTTTGCTGGTGCTAGGTCTGCAATGGCACAGTCTGCACTAGAAAATGTACCACTCTCACATAGGTGCAACAGACCTTTACTTCTGAACTAAGTTTTTTTGACTGGAAAATAATTTCAGTGCATCCTTTTGTGTCTTCTGCTGTGCCAGGGATAATTTTATGTCATTATTTAAAGGTGTTCATAGGGGTTTTGTCAAGAGCTCAGGTGAGATGCTGATTTTCCTCTGCCATCTACCATCTGCCATCTTGGCTCTGCCCTACACCCATTCATCTTTCATGCACTCTCCATTAAAGAAAGATACATTGATTGATAATGAGTGACCATAACTGTGGCAAGGGGAGAAAGCTTTAAAACCATTTATAAACATCATAAGAGACTCAAAAGCAAATTCAATAAAATGATATAAAAAATGAGCCTATGTTATATAAATTGGGCTTTTTATAATTAAAATGAAAGTTCTCCATCTATCACAGAAAAACAATGTGGAGGTGGAGCCAGGATGTTGAAGGGAAGCCAAGAAGTTGCCTGAGCTTTCCACAGTTTCCTCAGAAACAACATTAAATCAAGGCTCTAAATGGAGCAACAGAACCTACAAGAAGACATAGTGTAACAATTTTTCAGCTTAAGATTTACTTAGACTTCAGGAAGAGGTCTGTCTCACTTGAGGAACAGGAGAGAGCAGACCAATTCAGATGGTTACCAGGCAAGCCAGTGTGAGGCTCTTAGCCATAGGACAGATAAGAAACTGAGGCCCCTTGGTCCTAGGTCAGCAGACCAATGGCACATCAGGCCAGCTGTGAGGCCCTTAGTCTCAGCACAGAAGTGTAATAGTAATGGTATTTAAAGATCCCACTGTATTGGCTTGCTTTTTATTGAGTGTTAAAACCCAGAGCTTGTGAATCCTACTTGTAGGATGGATTTGTCGACATAAAAAGAGAAGGATGAACTGGGAGGAGCTGGTGCCCTGGATTGAGAGAGGCAAAAGAAGCAGCATTTTTGGAAGCAGCATTGTGGAGAGATAGAGAGAGAGAGAGAGAGAGAGAGAGAGAGAGAGAGAGAGAGAGAGAGAGAGAGAGAGAGGATTGCTGAGGGCCAATTTGAGCTGCTCAGGACTTTTAAGAGCTGCCACCCAGAGGTGCCAAGGACTGAGAAGACATGGCTGTGATGCCTGAACTTTGTATATCTGTTTTGATGTTGTTTTGCTAGATTTATCTGCTGGTGAAGGACAGTGCTATTGTTGCAGAGGTCCTGGAACCTCGATATTGGTTCAGGGGTCCTGAGACTGTTCTGCAGACAGAGAGTGAATTGCATCCACTAGTGAGGGACAGTGTTGTTATTGCAGAGTTCCTGGAATCTTGCTATTGGTTCAGAAGCGCTGAAGAAGGATTTTCTTGTTGTATGTTTACAGAAATACTGAAGGAGGGTCTTCCTAATGTTTTCAGGGGTCCTATGACTGTTCTGCAGACAGAGAATGAATTAATGAGGACACTGGCAATATATCTTCTGGCTTTGTTAAGCTTTGTCTCCCCAGGAACAGAGATTTCTGAGAACTTGCCTTGAGTCAAGATGAAGAAAAGACCTTTCTTTGGGTATTAAATGCTGTGATGATATATTAACCTTGTTGTAGCTCAGGGGTAGATGGCCTTTGTGCTCTCTACTGTCCCAGATGATAATTGTAATTCTGTTGTGAGCCAGGGGTAGGAAACTTTGGACTCTTTTGTGCTCTGTGACTGACCAAATGAATGTTCTTTGTTTATGTTTGGAAACTAATCTCCATTGGAGAAGAGGGTCTTTGGGATTGACTAAATGAATGTACTGCCCAGGGCTGGAATAGTACTTGGAAGAGGGACTTTGTGTGGAGTAGTACTTGGAAATTATTGAATTACATTTAGCTAATGCTATATTTTGATTTTCTCTGTTCTTAATTTGTCACTGAATAAAATGTAGAGTGTCTATGCTGGTATTTTGAACCTTGGAAGTTGCCTTTGCTTGGCATTACAAGAAGGAAAATCGTCAGCCCCAGAAACCAATAACAACAGTCAGGAACTGGCTCAGTGAGCAAGCTACCACCACCTATGACCTAAGTGCACAAAGCCAGTGATTAGGCCACTGGCCCTCCTTGCAAGAAAATTGATGAAGTGCCCTCTGTGCCCAAGGAGCAGAGATCAACTTTAAAAGCAAGGAAATAGGTAAAAACATGAGGAAGAAGCAAAAACGAAACAAACAAAATGCTTTGACCATAGAAAACTACCATAGCAACAGGAAAGATCAAAACAAACTGAGAAAAGGACAGCAATGCTATAATGCCTACATACAAAACCACAAAGGGGGGATATGACTTGGTTTCAAGCCCAAAAAGTATTTTAAAAGTAAAATTAGAGAGCTAGAAGAAAAACTGGGAAAAGAAATGAGAGGCATGTAAGAGAGTCAATAGTTGGAAAAGAAAGTACAAAAATTGATTGAAGAAAAAATTCTTTAAAAAATACAATCAGCAGGGTGGCTTGGTGGTTCAAAGAATAGAGCATTGGCCCTGTAGTTGGGAGGAGCTGAGTTCAAATCCAACCTCAGATCCATAACACTTGCTAGCCATGTGACCTTCAGCAAGTCACTTAACACCAATTGCCTGCCCTCCCCACTCCAAAAAGCAAATAAATAAATAAAAAATAAAATAAAAATACACAAAAATACAATTGGCAAAATGGGAGGGTGGGTGAATCCACTGAAGAGAAAAATTTCTTAAAAAATAGAATTTACCAAAGGAAAAATGGAACACAAATGATAACTAAAGAAAAGAGTTCCTTTTTTTTTTTTTTTTTGGAGGGCAACTGGGGTTAAGTGACTTGCCCAAGGTCACATGGTCAGTTTTTTTGTGTTAAGTGTCTGAGGCCAGATTTGAATTCAGGTCCTCCTAACTCCAGGGTTGGTGCTCTATTCACTGCACCACCTAGCTGTCCTGAAGAAAATACTTCTTTAAAAATTAGAATTGAGCAAATGGAAGCTAATGGCTCTGTGAGACATCAATAATTGGTTGGACAAAATCAAAGAAATGAAGAAATAAAAGAAAATGTAAAATACTTCATTGGAAAAATAACTGACTTGGAAAACATATGCAGGAGAGATAATTTGAGAATTACTGGACGTTGGCAGAGCCAAGATGGCAGAGTTAAAGCAGGAACTTGCTTGTTCATCCCCCAAATACCACCTATACTTGTAAAAAAATGACTTAAATCAAATTTTAGAGGTACAGAACCCACAAAATGACAGAGTGAAACAAATCCCCTGCTGAAGACAGGCTGGCAGGTCAACAGTAAGGGTGTGCCTCACCAGGCTGGGAATGTAGCACAGTCCTGCATGGGCCATGCCAGCACAAATCAGGCTGGAGTAGACTTCCTGGGACCAAATCACTGGCAGCTGTGGTGGTTTCCAGACTTCTCAACACCAAAACACCAAAGACAATGTAAAAGGTCAGGGGTGATACTCTTTTGGACCTGGTGAGAGAAGATCGTGGTCCAGCCCCTTCCCCAGGGGTGTCAGAGGTGGTGGCAACTGCAATGGCAACAACAGCAAAAATAGCAGCAACAATAACAGCCGCTTTTGGATCTTCAGGTCGACAGATGGTGGGGGCATCAAGCTGCTGATCAGAGAGAAATTATGGGGATCTCTTTGTTGGTGCTAAGGCAGGATTCTTTTGCTTTTCCCTGCTTCGATCTGCATCAGAGTCTTGGGTGGTGGTCCTGGAATGAGGAGGAGCACTTCTGGTGTAGAGTTGATGGCAGCTGTGGAGAAGGAGTCCTTCTCACAGTTCTGAGTCAGGTGCCTAGAAGTAGCACTGATAACAGCTGTGCTAAAACCCAGAAAATTGGGACACGGCACTCTCCACTTGGGAAGCTAAGTCCTATTGTGGCAAACAGCTGAAAAGCCAAGTAATTAGCTGGGAAAATGAGCAAACTGAGGAAAAGAATTCAGACTATAGAATCCTTCTTTGGTAAGAATGATGATCAAAACATAGAACCAGAAGAAGACAAAAAGTCAAAATTCCTAGATCAAAAGTCTCCAAAAAAATCATGAATTGGTTGCAGTCCAAGGAAGATCTAAAAAAGGAGTTTGAAAATCAACTTAGAGAAGTAAAGGAAAAATTAGGAATAGAAACGAGAGTGGTACAAGAAAATCAGGAAAACTGAGTCAACAGCTTGCTAATGGAGACCCAAAAACTATTGAAGAAAATAACGCCTTGAAAAATAGATTAACTTAAATGGTAAAAGAGGTCCAAAAAGTCAATGATGAAAAGAATGTCTTAAAAAGCAGAATTCACCTGATGGAAAAGAAAGTTCAAATGCTCACTGAATAAAATAATTCCTTCAAAATTAGAATGGAGGAAATGGAATCTAATGACTTTATGAGAAATCAAGATATTATAAAACAGATCCAAAAGAATAAAAAAAATAGGAGACAATGTAAAATATCTCATTGGAAAAATCACTGACCTGGAAAATAGATCCAAGAGAGATAATTTAAAAAATATTTGAATACCTGAAATCCATGACCAAAAAATAGAGCCTAGACATCATCTTTCAAGAAATTATCAAGGAAAACTGCCCTGATATTTTAGAACCAGAAGGTAAAACAGAAATTAAAGGAATTCACCAATTGCCTCTTGAAAAAGACACCAAAAAGAAAACTCCTAGGAATATTATAGCCAAATTCAAGAGTTCCCAGGGCAAGGAGAAAATCTTACAAGCAGTCAGGAAAATACAATTTGAGTATTATAGAACACAATCAGGATGATATAAAATCTGACAGCTTCTACATTAAGAGATCAAAGGGCTTGGAATATGATATTCTGGAGGTCAATGGAGCTAGAATTAAAACCAAGAGTCACCTACCTAGCAAAACTAAGCATAATCCTTCAGGGGAAAATATGGAATTTCAAAGAAATAGAGGACTTTCAAGCATTCTTGATGAAAAAACCAGGGGAGGCTAGGTGGCACAGTGAATAGAGCACCGGTCCTGAAGTCAGGAGGACCTGAATTCAAATCCAGCCTCAGACACTTAACACAAAAACTAGCCGTGTGACTTTGGGCAAGTTACTTAACCCCAATTGCCCTTCAAAAAAGAAAAAAAGAGACCAAAACTAAACAGAAAATTTGACTTTCAAATACAAGAAGCAAGAGATGACAAAGTAAACAGGAAAGAGAAATCATAAGGAACTTATTAATGTTGAACTATTTACATTCTTACGTGGAAAGACAACATTTTTAACATGAGATTTTCTCAGTATTAGGATAAAGGGAATATATATATATATATATATATATGTACATATATACATACATATATGTACAAATATATTACATATAATATACTTATATATACACACATACATATTTATATATGTACATATACATATATGTATAGGTCTTTGTGTATAGATAGACAAAGGGCACAGGATGAGTTGAATTTGAATGGATGATATCTAAAAATAAAATTAAGAGGTGAGAGAGCAATGTATTGAGAGGAGAAACGGAGAGATAGAATATGGTAAATTATCTCACATAAAAGAAGCACGAGAAAGCTATGACAATAGAGGGAAGAACAGGGAGGTGAAAGGGAATGAGTCAACCTTACTCTTATTGGATTTGACTAAAAGAGGGAATAACATATATGTTCAATTGGGTTTCTTACCTTAAAGGAACATAGGATGAAAGGAGATAAGAGCAGAGGATGATAGAAGGGAGGGCAGATTGGGGGTGAGAATAGTCGGGAGCAAATCCTTTTGAAAAGGGACAAGGTTAAAAGAAAAAAAAATAGAATAAATGGGGTGGAGGATAGGAGGGAAGACAACGTAGTTAGTCTTTTGCCATATGACTATTATGGAAATGTTTTATATAACTACACATATATAACTTATATTGAATGGCTTTTCTTTTTGGGAGGTGGGGGAGTGAGGAGGGAAGAAGGGAGAGAATCTGGAATTTTAAGTTTTAAAAACAAATGTTAAAAAAACAAAACTAAAAGCCATGATCAAAAAGAGCCTGTACATCATCTTTCAAGAAATTACCAAGATAAACTGCCCCAAGATCCTAGAACAAGACGATAAAAATGTCATTAAAAGAATCCACCATTTATCTCCTGAAAGAAATCCCAAAATGAAAAATCCAAGGAATATTTTAGCCAAATTCCAGAATTATCAGGTGAAGGGAAAAAAATACTGCAAACAGTACAGAGAAACAATTCAAGTATTGAAGAGTCACAGTCAGGATTATGTAGGATATAGCACCTTCTAGATTAAAGGATTTCTGGTCCTAGGGCACGATATTCCAGAGCAAAGGAATGTGGATTGCAATCAGGAATCAGCTAACCAGCAATATTGAGCATAATCTTTCAGGGAAAAAGATGGACATTCAATGAAACAAAGAATTGTCAATCATTCCTAATGAAAGTATCAGAGCAGAACCAAAAATTCAATTTTTAATATAACACTCAAGGGAAGCATAATATGGTAAACAGGAAAGGGAGCGAGGAAAAAGCATGCTATTCAATAAGGTTAAACTGTTTACCTCCTTATACGTGAAGATGATACTCGTAACTCTGAAAAGTAGTATCTTTATTAGGTCAGTTAGAAGGGCTATACATAGACAGAGGGTGAGGATATAAGTTGGCTTTGAGGTAACAACATTGAAAAATTATGGGGTAAAAAAAGAATTGTATTGGAAGAAAAGTAAATTTGAGGTGGAAGAGGGTAAATTACATCACATGAAAAGCTGCAAAAGACTTAATTCAGTATATGGATAAAAAGGAAAAGGGGGTGGTGAACATTGTTTGAACCTTATTCTTAAAGTATTTGGCTCAAAGAAGGCATAACAAGGGGCGGAGCCAAGATGGTGGAGTAGAAACAGCACTTCCAAGGTGCTCTGCCCCCCACCACTTCCAAACTATGTAAAAGGAGACTCTGAAAAACTTCTGGAACACCAACACCCACAGAACAACACAGAGAAGCTAACCTCCTGCTGAGGACAGCCCAGCAGCCCTGCAGGGAGGGCCAGGGCAGCTCTCTGGGAACCAACAGCCCAGCATGTGGAGAGCTGAGCACAGGTCTGCTTGAGCCTCTGTTTTAGCCCCAGGGTGGCCGGGCCAGCAGTTGGCTGGAGGGACCCCAGAACATGAGCAGCTGTGACGATTCCAGAATTATCAACACAGACATGCCTAGGAAAAAGTAAGAGGTTAGTGCCCTAAGGAATTTGGGACCCGTATTTGGGAAATGCATCAGCTGCCTTCCCTGGGGGCTAGAAACCACTGAGGAGACACTTGCAATTTTGCAGCTTCAGTGGCAGCATCAGCTCCTGGCCTGCAGACTGTAGGGAGATCCAGCTATCAGTCTTAGAGGTTAATCGCTCTTTCTTTAACCGGCTTGGATTTGTATTGTGATCTGGGGGAGGTCTGGGGTGGGTATCCAACTTGCCAGAACCGGAAGTTGTGAAGACATCAATGTTTGTGACAGAAGCTCCCCTGTCTGGTGGCAGAATCCAACTGTGGAAACAGGTCCAACAGTCAAGTAATTAACTGGCAACATGCCTAGGCAAAGTAAACAAAATAAACAAAAATTCAACATTAGACTCCTATTTTAGGGGCAAAGAGGATCGAAGCAGGAAACAGGAGGAGGACTGTGAGGTCAGAAATCCTTTTCCAAAAGCCCCAAAGGAAAATACAAGTGGGTTACAGGCCATAGAGGACCTTAAGAAGCAGATAAGAGAAGTGGAGGAAAAATTGGGAAGAAAATGAGAAGGATGCAGGAAAAGTATGAAATGAGAGTCAACAGCCTGACTGAGGAAAATAACAACCTAAAAATAGACTAACTCAAATGGCAAAGGAGGCCCAAAAGGGCAATGAGGAGAAGAATGCCTTAAAAAGCCAAATTTGCCAGATGGTAATAGAATCTCAAAAGCTCTATGCGGAGATTCATTCTTCAGAGTGAGACTGGAGCAAATGGAACCTAACGAGTTTATGAAAAATCAAGATGCTGTTAAACAGATCCAAACAAATGAAAGATTAGAAGGCAATGTGAAATATCTCATGGGAAAAATCACTGACCTGGAAAATAGATCCAGGAGAGATAATTTAAAAATTATTGGACTACCTGAAAGCCATGATCAAAGAAAGAACCTAGAAACTACCCTTCAAGAAATTCTCAAGGAAAATTGCCCTGATGTTTTAGATCCAGAGGGCAAAATAGAGGTTGAAAGAATCCACAGGTCACCTCCTGAAAAAGATCCCAAAAAGAAAACTCCCAGGAATAGTATAGCCAACTTCCAGAATTCCCAGATCAAGGAGAAAATACTACAAGCATCCAGGAAGAAACAATTTCAATATTGTGGAAACACAATCAGAATAGCACAGGACCTGGCAGCTCCTACACTGGGGGATCAATGGGCATAGAATATGATATTCATAAGGGCAAAAGAGCTGGTATTGAAGCCAAGGGTCACCTACCCAGCAAAAGTGAGTAATTTTTTCAGGGGAAAATATGGTCATTCAGTGGCATAGAGGACTTTCAAGCATTCTTGAGGAAAAAACCAGAGTTGAATAGAAAATTTGACATCCAGACACAAGAAGCAAGATATGCCTGAGAAGGTAATCATGGAAAAGAAATAAAAAGGAACTATTTACATTCCTACATGGACAAACAATAACTGTTACTGGTGAAATCTTTCTCAGTATGAAAATAACTTAAGAAGGGTATATGGGCATATGAATACATATGTGAATATGTGTATATATGTTTACAGTTATAGATGTATAGAGGGCACAGGTTGAATTTGGTGGAAAGGGATGATACTTAAGGGGTGAAGTTATGAGGTGAGAGGGGACAGTGGCAAGAGGAGATGGGGAGAGACAGGGTAGGGTAAACTATCTCGGGTAAAAGAAGCAAGGGGAAGTGGCTGCAGAGGAGGGGAAGAACAGGAAGGCAAAAAGGCAAAACCTTATTCTCAATGAATCTGGCTCAAGGAGAGAATGACATACATACTATATGGGATATCTCACCCTGCTGGAGTGTAGGGGGAAGGGCAATGAGAGGGGGGATGATGGAGGGGAGGGTATTCTGGGGGGGAGGGGAGGTTGGAAGTACCCACTATGGAAGAGGGACAGGATCAAAGTAGGGAATGGACCAGGTGGGGGGTGGGATGGGTCTGAGGGAATTATAAGCAGCCTTTTGCAATGTATCTACTATGGTAATGTTTTGTATAGCTATACATGTAGAACACATACTGAATTGCTTATCTTCCTAGAGGGAATGGGTCACAAGGGAGGAAGGGAATGGATCTGAAATTCAAGGTTTTACAATTAAATGTTTCAAATATATATAAATTGGGGCGGCTAGGTGGCGCAGTGAGTAGAGCATCAGCCCTGGAGTCAGAAGGTCCTGAGTTCATATCTGGCCTCAGACATTGAATGCACACACAAATAAAATCCTAGCCATGTGACCTTGGGCAAGTTACTTAACCCCACTTGCCCTCCAAAAAGCAAATATATATATATATATATATATATATATATATATACGCAAATCCTGTTATTAATACTATTTTACATGTAAATGGGAGATAAGATGTTCAGTCATTGGGGCACAGAGACTCACCTCGCCCTAATGCTAAAGTTGAAGGGGGTATGGGAGAAGATGTGGGAGAGAGCAGATTGGATGAAAGGATATTTTGTCGTACTGATGTTCTGGGTTGGTGGGTAGGGGAAAAATTGGGAAAAAAAATTGTAACTCAAAATCTGCTGGAAATGAATGATGTAAACCAGAAATTAATAAAGCATTTGTTAAAAAAAAAGAAGGCATAACATACACATTCTATTGTGTATAGAAATTCATCTTACCTTATTTCCAGGGAAAGATAAATTTACAAGTGAATTTTGCCAAATATTTAAAGAATAATTTGTTCCAATGATATATAAACTATTTGGAAAATAGGGAAATTGGGAAATATAGGGAAGGAGGAGGAGACAGGGAAAAGAAAAGGGAAAGGGTAGATGAAAGGGAGGGTAAAGTAGTAATGGAAATGGGAAAGAAAAGGAATTGGGTCAAATATAAGGGAGGGTAAATTGAGGGAGGTCATGGTCAAAATCTAAACATTTGTGAAGAGGGATAGGGTAAAAAAGAGAGAGAAAAATAAAAATGGGGTTGGATACAATGGAGGGAAATACACAGTTAATAATCATAACTGTGAATGTGAATGGGGTGAAATCTCCCATAAAACAGAATGGAATAGCAGACTGGATTAAAAACCATAGCCCTATAATATGTTGTCTTATGTTTATATGAAACACATTTGAAGCAGAGAGACGCACATAGATTAAAGCAAAGGGCTGGAGCAAAATCTATTATGCTTCAGCGATGAGTAAAAAAGAAAAAAAAGCAGCCATAGCAAACCTTATCTCAGACAAAACACAAGCAAAAATAGACGTAATTAAAAAAGATAAGGAAGGAAACTACATCATTCGAAAAGGTATCACAGACAATGAAGCAATATCAATACTAAATATATATCCACCAGGTGGTGTAGCATCCGCCTTCCTAGAGGAGTAGTTACATGAGTTACAAGAAGTAATAGACAGTCAAACTATACTAGTGTGGGACTTTTACCTGTCCCCCTTAGAACTGCATAAATCTAACCACAAAATAAATAAGAAAGAAGTTAGAGAGGAGAAGAGAGTTTTAGAATAGTTAGATATGATAAATCTCTGTAGAAAACTCAATAGAGATAGTAAGGCGTATATCATTTTCTCACTGAGTCATGGCACCTACACAAAAAAATTCTGCAAAACAGAAGAAATATTAAATGCATCCTTTTCTGATCATGATTTAATGAAGGAAAGGGCCATGGAAAGATAGAATAAAAGTAATCAGAAACTAATCTAGCCCTAAAGAATGAGTGGTTGAAGCAACAAATCATTCAAACAATCATAATTTCATCAAAGGGAATGACAATAATAGGAAAATATATCAAAATTTAGAGAATGTAACCAAAATCATCTTTAAGGGAAATTTTATATATTTACATGCTTGCATGAATAAAATAGAGAAAGAGGAGATCAATGCACGCAATTGAAAACCTATAAAAGGAACAATAAATAGTCTGAATTAAATACCATAATAGAAATTCTGAAAATCAAAGGAGAGATTAATAGAATTAAAATTAAGAAAACTGCTGAATTAATAAATGGAACTAAGAACTGGTTTCATAAAGAATGAAATAAACCTTTCAATAACTTGATTTAAAAAATGAAGAAAGTTAAATTAAGAGTATCAAAAATGAAAAGGGAGGGGCGGAGCCAAGATGGCGGAGTAGAAACAGCTCTTCCAAGCCTCTCTGCCCCCAGATTCTCCACAAACTATGTAAAAAAGGACTCTGAAAAACTTCTGGAGCCCCAGCACCCACAGAACGACACAGAGAAGCTAACCTCCCGCTGAGGACAGCCCAGCACCCTGCAGGAAGGACCAGCGCAGCGGTCTGGGAGCCGGCAGAGCGCAGAGCGCAGGAGCCGAGCAGAGCCCAGGTCCACGTGAGCCGAGGTTTTAGCCCCAGGGCGGCAGGGCCAGCAGCCGGCTGGAGGAACCCCAGAACACCAGGAACTGTGGAGACTCCAGAATTATCAACATAGACTTGCCTAGGACAAAGTAAGAGGTTAGTGTCCTATGGACTTTGGGACCTGTATTTGGGGAATGCGTCAGCTCCCTCCCCTGGGGGCTAGAAGCCACTGAGGAGACACGCCATTTTGTAGTTTTCATAGGCATTTCCGGCTCCCAGCCTACAAATCGTGGGGAGATCCATCGATCAGTCTTGGGGGGTAATCGCTCTTGCTTTAACCTCCCTGGATCTGGATTGTGATCTAGGGTGGAAGTTGTGGGTGGGTTTACAGCTTGCCAGAAACGGAAGTTGCCCCCCACACGTTCGGGACGAAAATTCCTCTAGCTGGCCTTAAAGCCATAGTGTGGCAACAAGCCCAAAAGTCAAGCAATTAAGTGGCAACATGCCAAGGCAAAGGAAACAGAAAAATGCAACCCTAGACTCCTATTTTGGGGGCATAGAGCGGGAAAAGGACTGTGAGGTCAGAAGTCCTGCTCCAAAAGCCCCAGGGGAAAACATGAGCGGGTTGCAGGCCATAGAGGACCTTAAGAAGGACTTTAAAAATCAAATAAGAGAAGTGGAGGAAAAATTAGAAAGAGAAATGAGAAGGATGCAGGAAAAGTATGAAATGAGGGTCAACAGCCTGACTGAGGAAAACAACACCTTAAAAAATAGACTAGCTCAAATGGCAAAGGAGGCCCAAAAGGGCAATGAGGAGAAGAATGCCTTAAAAAGTCGAATTTGCCAGATGGAAAAAGAATGTCAAAAGTTCACTGAGGAGATTCATTCCTTCAGAGTTAGACTGGAGCAAATGGAAGCTAATGACTTTATGAGAAATCAAGATGCTGTTAAGCAGATCCAAACAAATGAAAGATTAGAAGGCAATGTGAAATATCTCATGGGAAAAACCACTGACCTGGAGAATAGATCCAGGAGAGACAATTTAAAAATTATTGGACTACCTGAAAGCCATGATCAAGGAAAGAACCTAGAAATCACCCTTCAAGAAATTCTCAAGGAAAACTGCCCTGATGTTTTAGATCCAGAGGGCAAAATAGAGGTTGAAAGAATCCACCGATCACCTCCTGAAAAAGATCCCAAAAAGAAAACTCCCAGGAATATTATAGCCAGGTTCCAGAATCCCCAGATCAAGGAGAAAATACTACAAGCAGCCAGGAAGAAACAATTTCAATATTGTGGAAACACAATCAGAATAGCCCAGGACCTGGCAGCTTCTACACTGAGGGATCGAAGGGCATGGAATATGATATTCCAGAGGGCAAAAGAACTGGGAATGAACCCAAGGGTCACCTACCCAGCAAAACTGAGTATTTTGTTTCAGGGGAAAATATGGTCATTCAGTGGAATAGAGGACTTTCAAGCATTCTTGAGGAAAAAACCAGAATTGAATAGAAAATTTGACATCCAGACACAAGAAGGAAGAGATGCCTGAGAAGGTAATCAGGGAAAAGAAATCAAAAGGAACTTATCAAAGTTGAACTATTTAAATTCCTATATGGAAAAGCAATATCTGTGACTGATGATATCTTTCTCACTATGAAAATAATGGAAGAAGGGGGTGTGGTCATACAAATACATATGTGAATGTGTGTGTATATGGTTACAGTTATATATGGACAGAGGGCATAGGTTGATTTTGTTGGGAAGGGAGAGTACTCAAGGGATGAAATTATGAGGTGAGAGAGGAAAGTGGCAAGAGGAGATGGGGAGAGACAGGGTAGGGTAAACTATCTCATGTAGGGGAAGTGGGTGCAAAGGAGGGGGAGAATAAGGAAGGCTAAAAAGGCAAAACCACATTCACATTGAATTTGGTTCAGGGAGAAAATGACATACATACTAAATGGGATATCTCAACCTGCAGCAGGATAGGGGGAAGGGGGATGAGAGGAGGGATGATGGATGGGAGGGCATCCTTGGGGTGAGGGGAGGTTGGAAGTACCCACTATAGAAGAGGGACAGGATCATGTAGGGAATGGACCAGGTGGGGGGTGGGATGAGTGGGAGGGAATTATAAGCAGCCTTGTACAATATATCTACCATGATAATGTTTTGCATAGCTAGACATGTACAACATATACTGAATTACTTATATCCCAAGAAGGAATGGGTGACAAGGGAGGAAGGAAATGGATCTAAAATTCAAGGTCGTAACATTAAATGTTTCAAATATATATATAAATACTATTATTAATACTCTTTTGCCTATAATTGGCAGATAAGATGTGCAGGCATTGGGACACAAAGATTCATCTTCCTCTAATGGAAAAGTCGATGGGGGTATGGGAGAAGGTATGGGAGAGAGCAGATTGGAGGAAGCGATATCTTGTGGGACTGCTATTCTGGGAGGTTGGGTAGGGGAATAATGGGGGGAAAATGATTGTAACTCAAAATCTGGCGGAAATGAATGATGTAAAACAGAAGTTAATAAAGTATTTGTTTAAAAATAAAAAAAAAAAAAAAAAAAAAAAATGAAAAGGGAAGGGACGGCTAGATGGCACAGTGAATAGAGCACTGGCCCTGGAGTCAGGAGGACCTGAGTTCAAATTTGACCTCAGACACTTAACACTTACTAGCTATGTACCATTGGGCAAGTCACTTAATCCCAATTGCTATGCCTTTCCCCCTCCAAAAAGCAAAAAACAAAAAACAAAAAAAACAAAAACAAAACACAACAAAACAAACAAATAAAAAAAACCCAAAAAACAAAACCCTCAAAAACAAAAAACAAAACATGAAAATGAAAAGGGGGGCGGCTAGGTGTCGAAGTGAGCAGAGCGATGGCCCTGGAGTCAGAAGGACCTGAGTTCGGATCCGGCCTCAGACACTTAACCCACACAAACAAAAACCTAGCCGTGTGACCTTGGGCAAGTTACTTAACCCCAATTGCCCTAAAAGGGGTGGCTAGGTGTCGCAGTGAGTAAGACCCCGGCCTCGGAGTTGGGATGACCCGAGATCAAATCTGGCCTCAGAAAATGAGCACCCACACATAATGACTAGCCGTGTAACCTTGAGCAAGTTACTTAACCCCAATTGCTTAAAAAAAAAAAAAGAAAGAAAGAAAGAAAATGAAAAGGGCAAATTCAATGAAGAGGAAATTAAAATAAAAATTAGCAACTATTTTGCCCAACTGCATGACAACAAATCTAACAACTAAGTGAAATGGGTGGGTATTTAGAAAAATATAAATTGTTCAGATTAATAGAAGAGGAAATAAAACACAGTGCCATTTTAGAAAAAGAAGTTGAATAAGCCATCAATGAACTCCCTAAGAAAAAAAAATCTCCAGGGAAAGATAAATTTACAAGTGATTTCTATCAAATATTTAAAGAATAATTAGTTCCAATGATATACAAACCCTTTGGAAAAAATGACAAGTCCTACCAAATTCTTTTTATGATACAAATATGGTGCTGATACTTAAACCAGTAAAAGCCAAAACAGATAAAGAAAACTACAGGCCAATTTCCTTGCTTAATAGTGATGTAAAAATGTTAAATAAAATATTATCAAAGAGATTACAGCAATTTATCATAAGTGATTTATCAACAATTTATCACACTATGACCAAGTGGGATTTATACCAGGAATTCAGCCTGATTCAATATAGGAAAACTATTAGCATAATTGACCATATTAACAACAAAATTAACAGAAATCTTATGATTATCTTAATATATGCAGAAAAAGCTTTTGACAAAATATAGCACCCATTCCTATTAACATTAAATAGTATAGTAATAAGTGGAGTTTTCCTTAAAATGACAAGTAGCATTTATCTAAAACCATCAGCAAGCATATGATATAGAGATAAGATAGAAGCATTTCAAATAAGATCAGGGGTGAAACAAGTATGTCAATTATCATAATTGTTATTCAATATTGTACTAGAAATATTAATTAGCTTTAACAATAAGAAGAGTAAAAGAAATGGAAGGAATTAGAATAGACAATGAAGAAACAAAGCTATCACTCCTTGAAGATGATATGATGGTATACTTAGAGAATCCTTGAGAATCTATGAGAAAATTACTTGAAATAATTAAAAAGTTTAGCAAAACTTCAGGGATGTAAAATAAATGCACATACATCATCAGCATTTACATATATATAATATATAAATATACATATATTATATATGTGTGTGTGTATATATATATATATATATATATATATATATATATATTACTAATAGCACCTGGCAGTGAGAGATTGAAAGAGAAATTCCATTTAAAGGAAATGTAGACAATGTAAAATATTTGAGAGGCTTCATTCCAAGACAAACCCAGGAACAATATGAACAAATTTACAAAACACTTGTCTCACAAATGAATTCAGATTTAAATAATTGCAAAAATATCAGTTGCTCATGGGTAGGCTGAAATAATATAATAAAGATGAAAATTCTACGTAAATTAGTTTACTTATTCAGCATCATACCAATCAAACTACCAAGACATTATTTTATAGTGCTAGAAAAAATAATAACAAAATATATCCAGAATAACAAAAGGTCCAGAAATATCAAGGGAATTAATGAAAACAAATTCAAAAGAAGGTGGCCTACTCATACCAGATATAAAAATGTATTATAAAGCAGCAATCATCAAACCTAGTTGGTACTGGCTAAGAAATTGAGCAGTGGGTCAGTGGAATAGATTAAGTTCACAAGACACAGTAGTCAATGACTATAGTAATCTACTGTTTGATAAACCCAAAAACTCCAGATTCTGGGATAGGAATTCACTATTTGAGAAAAACTTCTAAGAAAAAGGGAAAATTATAAGGCAGAAACTAGGAATAGAACAACATCTTGCATCATATATTAAGAAAAGTTCAAAATAGATACACGATTTAGACATAAAAGGTGAGATTATAAGCAAATTAAGACAGTAAGGCATAGTTTACCTATCACATCTATGGTGAAAAGATGAATTTATGATCAAACAAGAGAGAGAGCATCTTGAAATGTAAAATAGATAATTTTGATTACAATAAATT
The DNA here is from genome assembly GCA_011680675.1 of Gymnobelideus leadbeateri. Lineage (NCBI taxonomy): Eukaryota > Metazoa > Chordata > Mammalia > Diprotodontia > Petauridae > Gymnobelideus > Gymnobelideus leadbeateri. Next base: position 224,882 of record WOXC01011322.1, read on the forward strand.
AAAAGGTTTTGCAAAACAAAACCAATGCAATCAAGAATAGAAGGAAAGTATAAAGATGAGAAATAATTTTTTGCAGCAGTGTCTCTTTTAAAGGCTTCATTTCTAAAATATACAGAGAACTGAGTCAAATCTATAAGAAAACAAGTCATTCTCCAATTGATAAATGGTCAAACAATATGAAAAGGCAGTTTTCAGAGAAAGAAATTAAAGATATCTATAATCATAAAAAATGCTCTAAATCACTATTGACTAGAAAAATGCAAAATAAAACAACTCTGAAGTATCACACCACACCTATCATATTGGCTAACATGACAAAACAAGAAAATGATAAGTGTTGGGAAAATGTGGAAAAATTGGTACACTAATGCATTCTTGGTGAGGTTGTGAACTGACAGAACCATTATGGAAAAAAATTTGAACTGTGCTGAAACAGTGATAAAATTCTATACCCTTTGATCCAGCAGCAATACAACTACTAGGTCTGTATCCTGAAGAGATCACAAAAATGAGAAATAGATCTGAAAGTACAAAAATATTTCTAGTAGCTCTTTTTGTGGTAGCAAAGATTGGAAATTGTGGGGATGCTCATCAATTAGGGAATGGCTGAATAAGTTGTGGTACATGAATATAATAGGATAGTATTGCTCCCTAAGATATTATGAGAAAGTGGATTTTAGAAAAAAAAATGGAAAAACTTACAGGAAATGATGCTGAATTAAATGAGCAGAACCAGGAGAACATTGCACATATGTGCAACATTAAAAAACTATGGAATCTGAATGTATATCAAAGAATGCTATTTTCTCTATTTTTTCTTGTGGTTTTTTTTTCCTTTTATTTTTGATTCTTCTTTGCACCATGACTCACACAGAAATATGGTTAATGTGATTGTACAGGAATAAGCTCCAATCAGATTGCATGCAATCTTTGGAAGGGGAGAGGAGAGGGAGGGAAAAATTTAGAACTCGAAATATTATTAAAGTGAATAGTGAAAAACTAAAAATTGATTAATCAAAAAATAAATATCACCAAAATCTACATCATATATAACAGGAGATATTGGTACTAGTTTATAAACATTCAGTGACACATCCTCTCTTTTGACAAATTCTCTAATGTGCAAAATTGTGAAATTATTTATAATCTCAATAGCAATTCTTATTTTATGTTCTTTTGCTCAATCTCTGTAAGGGAATATGCCATCAAATTGTTTTGTTCAATTATTTATCTAGGTCTATTTGGTATATCATAACTTTTTTTAAAGAAAGAAATTTATAAGAAGTTGTTACTTCTCCATGGACAAAAGAATTACAAGAGAAAAACTGTCACAGTGAGCAGACAATTACAGGATTTAGAACTAGAAGGGACCTTAGAGATACTGAATCCAAATCCTTCATTTTACAGAAGCTGAAAATGAGTCACAGATCCATGAAGTTTCACAGCCAGAAGTCACATAGGTATAAAGCAATACAGTTGATATATGACATGGTCTTCTGACAGCTTTTTGTGACTAAATTGAAATGCTAGGAAGACACATCTAGTTGCTCTTTTAGAACCTTTAACAAAGTAGTAAAAAGCTAGTCATGAAAGTTTGTACATAAAGTTTGACTCTAAAGTCTTTTGAGTCAAAAGTGTTAGATTTATGATTAGCATGAATGAGCTATAATCAACATCAGCCAAAGGATTAACCCCATTGATGAGATCAGAGAATTGCAATTTTAAAGTCTGAAGGTATCTCAGCAGCCATCTAGACCATTCCATAAAGCTACAAAGTGACAGACTTATGATTATATTCTTGGTCAATTTTTAATTTGTCCATTTATTTTTTTTTTAAAGCAATTGGGGTTAAGTAACTTGCCCAAGGTTACACGGCTAGTCATTATTTGTATGTGGGTGCTCATTTTCTGAGGCTGGATTTGTTCTCGGGTCATTTCAACTCTGAGGCCGGCGGTCTTACTCACTGCGCCACCTAGCTGTCACCCATTTAGTTTTTACTTACTGTATTCTGATTATAAGCAACAAACTATGCATGAGAGAAATTTTAAAATTCAGTCACTAGCTAAGAGTATAAGACTAAAGGAAAGCCAAGTTCTCTTGACTCCAAGAACAGACTTCTATTTCCAGGACTATTTTATCCTGCTTCTGTAAAAAAAAAAAATAAAAGAAAAATAAAACCCAGAAAATTCTAATTTATATGTATTATTAACTTTTTCTAAACAAACAATTATAATCTGAATTTAAATATATTTTTAATATTGATCATATCAATCAATTCAATGGGGATAATGTATCTAGAATATAGATTTATTCACTGAGCTCCTTTACTTTTAAGGTTCTAGAATTTTAGGGAAAAGAGAGCAGAGCACCTATGTCACACCAGAAGTGGAGACAGATGGCTGCAGTGAGTAAGAGTGCCGGCCCTGGAGTCAGGATGACTTGGACCCACACTTAAAATAACTAGCCATGTAACCTTGAACAAGTTACTTAACCCCAATTGCTTTAAAAAAATGGTCCTGGGCTTGGAATCACAAGACAATGATTTAAGTAGCACAGTTCCTGGCACATAGTAAGTGATTAATAAATGATTGCTCGATCTTTGTGATTTGATGGCTATGATATTTTGGACAATTCAATTGACCTCTCTGGACTTCAGTTTCATTTTTTAAAAGACATTCTAATGCTTTTCTACCTCTACATGTTAATCTTTTATGCAAAATAAATAAATATTGTTAATTTCAACAACCCTGAATTATTCCAACAGCACATACATTGGAGATGGTACTGTAGATAAAGAATCACCTTGATTTCTAATGGAAAAAAGGCAGTAGAGAGTAAGTTAGTTTCCATTTGGGTGACTAGACAGTGCTGTCATTGTTTCCAAACTTCTCACTGACATGGAGGCTTTTAACAAATTCTTTTGGTGATACTACATGATTGGGAATCATGTGCCATGGAAAGATGAATATGGTATAAGAAGTATGCTACATATTATCAATGATAACTTTTCTAATGAAAACTTACAGAAGAAATACAATTAAAATATATATATATATATCAGGAATATTACAAGAATAAGAGCCAATCGATATTTAGTTCAAATAATGTCATGTTAAAAAGATGCAAAAAGAACTTTAAAAAATATTTTCATCATAGGATCAGAGAAGTAGAACTAAAAAAGTGTGTAGAGTTCATAAAGCCTAACAATCATTTTATGTGTAAAGAAAGTGAGACACAGAGATTAGGTGACTTAAAAATCTCATAGTACCTATCTGATGCAGGCTTCAAACCCTGATTTCAAATCCAGCAAACTATGAAATTCACCACTCTGCTTTATTATATAGATTTATGAGAGAATGTAGACAGGAATTAGGCAGTGAAAGAAGGCATATATGGACTATATTCTGTGTTATTAGCAGGAATACTCACAATAACGACGTATTAGAATAAAAGATTACTAGTTAAAAGGGAACTTAATAGCCATCTAGTCAAGCCCAGACCTGAGAAAGTGTGCTCTCAATAATGTACTTAAAGGTGGATCATTCCAGCTTTTCCTCAAAACTTTAAAATGATGGAAATTTCTTGCCTCTTGAGGCAACTGGTTCTAAAATGAACCCTCACTGAGTCGGGGTGATAAATGCTTAACAGTAAGATCTCCAGAAAAGAAAATGCATTCCCCACACTTTTAAAAAAAGTTTAATCTACCCATTAGCATTATCTTTATCACTTTCTTAAGCCTAAACGATCAACAAAATAATAAAAAACCAGCCTCAATTTGCACTATTACTGTATTTCCATGTTGCAAATACTCATACTGAAATTTTCATAACGATTCTTCCAGGACATTTCTAAATGTCTTTTAATACATGTCCAAATTTACCTATTTTCTAACTGCATTAATTGATTCTAGTTATATCTTCTAGAACCAAGTAGAACGGATGTACTCTGTCTTCCATGTCAGTCTGCTACATACTTGAATAAAGCTTTTATTACCCCTGCCCCAATTACAGAATAGTCTCTTCTTGAGGCTAAATGTCTCCAATTTTCATGAAATACATTTGGAATGAACTAAAGGCCATTCATTATCTTATTGCCATCATTATATCAACTTCAGTTACAGATGCCCTTCGTAAAATGTAATGACGTATACTAAACATTATGCCCCAGAAATGGTAGAAAAGGTAGAAGAATTCACTAGAATTGTCATGTTTTTATTCCCAGAAGTTATACTTCTCAATGTAGCTCAAACTTAAATGAGTTTTTTAGTTACTCTAATAACATCCTTGATGAATTTTGAGCTTGAAGTCAAGAAGCCAAGTCAACAAGTACTTATTAAGTATATACAATATTTTAGTTGTTGCGTTCTAACCATTAAGACTAAAAAGATGAGGGGCAGAGCCAAGACGACAGAGTAGAAACAGCACTTCCACTGCACTCTAGCCCACACCACTTCAAAATCATGTAAAAGGGGGACTCTGAACAACCTCTGGAGCCCCAGCACCCACAGAACAACACAGAGAAGCTAAGCTCCCGCTGAGGACAGCCTGGCAGCCCAGCAGGGAGAGTCCAGCGCAGCACTCTGAGAGCCTGGCCCAGGCCACCTGAGTCACGGTTTTAGCCTCAGGGTGGCCAGACCAGCAGCTGGCTGGAGGGACCCCAGAACACCAACAGCTGTGGCGTTTCCAGAATTAACACATATATGCCTAGAAAAAGTGAGAGGTTAGTGCCTTATGGAATTTGGGACCAGTGTATACTGTATAGAAGTGCATCAGCTTCTTCCCCCAGGGGCAAGAAGCAACTGAGGAGTCCCAGCATAGCTGCCATTTTGCAGCTTCAGTTACAGCTTCAATTGCATCTTCAACTCCTGGCCTGCAGTCTGTAGAGGGATCTGGGGATCAGTCTTGGGTTAATCACTCTTGCTTTACCCTTCTTGGAGCTGGATTGTGGTCTGGGGTGGAGGTCCTGGGGTGTGTGTGTCCAGCTTGCCAGGGTATGTGGGGGCTTCAGGGAGGGCACCAAACTCATACCTCAGGCAGTTGAGAAGACCCCAACCTTTGGGACAGAAGCTGCCCCATCTGGTGGCAGAGTCCTACTGTGGCAACAAGCCCAAAAGTCAAGTAATTAAGTGGCCACATGCCTAGGCAAAGGAAACAAAATAAACAGAAAAACTCAACATTAGACTCCTATTTTGGGGGCAAAGAGGATCGAAGCATGGAACAGGAGGAAGACTGGGAGGTCAGAACTCCGGCTCCAAAAGCCCCAAATGAAAATATGAGTTGGTTACAGGCCATAGAGGACCTTAAGAAGGATTTTAAATACCAAATAAGAGAAGTGGAGGAAAAATTGTGAAGAAAAATGAGGATGCAGGAAAAGTATGAATTGAGAGTCAACAGCCTGACTGAGGAAAATAACACCTTAAAAAATAGGCTAACTCAAGTGGCAAAAGAGGCTCAAAAAGGCAATCAGAAGAAGAATGCCTTAAAAAGCCAACTTTGCCAGATGGAAAAAGAATCTCAAAAGCTCACTGAAGATATTCATTCCTTCAGAGTTAGACTTGAGCAAATGGAAGCTAATGAATTTATGAGAAATCAAGATGCCGTTAAACAGATCCAAACAAATGAAAGAATATAAGGCAATGTGAAATATCTCATGGGAAAAACCACTTATTTGGAAAATACACCCAGGGGAGATAATTTAAAAATTACTGGTCAACCTAAAAGCCATGATAAAAGAAAGAACCTAGAAATCATCCTTCAAGAAATTCTCAAGGAATTGTTTAAGGGAAAATATGGTTATTCAGTGGAATAGAGGAATTTCAAGCATTCTTGAGGAAAAAACCAGAGTTGAACAGAAAATGTGACATTCAGACAGAAGAAGCAAGAGATGCTTGAGAAGGTAAACAGGGAAAAGAAATCAAAACAAACTCATCAAAGTTGAACTATTTACATTCCTGCATGGAAAAACAATAACTGTGAATGATGAAACATTTCTCAGTATGAAAATAATTGAAGAAGGGTATGTGGGCATATGAATACATATGTGAATGTGTGTATATATGTTTACAGGTATACATGGATAGAGGGCACAGGTCGAATTTGGTGGGAAGGGATGATACTTAAAGGGTGAAGTTAAGAAGTGAGAGAGGAAAGTGGCAAGAGGAGATGGGAAGAGACAGGATGGGGTAAACTATCTCATGTAGAAGAAGCAAGGGGAAGTAGTTGCAGGGGAGGTGAAGAACAGAAAGGCAAAAAGGCAAAACCATATTCTCATTGAATTTGACTCAGGGAGGGAGTGACATGCATACTAAATGGAATATCTCACCCTGCAGGACAGTGGGGGAGGGGATGAGAGGGGGGCTGAAAGAGAGGAGGGCATGCTGGGGAGAGGGGAGGTTGGGGGCACCCACTTTTGAAGAGGGAGAGGATCAAGGCAGGGAATGGAATATGTGGGAATTGGGATGGGTGGGAGGGAAATATAGCCAGTCTTTTACAATATATCTACTATGGTAATGTTTTGCATGGCTATACATGTACAACATATACTGAATTGCTTATCTTCCCAGTGGGAATGGGTAACAAGGGAGGAAGGGAATGGATCTGGAATTCGAAGTTTTAAAATTAAATGTTTCTAATATATATAAATACTATTATTAATACTATTTGCCATGTAACTGGGAGATAAAATGTGCAGACATTGGGGCACAGAGATTCACCTTTTCCTAATGGAAAAGTCATAGGGTGTATGGGAGAAGAGATATGAGAGAGCAGATTGGATGAGGGGATATCCTGTGGGACTGCTATTCTGGGGTGGTGGGTAGGGGAAAAATGGGGAAAAATTGTAACTCAAAATCTGACAGAAATGAATGATGTAAACGAGAAGTTAATAAAGCATTTGGGAAAAAAAAAGAATAAAAAGGCAAAAAAATAATCCCTGCTTTCAAGTATTCGAACAGATGAAACAGTATGTATACAAGTATGTGCAAAAAAAATATATTACAAAATATATTGGAGACTACTAATTATAGGAAATCATTAGCATTAAGGGGGATCAAGAAAAACTTCTTGCAGAACATGAAATTTTAGCTGGGACCTGAAGAATATCATGGAAACCAGGAGACAGAGTGCAGAGGGAGAGAATTCCAGGCATGGGGAAGAATCAGTGAAAATGCCAGGTCAGGAAATGGAATATCTTTTGATAGGAATCACAAAGAATCTAGTGTCACTGCTGAAATACAATGTTGGGTAAAATAAGTTATAAGGAAACAAGAAAACTTGGAACGTAGTAAAGACCAGGTTTTACTTTTAATATCCCCATATATACATGAATACACATACATATATACATGTACACATTATATAAGTGTATATAAATATATTAGATAACATATGCACATTATATACAATTTATATACACATATACATATACACATAAGTATATGTATATACATATACACATAAGTATATGTATATACATATACACATAAGTATATGTATATACATATACACATAAGTATATGTATATACATATACACATAAGTATATGTATATACATATACACACACATAAGTATATGTATATACATATATACGTAATTACTATTTTTCCTCCAAAAGAAAAACTGCTGCTCAACTGTGGTTCATGGTTCCTATATTTATAAAGGTAATTTCTTATACCCATTCATCCCTATTATCTTTCATCTCATTAGATTCTGTCTACTTTTTGAACCAGTTGGGAGCATTTGGATCCTATATTCTCTGAAGCATTGTCATATTGAAATATTTGTTGAATGAATGAATGAGTTCACTCTGAATCATTTTGCATAAATCGCATACCCCATTCTAATTTCCCTATTTTCATCTGAAATAAATAAGCCAACTCTAAATACTATGAGTGTTTTCCTGCCAGATAAATGTATATGCATTTGGCTCTCAAGAAGATGCTTCATTCTAGTGCCAAAAAATAACCATACTAGCTGACAGGAGGAGAAAGGTAAAGTAGCCTGGGGTTAAATACTTGACACATTAATCCACAGAATGAATAATCCACATGGAGATAATTGAGGTGGATTTAATTCTGGGACATTATTTTTCCTCACGTACCACACAATCATGTTAAACCCTCACTAGGCATGCTTTCAGTAATGATTGTCAGTTCATGGAAAGGGGAAAGAAAACCACATTCTACTTCTGGAGACTAAATTGTCCCAGATCTCATCATCAACCAATATTTATCAAGTTCATGGTAAGATCAATTCCCTTCAGCTTTAGATGAGAACCTTTCCTGTGTGGACATAGGGATAAAGGGCTGATAAATGTGCTTTTGGCAGAGCTACATGTATGTGGGGTGAGGAAGAAAATATAATACCACTCTTACTTTTTTTTTACCCTAGTATCATTAAGGTCTGGTCTATTTCCCAAGTAAGAGTATCTCTTTTTATTTGACACAGGTTCATTTATTGACATTTCATATCCTAGTCATTTGACCCATCATATAGAGACCTTGAGGTTTATGAGGCACAGAGAACAATTAAGAAATCAAATGCCTTCAATAAATTATAAACAATTTGAGCTTTTATAATCTACATTTATTGTTCATTATGGACCCTTTTTATAAGTACAGTGTACATTTTAAAAGATTATATAATATTTACTCTACATTCTAAGTCTATTATCATATGATTAAACAAAACAGTAATGCAAAGGAAATAAATAAATGCGTTTAATATTTTAGAAAAGACTTCAAGGATAATACAATAGCCATACTCTAACCAAATGCAATTCTGAACCTTGCTCCCTTTATAAGTCAGAGTAAAATAAGGAGTTTGTAGTCTCAGTTGGGATGCCTGTGATCAATGAATCCAATTAATTCATATATATATATATATATATATATATATATATATATATATATATATATTGATAAAGTCAACTGGGTTGCAATTGTAAACCAATAATTAGGCAATCCTATCATATAGGTCAGGTTTTGTTGCATGATATCTTTATGCTCTCAGCATGGATACAAGAAGAAGAGAGCTATACTAATATCATATAAATACTTTTTTATTAAACTTCTGGACTACCTTCTTGGTAATCCTTATGTAATCATAGAGTAGTACTTTTGTTCCACTCATGATCAAGTAAAGAAAGATTATTCATTTTTTCATTTATTTTTTGCAGGGCAATTTAAGATACTTGAGTGAAAGAACAGTGTACATCAAATAGTATCTACCTGCCTCACATTATTATTGTGAGAAAATAGCTTTGCACTCAAGCCAATTGTTTTTTTTTTTTTTCTATTGAGTAGTCTACTTTGTGCTATGTTAAATGTCGCCAGTTATATGTGTGAGTCATAATTGTTACCCACGAAATCTTCATTGGGTCCTCAGAACATCCATCCATTCATGTATTGGTGTTGGTTTGTGATTTTCTTGATATACTGTAATGGTAATGGGAATTTGAATATCTTCCCTGCCCCTTAATAAGCCTAAGGGGATTTGAAAATCTTTCCTGCCCCTAATAGGCCAAATGTAATCACATGGAGCCTGTGGTGGGATAAGTTTCCTGAAGGGTGGATCAGACCTACAGGAAGCTGGGAGTCAGAGGAGTTAGATCTAGAGGGAGAAGAGGACACACCCAAGGAGACAGCTAAGCGTGTGAGTATTTGTAGGAAGGCTACAGGATGGTGTGGTTTCCTGCTGTGCTATGGTGTATTGACTTCTTTGTTGCTATGATGGATTTGACTTTCTGGTGTTGGGAATTGGTTTTCTCGTGTCTCAATAAATGTTTTGCTTCTGTCTTCTATATGGAGAATTTGTTATATTTTATGATTAAGAACTATGCCAGAATATTCACAGTTGCCTTCAATGTTGCGAATATCATGTTGGTGCTACATATACATAACTTGTAATATGGAAATTCTCTCCATCAGAATGAATAGGCTACTTTTCAGTGTCTTCTATTTTGCCTAGAGCACTGAGAGTTTTAATGTCTTGCCCACAACTAATACTCATCAGAAATAGGACTTAGAGGTTGATTTTCTTAACTCCAAAGACAGCTTTCACTATACCATTACTGTTTAGTGTACTTCTACAATTTCTATTATTAAAAGATAAAATCATGAAAAATGATGGTTGCTCCTAAAATTTAAATTTTGTATTGTGTGTAAAAATAAGGGACATTTTTAAAATGTCATAAATAGTTCCACCATTGATTCAGGGCCACTATTTTTAAAAAATATTTTTGAATAAAATTTTATGGTTATTTTTAGTTTACATAATTCATTTCCACAAGATTTTGAGTTACACATTTTCTCACCATTTTCCCCTACCCACCACCCCAAAACAGCATTTTTTTAAACAAATGCTTTATTAACTTCCATTTTACATCATTCATTTCTGCCAGATTTTGAGTTACAATCATTTCCCCCCGTTATTCCCCTACCCAACCTCCCAGAATAGCAGTCCCACAAGATATCACTTCCCCCAATCTGCTCTCTCCCATACCTTCTCCCATACCCCCTTCAACTTTTCCATTAGAGAAAGGTGAATCTTTGTGTCCCAATGCCTTCACATCTTATTTCCCAATTATAAGCAAAAGAGTATTAATAATAGTATTATATATATTTGAAACATTTAATGTTAAGACCTCGACTTTCAAATCCATTTTCTTCCTCCCCTGTCACCCGTTCCCTCTGGGGAAATAAGTAATTCAGTATGTGTTGTACATGTCTAGCTATGCAAAACATTATCTTTCATAGTAGATATATTGTACAAGGCTGCTTATAATTCCCTCCCACTCATCCCACCCCCCACCTGGTCCATTCCCTACATGATCCTGTCCCTCTTCTATAGGGGGTACTTCCAACCACCCCTCCCCCAGGGATGCTCTCCCATCCAACATCCCTCCTCGCATCCTCTTTAGCCCTATTCTGCTGCAGGTTGAGATATCCCATTTAGTATGTATGTCATTCTCTCCCTGAACCAAATTCAATAAGAATGTGGTTTTGCCTTTTTTGCCTTCCTATTCTCCCCTTCCATTGCAACCACTTCCCCTTGCTTCTTCTACATAAGATAGTTTACCCTACCCTGTCTCTCCGCATCTCCTCTTGCCACTTTCCTCTCTCACCTCATACTTTCATCCCTTGAGTATTCTCCCTTCCCAACAAATTCAACCTATGCCCTCTATCCATATATAACTGTAACCATCTACAAACACATTCACATATGTATTCATATGCCTACACACCCTTCTTCCATTATTTTCAAAGTGAGAAAGATATCATCACTCACAGTTATTGCTTTTCCATATAGGAATGTAAATAGTTCAACTTTGATAAGTTCCTTTTGATTTCTTTTCCCTGATTACCTTCTCAGGCATCTCTTGCTTCTTGCGTCTGGATGTCAGATTTTCTATTCAACTCTGGTTTTTTCCTCAAGAATGCTTGAAAGTCCTCTATTCCACTGAATGACCATATTTTCCCCTGAAACAAAATACTCAGATTTGCTGGGTAGGTGACCCTTGGGTTCATTCCCAGTCCTTTTGCCCTCTGGAATATCATATTCCATGCCCTTTGATCCCTCGGTGTAGAAGCTGCCAAGTCCTGGGCTATTCTGATTGTGTTTCCACAATATTGAAATTGTTTCTTCCTGGCTGCTTGTAGTATTTTCTCCTTGATCTGCGAATTTTGGAACCTGGCTATAATATTCCTGGGAGTTTTCTTTTTGGGATCTTTTTCTGGAGGTGACCTGTGGATTCTTTCAACCTCTATTTTGCCCTCTGGATCTAAAACATCAGGGTAATTTTCCTTGAGAATTTCTTGAAGGGTGATTTCTAGGTTCTTTTTTTGATCATGGCTTTCATGTAGTCCAATAACTTTTAAATTGTCTCTCCTGTATCAATTTTCCCAGTCAGTGGTTTTTCCCATGAGATATTTCACATTGCCTTCTAATCTTTCATTTGTTTGGATCTGCTTAACAGTATCTTGATTTCTCATAAAGTCATTAGCTTCCATTTGCTCCAGTCTAACTCTGAAGGAATGAATCTCCTCAGTGAGCTTTTGAGATTCTTTTTCCATCTGGCAAATTCGACTTCTTAAGGCATTCTTCTCCTCATTGCTCTTTTGGGCCTCCTTTGCCATTTGAGTTAGTCTATTTTTTAAGGTGTTGTTTTCCTCAGTCAGGTTGTTGACCCTCATTTCATACTTTTCCTGCATCCTTCTCATTTCCCTTTCCAATTTTTCCTCCACTTCTCTTATTTGATTTTAAAAGTCCTTCTTTATGTCCTCTATGGCCTGCAACCCGCTCATGTTTTCCCCTGGGGCTTTTGGAGCAGGACTTCTGAACTCACAGTCCTTTTCCCGCTCTATGCCCCCAAATAGGAGTCTAGGGTTGCATTTTTCTGTTTCCTTTGCCTTGGCATGTTGCCACTTAATTACTTGACTTTTGGGCTTGTTGCTACCTTATGGCTTTAAGGCCAGATAGAGAAATTTTCATCCCGAACGTGTGGGGGGCAACTTCTGTTTCTGGCAAGCTGTAAACCCACCCACGACTTCCTCCCTAGATCACAATCCAGATCCAGGGAGGTTAAAGCAAGAGCGATTACCCCCCAAGACTGATCGCTAGATCTTCCTACTACAATTCATAGGCCAGGAACTGGAGCTGCCTCTGAAAACTACAAAATGGCGTGTCTCCTCAGCGGCTTCTAGCCCCCAGGGGAGGGAGCCGACGCATTCCCCAAATACTGGTCCCAAAGTCCATAGGACACTAACATTTTACTTTGTCCTAGGCATGTCTATGTTGGTAATTCTGGAGTCGCCACAGCTGCTGGTGTTCTGGGGTCTCTCCAGCTGGCTGCTGGCCCTGCCACCCTGGGGCTAAAACCTCGGCTCACGGGGACCTGGGCTCGGCTATGCTCTGTGCACTGCATGCTGCCGGCTTCCAGACCGCTGCACTGGTCCTTCCTGCAGGGCTGCTGGGCTGTCCTTAGCAGAGGTTAGCTTCTCTGTGTCATTGTGTGGATGCTTGGGCTCCATAAGTTGTTCAGAGTCCCCTTTTACATAGTTTGGGGGGAATCTGGGGGCAGAGTGGCTTGGATGAGCTGTTTCTACTCTGCCATCTTGGCTCTGCCCTCCAACATCCCAAAACAGCAATTTCAATGGATATCCCCTACCCCAGTCTGCTCTCTCCTATATCTTTCCCCATTACCCCTCTGATTTTCCAGTTGGGCACAATGGATCACTAGGCCCCAGTGACTGTATATCTGATTTCTTAGTTGCATGTAAAATAATAATAATAATAATAATACACACACATATATATACATGTATATGTATATGTATATATATATATATATATATATATATATATATATATATATACATATATTTTAACTTTTGATTTTAAAAATGTGAATTCCAGATTCTTTCCCTTCCCCCCTTGTCACCTACCCTTACTGGGTAGATAAGCCATTCAATATAGATTGTCCATGTATAGCTATGCAAAACATTTCCATAGTGGATATATTGTGAAAAGCTGACTATATTTCCCTCCATCCTATCTCACCCCCACTTGTTATAGTCACTACTTTGATCTTGACCCTTTTCAAAAGTGGGTACATTCAACTTCCCTCCCCCACAGCCTGCCCTCCCTTCCATCTTCCCCTCTCTTATCCCTGCCCCTTCCCCCCTACTCTCCTATAGGGCGACATACCATATTTAGTGTGTATGTCATTCACTCTCTAAGCCAAGTTCAATGAGAGAAAGATTGACTTATTCCCTTTCTCTTTCCTGTCCTTTCCCTCCATCGTAACAGTTTTCCCTTGCTTCTTCTATATGAGATAATTTACCCAATTCTATCTTTCCCCATCTCCTCTCATTATATTCTTCTCTCACCTCTTAATTTCACCTTTTAATTATCGTTGCTTCCTATTCAATTGATCCTATGCTCTCTGTCTATGTATACCTGTACACATACAGATACACACTTACATATGTAATCCTACACCCATATGCCCTCCTAGATAGACATATATATGTATACACACACAAACACGCATATATACATATATATGTATACACACACACACACACACACACACACATATATACATATACACATTTCTATTCCCTTCAACTGTTCTCATACAGAGAAAAGTTTCATAAGTTACAATTATTTTTTCTATTGTATAGGAATGTAAACAGTTCAACTTTGATGAATTCCTTGTGTTTTCTTTTCCCTGTTTACCTTCTCATGCTTCTTTTGCTTCTTGTAATTGAATGTTAAATTTTGTATTCAACTCTGGGTTTTTCATCAAGAATGCTTGAAAGTTCTCTATTTCATTGAATGACCATATTTTCCCCTGAAACATGATACTCATTTTTGATGGGTAGATGATTCTTGGTTTTAATCCCAGCTCCTTTGACTTCTAGAAGATTATATCCCAAGCCCTTTGATCCCTCAGTGTAGAAATTGTCAGACCCTGTGTTATCCTGATTATATTTACACACTATTCAAATTGTTTCTTCCTGGCTGCTTGTAATATTTTCTCCTTGATCTGGGAATTCTGGAACCTGGCTATAATATTCCTTGGAGTTTCCTTTTGGGGATGTTTTTGAAGAGGTGATCGATGAATTCTTTCAACCTCTATTTTGCCCCTGGTTCTAAAACATCGGGGCAATTTTCCTTGAGAGTTTCTTGAAGGATGATTTCTATGTTCTTTTTTTGACCATGGCTTTCAGGAAGTCCAATAATTGGATCTATTTTCCAGGTCTGTGTTTTTTACAGTGAGGTATTTCACATTGCCTTCTATTTTTTTCATTTTTTTGAATCTGTTTAATATTATATTGATTTCTCATTACGTCACTAGCTTCTGTTTGCTCCAGTCTAATTCTGAAGGAATGATTCTCTTCAGTGAGCTTTTGAGATTCTTTTTCCATCAGGCAAATTTGGCTTTTTAAGCCATTCTTCTCCTCATTGCCTTTTTTGAGCCTCTTTTGCCATTTGAGTTAATCTATTTATTTTTGTTTTGTTTTTGGTTTTTTTAAGCAATTGGGGTTAAGTAACTTGCTCAAGGTTACACGGCTAGTCATTATTTATGCGTGGGTGCTCATTTTCTGAGGCCGGATCTGATCTCGGGTCATCCCAACTCCGAGGCCAGCGCTCTTACTCACTGTGCCACCTAGCCGCCCCTTTAGGGCAATTGGGGTTAAGTAACTTGCCCAAGGTTACACGGCTAGGTTTTTGTTTGTATGGATTAAATGTTGGAGGCCGGCTCCGAACTCAGGTCCTTCTGATTCCAGGGCCGGCGCTCTATTCACTGCGCCACCTAGCCGCCCCGAGTTAGTCTATTTTTTAAGGTGTTTTTTCTTCAGTCAGGTTGTGGACTCCCATTTCATACTTTTCTTGCATCATTCTCATTTCTCTTCCCAATTTTCATCCACTTCTGTTATTTGGTTTTCAAAATCCTTCTTAAGCTCCTTCATGGCCTGTAACCAGTTTATATTTTTCTTGGCAGCTTTTGGTGCAGGGATCCTGTCTTAGCTGTCTTCCTCCTGTTCCATGCTTTGATCCTTTTTGTCCCCAAAACAGGAGTGTAAAGTCGGATTTCTGTGCTTGCTTTGCTTCCTTTGATTGCTTATTTTGCCACTCAATTACTTGATTTTTGAGTTTTTGCCACAGTAGAACTCTGCTGCCAGAGAGGGAAGCTTTGTACCAATTGCTGGGGTTTTTGCAGCTTCTGGAGGTATTATTTGGGTCCCCTCTCTGAAGCTTCCACACATCCTGGAAAACTGGTCATACACCCCAAGAGCTGTACCCTAGACCACAATCCAGATCCAACGATGTTAAGTCAAGAGCAATTCCCCTCAGGCTGGTCTCTTGGTACCCCTAAAATCTGCAGGCCAGGAGCTCTGAAGAAGCCATGCAGCAGCAGCTTCATGGCTGTGGCACCTCAGCTGATTCTCCCTCCAGAGGGTAAAGGCTGGACCACACTCCTGATGTCCTGGTTTCAAAGTCCACACTGCACTGACCTCTCACTTTGTCTTTAGCATTTATGGGTTGATAATTTGGTAAACCTCCACAGCTGTGGTTTATCTGAAGTTCCTCTAGCCAGGGGCTGGTTGTGGCTGCCCTGAGGCTAAAATCTCCTGCTCTTACAGGGCTGGGCTTGGCTCCCAGAGTGCTGTGCTGGCCCCTTCCTTTCAGCATGCTGGACTGTCTTCTGTGGGAGGTTAATTTCTCTCTGTTATTTTGTGGGTTCTGCAGCTCCAAAGTTTGTTTAGAGTCATTTTTTTACATGAACTCGAGGAGTTGGAAGCAGGAGCCATGCAGAAGTCCTGTTTCTACTCCACCATCTTGGCTCAACCCCCAAAGTCATTATTCTTAACTGCTGACCACTGCCATTAATCTATGACTATGAGATGGAACAAAGTCACATCAACTTATTCTGTAATAAAATATAAGTTCCTGGACACAATACATTGTACACATAGATGAAATTTGAGAGTCCAAGTCCAGAGTAGTAACTGTTACTTGGTGTTTGGCATAATTAGCCTATGTGGATAAAAGTGGTGGTATGAATGGGTATGCTAATGGGGAAATTTAAAAGTTGCACTATACACTTGAATCATATTATTTAAATTTTATCAGTACCAGTGTGTAATGTGTAGCATCTGCATAAATGGGTAATATAAATGTTTACAGCAATCTTTACATAATGAAAGGATAATTTCTTACCCTATTGTAAAGTCACAGAAGGCATCCTCATGCATCCTGAAGCAAATGTAAATATACATTTGCAGCAATAAAAAGATTAAGGTCATGGTTCCTCTGTCCCCTCTGGACAGAAGAACTGGCTCTGTTTTTATAGTATCACTTTTTGATATGAAGAATATTCAAAAGTTACTTCGCTTGGCTTTAAAGGTGATTGTCTCTATTCTAAACAAACTTTCAAACAAAATACCAAGAAAAAAAAAGAAAATATTGATGGTTTTCCTCTGTTCATATAATTGGAAAGAAAACTGTAACATATTCCTTTTGGGTACTAAACATGATGAGGAGAGATTTTAGTTACTATATCAAACTACAATTTTGGTAACAATTATTACTTTGTATTTTGATGAATGGAGTACAAACATTTGAATCTGTCATCATACTTGATGGACACGGAAAAGGTTACAAATCCAAAGTTATATTAGTAGTAGGTTAGAATAAATGAGTTTGCCCTGGGGATATGATAAGTGATTCATGACTATACCTAAGTAATTTTTCTTCCTGTCTCAAACCTCATCAAAGACAGAACCTCAAGAGGCATCTTGAGCCCCATTGCTCACAAATGAGAACACTGTCCTTGGACTGGCTCCTCTGGAGTTTAAGTAATATCCAGAACTGGCCCAAGAAGTGCTCTGGATATTGCACTCCTAAAAATAATCATAAACTTGGCTGTTCTTCCATTGGTTGTTTAAATTGTGAGTAATCCCTGTGGCCAGTGCCAGAAATGAACACTCTCATATCCTAACGCAGGAAAAATGTAGAACTCATCTTTCAAATACAAATCAAAATGAACTTAAAAATAGGAGTCCACTATTGAATTTTTCTATCATTAAGAACTCCAGTAGCTAACATTTTCTAGTGCAAAGATGATCATCCATTTACAGGATATGTGACCTTTATAGAAAGCAGATTTCATTATGCTTTCAACAGGTAATAAATACTCATGCGTGTCATGTGCCCACAGCTGTGAAAATCTTTGTTGTTTTTTACCCCGATGAGCTTGATTTCTTATATGAAAAACACGTACAATGTTATATAAGAAGCAGTTGGATAGAGCAGTAGATTGTTGGCTAGACCTGGAGTAAGAATATCTTAATACAAATCTGACTTCAATCTAGCTATGGGACCTTGGGCAAGTCACTTAAGTCCATCTACCTGTTATCTCATTTGTAAAATGGAGATAATCATAGGACCTATTTCACAGGGTTCTTGTGAGAAAAAAAATATATTTGTACAAGCAATTTGCACAGTTTAAGGTACCATGCTAACCATTATCATTAAGAATCATTTTCAATAAAGTAATAATAATTATTTATTCCACTGACAGCAATAGAGTCATTACACTAGAAAGCTGCTGCAATGTTCCTATTATCAAGAATAAGCTGAAGTATTTTAAGTTGATAGATATATTCCTGTCCTTAGAGATCTCCAAAGCAGGAATTTCTACAATCTCATTAACAAATACTACTTCTGCTCTGAGGCTTTTCTTTATAGGCAACATCATGATGCAGTTCTCTTTCCTCTAGCTTTATTCCCAGGGAGATATTGTAAACAAATAATATGTAAATTAACTGAAGCTTAATAAAATACTAAATTAAAAATGGAGGAGGTGCTTTTGCTTTACAAATTGTAGGTGTCAAATTTAAAGAGAGACATAAAGATAGTGATATGCCATAATATGTTGAAAACAGTAAAATCAGTATGAAAAAGGATCTCTATACAAATCTATTTTTTTCATATTTTGATTGATTTATTTATTTTTAGTTTTCAACATTCATTTCCATAAGATTTTGAGCTCTTTGCCATGGTAGAGTGGAGTGGAGCTTTCCGAGTGGAGAGAGCTGCGTTCCAAATCCCTGGGGTTTTCAACCATTGTTGCCAGAGCTATTGTCCAACCCATGAGGAGGGTACACTCTCTACAGCCACCACAAGCTCTTGCACACTGGACACACCCCCTAGGACCACCACCCAAGACTGTAACCCAGATCCAAGGATGTCAAAGCAAGAGTGATTACTCTCTGAATGGTTGCTTGGCCCCCTTCTATTTATAGGCCTGGAGCTCTGGAAGCAGCCACGTTGCAGCAGCTGCAGCCTACCCTGGGGGTAGATATCATATTGTGCTCTTTTGTGACCCAGTTCCAACAGAGTTCCCCATTGACCTTTTACTTTCTCTTTGGTGTTTATGGGTTGAAAAGTCTGGAAACTTCCACAGCTGTTGATGGTCCACTCTCCTGAAGTCTGCTCTGGCCAGTCTGTGCCACTGGTTGGGGCTGACCCAGGACCCAAGCAGCTCACATGGGAATGCTCAGCTCCCAGCCCTGTGCGAAAAACCCTTCCTGTCAACCTGCCAGGCTGTCTTCAGTGGGAGATTTCTTTCTTTCTGTCACTTTGTGTATTCCATAGCTCTAAAATTTGTATAGCGTCATTATTTTATAGGTATTGGAGCTTGTTGGAGTGGGAGCTTAAGCAAGTTCTTGTCTTTACTCTGCCATCTTGGCTCCACCCCACTATTTTTAATAAATTTTTTAAAATTTAGACAATTTTTTTAATTTATATTTTTTAAAATATTTTTTAATTTTATTTTTTTAAAGTTAGACAAATACTAAAACTTAAATATAGGATAAGAAAAGATAAAGAAACATTATAAACTTAAATATGAAATATGAAAAGAAAAAAATATATGCACAGAAGAATATAGGAGAGGATTCAGAATATATATCAATAACTTTCATGAATGTCTATATTTTAAATACTGTGCATAATGTTGAATTTTGTCTATCTTTTCTTTACTTCCATGTACTTTTCTTTTATTCTCTTCTGTACAC
Source organism: Gymnobelideus leadbeateri (assembly GCA_011680675.1). Lineage (NCBI taxonomy): Eukaryota > Metazoa > Chordata > Mammalia > Diprotodontia > Petauridae > Gymnobelideus > Gymnobelideus leadbeateri. Next base: position 244,471 of record WOXC01011322.1, read on the forward strand.
TTTTTACTTTGTTCTTTTTCCCCCTTACTCTTCCCTCACCTCCCAGGCTACAATTAAGCTGTGAAGGACTTGAGGTGGACTAAATACTGTGAGTTTCAATATGGAATGGGAACTAGACAAGGAGCTGAACAAGGAACTGAGAGCTGCCTGCCTTTTAATCTGGGTGACAGTTGGATGAATTCAGGCAATGATGGGACTATGGAAAAGGAACCACGAAGTTTGGGAGCCAGCACTAGACAAGATGAAAAGACCTTTTCTTGGGTGCTTAATGCTGGCTGACAAGATCATGATTTACTGTGACCTGGGGGTGGGAAAATTTTGAACTTTGTAACTTGTATCCCTTAAGCATGATTGAGTTGAGGATGATTGGTATCTAGTCTCCAGTCAAAAAGAAAGAAGACTTTATGACTGACTAGATTAAGGCAATATGACCTAGGGGTGGGAGACCATTGTACTTTGTATCACTTAAGGAGAATTGCTTAGCTAAGGATGATTGAGTTAAGTACTTAATGAATAATATCTTTTGTTTAGAACTATGTGACCATTTTAGTGATAATTTGTTACATTATATCATTGTGAATGCTCTACTTTGATTTCTGTGAATGTTTTGCCTTAGTTTACAGCCCAATAAATAGAGAGTTCACTATACTATGTGATCAGAACCTTAAAGCTATTAACAGTAGCAGGAGAGCTGCTCAAGCTTGGCTTATACATGGATATATTTATATATAGATATTGATATATTTATACATAGGTATTAATATATACATATGTATATAAATACAAACACACATATATAATTGCATATATATATACTTTCCCTAAAAGATTCTACCCTTAATCTTTGCTTTTATGTTTGTGTGCATCTCTTTTTTCCTATCTCTCCTTACTCCTCTGCTTCTATTCACTACCCTCCCCTCCTATTACTTAGCCCACACCCATCACAATGACCTCTCCCATATTCTCCCTTTCCTATAAATCAACACATCTTTTTGTAATATCCCTGTGACCTATTCCCTTACCATCTCCTTTAGAGATCCCCTCCTTATCCTCTACTTCCTCCTTATCCCCTTATATTCTATTTCTTTCTTAATTTAGACTTTTATACTCTTCTAGATATATATGTATTTTCCCATATTTAACCCAATAGGTTAAATTCCCAATGAAAATAGGTTTCCAGAACTAACCATTCCTCTAGCCCATATAATTTCTTTGTATTGGTTCATCCTCTTGTATCTCATTTGCATAAGAATTACTCTTTGAGGGGTGGCTAGGTGGCGCAGTGAGTAGAGCACTGGCCCTGGAGTCAGAAGGACCTGAGTTCGGATCCAGCCTCAGACACTTAACCCACACAAACAAAAACCTAGCCGTGTGACCTTGGGCAAGTTACTTAACCCCAATTGCCCTAAAAGGGGTGGCTAGGTGGCGCAGTGAGTAAGAGTGCTGGCCTTGGAGTTGGGATGACCTGAGATCAAATCTGGCCTCAGAAAATGAGCACCCACACATAAATAATGACTAGCCGTGTAACCTTGAGCAAGTTACTTAACCCCAATTGCTTAAAAAAATTAAAAAAAAAAAAAAAGAATTACTCTTTGACCTGTTCTTGAATGGTTTCACTACTTGAAGTCAGATTATACACAGGTCTGCCCCAAATTTTCTTATAAGCTGGCTAATTACTAATAACAATCTTAGACATAGGTTTTACATTTTGAATACATAAAAGGTAAACAGTGTATCCTCATTAAAATCCTTGAAATCTGTCATTGCTATGTACATTATATTTCTTTTGGTTGTTGTATGTCAAATATTCTATTAAATTCATTTTTTTGAAACAAAGTCATGAAAGTCTGACAATTCATTAAATATCCACTTTTATTTTTCATTCAGAATTATGCTCAGCTTTGCTGGGTTTGATATTTTCAGACAGAAGCCAAGTTCTTTTGCTCTTTGATATATAGTTTTCAAAGTCATGTGACCTTTTAGTGTTGCCAGTGCTGTGTCTTGTGTGATTCTAATTGTGGTACTGCCATATGTAAATTATTTTGTTTTTCCTTGTTTCTCATAATATTTTGCCCTTGATCTGGAGGTTTCAGAATTTTATTCCTCTGAGTTTTCCTCATAGGACCTCTTTTCAGGAGGTGATTGGTAGATTTTATCCTATTTCAACCTTTCCCTCTTGTTCTAATGCTTCAGAACAATTTTGTTTAATTATTTCTTGTCTTATTGTATCAAGATTCTTTTTTATTAATTATTTTTAGTTTTCAACATTCATTTCCACAAGATTTTTAGCCACAAATTTTCTCCCTATCTCTTCCCCACCACACCCCAAGATTGCAAACATATTGAAACACCTTCCCTCAGTCTGCCCTCTCTTATATCCCTCCATCCCCCCTTACTTTCTTGTAGGGCAAGATGGATTTCTATACCACATTGCCTGTATATCTTATTTCCTGGTTGCATGTAAAAAACAATTTTTTGAAACATTTGTTTTTAAAGTTTTGAGTCCCATATTCACTCCCTTCTCCATCCTCACCCCTCCCTCCTGGGAAGACAAGCAATTCAACATAGGTTATACATGTGTTGTTTTATAAAACATTTCTAAAGTAGTTGTAATATGAAAGATTAAGTATATTTCCCTCTATCCTATCTTGTCCCCCATTTATCCTATTTTCTCCTTTGACCCTGTTCCTTTTCAAAAGTGTTTGCTTCTAACTACCCTCTCCCCTAATCTGCCCTCCCTTCTATCATCCCCTGCTCTTTTTCCTTCCCCCCTACTTTCCTGTAGAATAATATACCCAATTGAGTGTGTATATTCTTCCCTCCTGTAGTACTAATGCAATATTTAGAGTGCCAATGATCATGATAAAGACTGTGACTAAAGCCATTGCATGGCGTTCAATCACAAAATATACCAATCTCTCCAGATAGAGGACAGAACTGAAGCATTTGTTTAGACACCAGAAAACCCAATCCCAAAACCAGTAAGCCAATTCCATCACAGTACCAAAGATATTCAGAAGTCACAACAATGCTGAGAGCCACAGCATCCTCCAACCTTCCTGCAAACCAATACAAGATCAATATTTACTCCCAAACCTCTCTATCTCCCTAATGAGCATCTTCTCTTCCCCACCATTTTGCTATCTCTAACCAGCTTGCTGTGGGCTCTTCTTCACTTCAGCAAATTCCCTCCAAAACAGGCTCCATGTGATCATATTCAGCCTATTATGGGCCAGAGTTTACTTTCAAAGCAGGGAAGGTCTTAAAACTCCCTTCCCCCCACCAGGTCTATTAAGGGGAAGGGAAGATCTTCAAATACATATTCTCGTCATCCAAGCCACTCTGCCCCCAGATTCACCCACAAACTATGTAAAAGAGGACTCTGAACAACTTCTGGAACCCCAGCACTCACAGAACGACACAGAGAAGCTAACCTCCCACTGAGGACAGCCCAGCAGCCCTACAGGAAGGACCAGCACAGCGGTCTGGGAGCCGGCAGCACGAAACACGCAGAGCGCAGGAAGCAGAGCCGAGCAGAGCCCAGGTCCCCATGAGCCTAGGTTTTAGCCCCAGGGCGGCAGGGCCAGCAGTCGGCTGGAGGAACCTCAGAACACCAGCAGCCGAGGAGACTCCAGAATTATCAACATAGACATGCCTAGGACAAAGTAAGAGGTTAGTGTCCTATGGACTTTGGGACCTGTATTTTGGGGAATGCGTCAGCTCCCTCCCCTGGGGGCTAGAAGCTGCTGAGGAAACACGCCATTTTGTAGTTTTCAGAGGTAGCTCCAGCTCCTGGCCTGCAATTAATTGTAGGGAGATCCAGCAATCAGTCTTGGGGGTGGGGGGGTAATCGCTCTTGATTTAACCTCCCTGGATCTGGATTGTGATCTAGGGTGGAAGTCATGGGTGGCTTTACAGCTTGCCAGAAATGGAAGTTGCTCCCCACACGTTCGGGAGGAAAATTCCTCTATCTGGCCTTAAAGCCATAGTGTGGCAACAAGCCCAAAAGTCAGGTAATCAAGTGGCAACATGCCAAGGCAAAGGAAACAGAAAAATGCAACCCTAGACCCCTATTTTGGGGTCATAGAGTGGGAAAAGGACTGTGAAGTCAGAAGTCCTGCTCCAAAAGCCCCAGGGGAAAACATGAGTGGGTTGCAGGCCATAGAGGACCTTAAGAAGGACTTTGAAAAATCAAATAAGAGAAGTGGAGGAAAAATTGGAAAGAGAAATGAGAAGGATGCAGGAAAAGTATGAAATGAGGGTCAACAACCTGACTGAGGAAAACAACACCTTAAAAAATAGACTAACTCAAATGGCAAAGGAGGCCCAAAAGGGCAATGAGGAGAAGAATGCCTTAAAAAGTCGAATTTGCCAGATGGAAAAAGGATCTCAAAAGCTCACTGAGGAGAATCATTCCTTCAGAGTTAGACTGGAGCAAATGGAAGCTAATGACTTTATGAGAAATCAAGATGCTGTTAAGCAGATCCAAACAAACGAAAGATTAGAAGGCAATGTGAAATATCTCATGGGAAAAACCACTGACCTGGAAAATCGATCCAGGAGAGACAATTTAAAAATTATTGGACTACCTGAAAGCCATGATCAAAGAAAGAACCTAGAAATCACCCTTCAAGAAATTCTCAAGGAAAACTGCCCTGATGTTTTAGATCCAGAGGGCAAAATAGAGGTTGAAAGAATCCACAGGTCACCTCCTGAAAAAGATCCCAAAAAGAAAACTCCCAGGAATATTGTAGCCAGGTTCCAGAATGCCCAGATCAAGGAGAAAATACTACAAGCAGCCAGGAAGAAACAATTTCAATATTGTGGAAACACAATCAGAATAGCCCAGGACCTGGCAGCTTCTACACTGAGGGATCTAAGGGCATGGAATATGATATTCCAGAGGGCAAAAGAACTGGGAATGAACCCAAGGGTCACCTACCCAGCAACACTGAGTATTTTGTTTCAGGGGAAAATATGGTCATTCAGTGGAATAGAAGACTTTCAAGCATTCTTGAGGAAAAAAACAGAATTGAATAGAAAATTTGACATCCAGACACAAGAAGCAAGAGATGCCTGAGAAGGTAATCAGGGAAAAGAAATCAAAAGGAACTTATCAAAGTTGAACTATTTACATTCCTATATGGAAAAACAATAACTGTGAGTGATGATATCTTTCTCACTATGAAAATAATGGAAGAAGGCTGTGTGGTCATATTAATACATATGTGAATGTGTGTGTATATGGATAGAGGGCATAGGTTTAATTTGTTGGGAAGGGAGAATACTCAAGGGATGAAATTATGAGGTGAGAGAGGAAAGTGGCAAGAGGAGATGGGGAAAGACAGGGTAGGGTAAACTATCTCATGTAGAAGAAGCAAGGGGAAGTGTTTGCAAGGGAGGGGGAGAATAGGAAGGGAAAAGAAAAGGGCAAATCCACATTCTCATTGAATTTGGTTCAGGGAGAGAATGACATACATACTAAATGGGATATCTCAACCTGCAGCAGAATAGGGGGATGGGGGATGAGAGGAGGGATGATTGATGGGGGGGCGGCCATCCTTGGGGGGAGGGGTGGTTGGAAGTACCCAGTATAGAAGAGGGACAGGATCATGTAGGGAATGGACTAGGTGGGGGGGTGGGATGAGTGGGAGGGAATTATAGGCAGCCTTGTAAAATATATCTACTATGATAATGTTTTGCATAGCTAGACATGTACAACATATACTGAATTACTTATCTCCCCAGAGGGATTGGGTGACAAGGGAGGAAGGAAATGGATCTGAAATTCGAGGTCTTAAGATTAAATGTTTCAAATATATATAAGTATTTTTATTAATACTCTTTTGCTTATAATTGGGCGATAAGATGTGCAGGCATTGGGACACAAAGATTCACCTTCCTCTAATGGAAAAGTCGAAGGGCATATGGGAGAAGGTATGGGAGAAAGCAGATTGGAGGAAGCGATATCTTGTGGGACTGCTATTCTGGGAGGTTGGGTAGGGGAATAACGGGGGGAAAATGATTGTAACTCAAAATCTGGCGGAAATGAATGATGTAAAACAGAAGTTAATAAAGCATTTGTTTAAAATCTTAAAAAATAATAAAAAAATACATATTCTCATTACATTTGGCCCAAGATTTTTCATGTCCCTTACATAGCAAAAGTAGATTAACAATACATGAGAGCTTAGGGGTAACTGGTAGAAAACTGGTGTCAACAGAACTTTACAACAATATGACATGGATAATAGAAAAACTTTGCACATAAAACAATAGCTTAGGGTGGGGGATTGGGTCAAGCACCCCATATCTCCCTCCTCAAACAAATATGGCTCAAAATCTTGGGGTAAGGGGCAAAGGACTCTTCCCCAAAGCTACTTCAAGCTTATAATTGACATAGAGCTATCCCTACCCCAAGAGGTCCCATTTGAAACATCAGTTCTTAACTGTCATCTATAACTTGATCGACACCAGGGCCAGAAGTTGCACATCAGAGTCATGGACAGAGGATAACATCTGGCTTAAGCAATCAAGCATCTCTTGGTGGAAGATACCAAGCCTGAAGAAAACTAATCTCACAAATAAGTTGAACAGACAAAAATAGACATATATAGTGTCAGCCATGCTTCTGGAGTCCATCAATTCACTATCACAATCTCATTCTTAGTAGAATACATAAGTTAAGGGTAAAATTTGACAATCGTCTTCTCCTGAATAAACATCAATAATGGTATTGTCTTTCCCATGTGCTATAATCTCTGCAGCCTTTGGAACATCATCTGGTTTCCTCTTTACCCATACTTTACGCCCCAATTTTATTCTATTAGTAGAACCAAATTATTTAGTTTCTCTGATAGTCATTCCCTTTCATATACCTGCTCTTCCTCTCCACTGTAACAGCATTCTCCTCCTCCTTTATGTGAGATATTCCACCCCATTTTATCTCAACTCCTCTCCTCCCAATATATGCCTTTCATACCTTTTAATTTTATTTTTGGATATCATCCCTTCACATTCAACTCACCCTGCACCCTCTGTCTATGTATACATATACACACATACATCCTACCTATACTTACATATATATGTATGTATGTGTGTATATACGTATATACACACATGCATATTTACATACATACATACATACATATTACTTTCAATTATCCTGATCCTGAGAAAAATCTAATGAGTTACAAGTATCATCTTTCTAAATAGGAATGTAAATAGTTGAACTTTAATAAGTTCCTTCTGATTTCTCTATCCTGTTTACCAAATTTTCATGCTTCCCTTGCTTTTTGAATTTGAAAGTCAAATTTTGTATTCAGTTCTGGTTTTTTCATCCAGAATGCTTGAAATTTCTCTATTTCCATGAATATCCATATTTCCCCTGAAGTTTTGTGGGTGATTCTTGGTTTTAATTCTAGATCCTTTGTCATATCCCAAGCCCTTTTGTCCCTCAATGTAGAAGCTGCCAAATCTTTTGTTATCCTGATTGTGTTTCCACAATACTCAGATAGTTTCTTCCTGCCTGCTTATATTTTCTCCTTAACCTGGGTACCCTTGAATTTGGGTATAATATTCCTAGGAGTTTTGTTTTGGGGATCTTTTTCAAGAGGTGATCAGTGAATTCTTTCCATTTCCATTTTCCCCTCTGGCTCTAGAAGGGCAGTTTTCCTTGACAATTTCTTGAAATATGATGTCTACCTCCTTGTTTTGATCACGGCTTTCAGGTAGTCCAATAATTTTGAAATTATCTCTCCTGGATCTATTTTTCCTGGCCTGTGGTTTTTTCCAATGAGATATTTCACATTGTCTTCTATTTTTTTCATTTGTTTGGATCTATTTTATATTATCTTGATTTCTCATAAAGTCATTAGCTACCATTTTTAAGACATTCTTCTTGTCATTGACCATTTGGACCTCTTTTTACCATTTGAGTTAGATTATTTTTAAGGTGTTATTTACTTCAGTATTTTTGGGTGTCATTTAACAGGCCATTGACTCATTTTGCATTATTTTCTTGCATCATTCTCATCTCTTGTCCCAATTTTTCCTCTACTTTTCTTAACTTGATTTTCAAATTTTTTGAGCTTCTCCATAGCCTGCAATTAGTTCATATTTTTCTCAGAGGCTTCTAATGCAGGTGTTTTGACTTTGTTGTCTTCTTCTGGTTCTATGTTTGGATCATCTTTGTCACCTGAAAACAATTCTACAGTTTGATTCTGCTTCCTCTGTTTGCTCATCTGGCCAGTTAATTACTTGACTTTTGAGCTCTTTGCCGTGGTAGAGCTCTTCTTGCAGAGTGTCAAGTGTTGTGTCCCAAATTTCTGGGGGTTTGCACAGCTGTTGTCAGAGCTCCTTCCAGGCACCTGCCTCAGAATTATGGGGAAGACTTCCTCTCCACAGCTTCAACAAACTTTGCCATACTAGCGCTCCTCACCCCAGGACCACCATCTAATACTACCACCCAGATCCAGGCAGGGCAAAGGAAAAGGAACCTGCCTCAGCACCAACAGAGAGATTCCTGCAAATGCCCTCTGGTCAGCCACTTGGTCCCTCCATGATCTGTGGGCTTAGAGTTTTGGAAGCAGCCTCAGAAGGAGCAAATGAAGACATTTGCCAACTCCATGGCCTTGGGGGCAGGGGCCACACCATGCTCTTGTCTCACTCAGTTTCAATAGAGTTCCCCACTGACCTTCTACTTTCTCTTTGGCATTTATGTCTTGAGAAGTCTGGAAATTGCTACAACTGCCAGTGATTCACTCCCCTGAAGTCTACTCTGGCCAGTCCATGCTGCAAATATATGCCAGTATGGCCTACATGGTGCTACACTCAGCTCCCAGTGTGATAGACCCTTCCTGTTGGCCTTCCAGGTTACCTTCAGCAGGAGATTTGTTTCTCTCTGTCACTTTGTGGGTTCTGTAGCTGTAAAATTTGTTTAGAGTCATTTTTATAGGAGTGGAGGTGGTTGGAGCAGGAGTTCAAGCAAGTTTCTGCTTTTACTCTGACATTTTGGCTTTGCTCCCAAGATTCTTTTTTTTTGATTATAGTTTTCAAGTAGTCTGATTATTTTTATGTTTTCTCTTTTTCATCTATTCTCTAGATCAATTGTTTTTTTCTTATGAGAAGTTTCATGTTCTCTTCTTTTTTTTTCATTCTTTATATTTTATTTTTTTTTAATTTCTTGATCTTTTATAATTTTGCTGACTTCCCCTTGCCCTATTCTGATTTTCAAGAAGTCATTTTGTTCCTTAAGATTCTGGATCTCCTTTTCTAACTCATTGACTTTCTTTTCATAATGTCATTTTTCTTGAATTATTCTTATTTTTCTTCTTAGTTTTTCCTCCATCTCTCTCATTTGATTTTTAAAGTCATTTTAAAGATCTTCTACAAATTCTTTTTTGACAGGTGACCATTTGACATTATTCTGTGGGGGTAGAAGAGGATTTCTTTGCCTTAGTATCCTCTTTGGAAGATGAAAACCAGTCTTCTCTATTCCCACGGTAGCTCTCTATGGTTGTATTCTTTCTCCTTTGCCTATGCATTTTTTTCTTTTTTTTGGTAACAGTTTAGTTTTTATAATTACATTTAGTCCTGAGGTATGGGGAATGTTATCTCTGGCCTCTGATCCTCTTCGGTTCTCCCCTCTGACCTTGAACTCAAACTAAGACCTCCAGCCTCCTCTAAGTACCCACAGCCAGCGGTGTCTTGCTCCCCTGGTTCTGCACTCAATGGGTCTGTGCTGTTTCCTTCTCACACTCACCAGAGCTGTATCTGGTGTTTCTTGTCAGTAGAAGTTCCCTAAGCCCAGTTTCCTTTACTGTCCCAGGGGTAAAACCTCCTGTGGCAGGGTGAAGCAGCCTCACAACCCAATGTTTACTGTTTGTTGTTTAAGGTACCAAGCTTGAATAAGTTTACTATTCACTGGGATGGAAACTTATCCTGGGATTTTTCTTCAGTTTTTCTCCTATTGTCCCAAGAGGACCCCTGTTTTGCCCCTACTCTTATTTATTTTCACCACTCTATATTAACCCCTGAAGCACTATTTCATTCATTTTTGTGGAAGAAAACCTTGATAACTTGAAATTGTCTGACCTACTCTACTATCTTCTTGGAATCCTCTCCAAATAATTATCCACCTAAAAGAAAGGAAGGACAAAAAGAATTACCTTGCTTCAAATATTTGAGAAGTTATAATGTAGAAGGAGAAAACATATTCAAAATTGCTCCTAAAAATATGTAACTTGGAATAGTAGGAGGAAAATTATATATACATATGAGAGGGGGGGTGGGGAAGGGGCAGATTTTGGTGAAGGTGTGAAGGTGAGAAATTATTACAGGCCTGAAGCAATTGTTCCATTCTACTATTGTTGTGATTTTCCAAAAGGAAAAGATATTTCCCTCAAATCAAAGAGTATTGAGATTCATTTTTATTCCTGGAAAGTTCTATTTACCCATGATATTTTTCTGCAACAATCTAAATCTATACATTTTCTTTTACCTATCTTCCTCTAGTGCTGCCAATACCAAGTTCTTGCATCCCAGAAGTCAGATATTTAAAATAATATATTCCAAAAGGCTTTTAAATGATGGAATATCTTTTAGAATACCTTTAGAACCTTGACAACCAGGCCTGGGTTGTTATAGGAGCAACATCTATCCAAATAGATTGTTAGTATTGTTGTTTTTCTTTTTTCATTTACATAATTAATACTGTCTTTGGTTCAGATAACTCAAATTATTAATGCAGTTTCGTGGATCCCTAAGTACAAGGACTAGTGAATAAAGCATCATGGAGTAGGGGTGGTTAGGTAGTACAGTGAATAGAGCACTGACCCTGGAGTCAGGAGGACATGGGTTCAAATCTGGCCTCAGACACTTAAAACTTGCTAGCCATGTGACCTTGGGTAATTCACTTAACCCCAAGTGCCCTGTCTTCTTTTCCCCCACAAATAGCAAAAAGAAAAAAAATCATGGAGTCCTTGGTCTTGCCACATGCTTCTGGTCAGCAGGGAAACTTCAGCAAATATAATGAAATCTTTATCCTTTTTAGAAATCATTTCTATCTTTTCATTAGTTAAATGTTCACATCTAAAGTTCTAAATGGTCTGTAAGTATCCCCTTTCATTCCAGTCTCAATGTGAACCACTAAACTTGCTTCATTCCAGCCTGGCCCAGTACATAAGGTTTTTAAGTGCTGAATAAAGATCTTGAAAATGATCCTCCTATTTTCCCTGTTTGATGTATAGTAATGATCATGTCCACATTCATATATTGTGATCTAAAGTCATGCTGCAATTATTTCGCTGTGTTTCTGATGTTGTTTAATGGAATGTAAGCTCCTCAAGGTCAGGGACTATCACAATTTATCTTTGCAGGCCAAGCACCTTGCATATTTCTTGACACTTAAGAAGTAATGAGTGTATATATGTATATAAATATATGTATGCATGTATGGTATATATATAAAATACTAGTTTGAATTTGATTAGTAGATGATGAAGGATCCTTTCACCAATAATATGCAAATAGGTACCTTAAGAGTCATGACAATGAGCTTTCTCACATTTTTTTAATTAAAATCAGAAATACTTACGGCACATTATACATTATAATGTCCCATTATAAGGAACAACAATTTCAGGATGGTAGAGTATTTTAAAAATATCAAATTATATCAAAGTTTATAATTAATTTACTATTTTAATAATTAAAATGACAGAATCATCAAAACCAAATAATGACAGAATAATAAGACATTCCCTTAGAGATATTATATTCATTCATATACCATATCCCTTAATTTGGAAGGAGACAAAAACTTTTATTTTTAAAGCAAAATGCAAATTTAGAAAAGTATATCTCATCATTTGAATGAATGCAGAAAAGTAGTGAAGGGCATGTATAGAAATCTTACAGCCCTTGAAGACAGTTACCATATGCTCTGGAAAAAGAGGACAGGCTTGCCAAACTGTTCTGGCCTGGTACTGACAATTCCACAGTTGGGGGAAAAAGGCGAGTTGAAGAGAACTGTTCAATAAGTTACAACAAATATCTGAGACATGAAATAGGGATCTGTTTCCTTGAGGCTCAGATATTAAACGTACATGGATTTTGAACTTACATTAGACATTGCTAGTAAGCTTCCCTCTTGTTACACAACCTATTTTGTTGTTGTTGTTGTTGTTTTCTTCCCCTTCCCCTCAGGCCAAAAAAAAAGAGAGTATGTAATGAGCCAATGCTTGCACTCTATGAAGTAGAGTACAAATGGGAAGAGGGTGTGGATGTTGCTGAAGAAAGTTTGATTAGCAATTGGCAAAAAGAAAACTACTGAGTGTTTCTCAAATTTGGAGGAAGGGTTTATGTGCAGTTGGTGACAGAATTGTAGCCACAGAAATAGAATTTTTCAAATTTGCATACAATCTGTTTTCGTGAATCTAATTTAGATGTTTGAATCTCTAACTTTCATCAAATTAGACAACACAAAGCTGAAAAGGGGAAATGGCTATTTTCCTGGTCACCTAGCTAGATGCTAGGCCATTTCTGCTCCTTTCCATGAAAAAGAAAAAAAAATACAGAATGTATGACAGCCCTATAGATCATTGAATTAATGACTTACTGTGTGAAAGGAGCTAAGAGAAGGGGTGTGGTACAATAAAGAGCTTGCTCTGAAGTCTGATGATCTGGGTTCAAATATCCCTTCTTATGTGTACCATTCTGTAGTACCTATAAATGACTATGAGCAAGTTACTTAAATTGTCTGGATTTTTCATTTATAAAATGAGAGAACTGTACTAAATGACCTCTGGGGTTCCTTCTATTTTTTTAAAATTTTTGTTAAAATAATTAATTGTTTTTAACATTCTTTCTTTTGAAATTTTGAGTTCCAAGTTCTCTCTCTCCTGCTAGCTCCTCCCCACACCCACTGAGAAGGCAAGCAATATGATATCAATTATACATGTGAAATTATGCAAATTGGGGGCAGAGCCAAGATGGCAGAGTAGAAACAGGACATCCATGTGGCCCTGGCTTCTACCTCCTCCAATACGTGTAAAAAATGACTCTAAAAAATTTAGTGCTACACAACCCACAAAGTGACAGAGAGAAACAAATCTCCTGCTGAAGGAAGCCTGGCAGGCCAGCAGAAAGGGTCCATTGCAGCATGCTGGGAGCAGAGCACAGTCCCAACTGAGCTGCAGTTTTAGCCACAAGGTGGCCCTGACCAGCAGCAGCAGCTGGAGCCAACTTCACATGAGTAAATCACCACCAGTTGTAGTGTTTTCCGTACTTCTCAATCCACAAATGCCAAAGACAAATTAAAAGGTCAGTGTGGAACTTTGTTGGGAATAGTGGGAGGATGGTCCAGCTGCTGCCCCTGGAGCAAGAAGCAGAGGAGGCATAGTGGCTGTAGCTACTGCTGTGTGGCTGCTTCTGGTGCTCCTGGCCTGCACATTTCGGGGGTGGGGGAGGGGAAGAAACCAAGTAACCATTCAGAGGGTAATTGTTTTGCATTGACCTAATTGGATTTGAATCACAGACTTGGGTGGTGGTCCTGGGGTATGTAACCAGTGATCCAGAGCTTGTGGGGGCTGTAGAGAGGGCACCCATCTAATAGCTCCAGTAGGTGCAAAACGTCCAGCGATTTTGAACATAGCTCTCTCCACTCTAGAAGCAGAGTTCTACCATGGCAAAGAGCTCAAAAGACAAATAATTGGCTGCCAATATAAGCAAGCAATGGAAGCAAAAACAAACCATAGAGTCCTTTTGGGGGGACAAAAAGGATCAAGGCATGGAGTGGGAGGGAGACATTGAAGTAAGAACTCCTGCATCAAAAGACTCCAAGAAAATATGAACTGGTTACATGCCATGGAGAAGCTGAAGAAGGATTTTGAAAATCAAGTAAAAGAAGTGAAGGAAAAATTGGGAAGAGAAATGAGAATGATGCAAGAAAATCATGAAAAGTGAGACAACAGCCTGCAAAAGGAGACCCAAAAATACACTGAAGAAAATAACACCTTAAAAAATAGACTAACTCAGACGGCAAAAGAAGCCCAAAATGCCAATGAGGAGAAGAATGCTTTAAAAAGCTGAATTTCCTAGATGGAAATAAAATATCAAAAAGTCACTGAAGAGAATAACTCCTTCAAAATTAGACTGAAGCAATTGGAAGCTAATGATTTTATAAGAAATCAAGATACTATAAAACAGATGCAAACAAATGAAAAAAAAAATAGAAGGCAATGTGAAATATCTCATTGGAAAAACCACTGACCTGGAAAATAGATACAGGAGAGATCATTTTAAAATCACTGGTCTACCTGAAAGGCATGATCAGAAAAAAGAATCTAGACACCATCTTGAAAGAAATTATCAAGGAACTTCCCTGATATTATAGAAACAGAGGACAAAAGAGAAATTGAAAGAATTCACACTATTAGTTCTTTTTTTTTTTAATTAAACAAATGCTTTATTAACTTCTGGTTTACATCATTAATTTCCACCAGGTTATGAGTTACATTTTTCCCCCATTTTTCCCTACCCACCACCCCAGAATAGCAGTCCCACTAGATATCCCCTCAACCAATCTGCTCTCTCCCATATCTTCTCCCATATCCCCTTTGACTTTGCCATTAGGGCAAGGTGAATCTCTGAGCCCCAATGCCTGGACATCTTATGAAACATTTAATTTTAAAACTTCAATTTTCAGATCCATTCCCTTCCTCCCTTGTCACCCACTCCCTCTGAGAAGATAAGCAATTCAGTATGTGTTGTACATGTATAGCTATGCAAAACATTACCATAGTAGATATATTGTAAAAGACTGCTTATATTTCCTTCCCACCCGTCTCACCTCCCACGTGGTCCATTCCCTATCTTGATCCTGTCCCTCTTTGATAGTGGGTACTTCTAACCTCCCCTCCCCCCAGAATGCCCTCCCCTCCATCATCCCCCTATCATCCCCCTTTCACCTACTCAGGAGAGTGAGTGAGGGTAAGATATTCCATTTAGTATGTTTGTGATCCTCTCCTTGAGCCAACTTCAATGAGAATATGCTTTTGCCTTTTTGCCTTACTGTTCTTCCCCTCCCCTGCAACTACTTAACCTTGCCTCTTCCACATGAGATAGTTTACCCTATCCTGTATCTCTCCATCTCCTCTTGCCACTTTCCTCTCTCACCTCTTGACTTCACCCCTTAAGAATCATCCCTTCCTGGGAGCAGTTAGGTGTCGAAGCAAGCATAGCTCCAGCTCAGGAGCCAGAAGGACCCGAGCCCAGATCCGGCCCCAGACACCCAACACACAAACAAAAACCAAGCTGTGTGAACCTGGGCAAGCCACCCAACTCCAATTGCCCTCCAAAAAAAAAAAGAATCATTCCCTTCCCATCAAATTCAACCTGTGCCCTCTATCCATGTATACCTGTGAACATATGCCATGTACTCTTCTTCAATTATTTTCATAATGAGAAAGGTTTCATCAAAAAAAGTTATTGTTTTTCCATGTAGGAATGTAAATAGTTCAACTTTGATAAGTTCCTTTTGATTTCTTTTCCTTGATTACCTTATCAAGCATCTCTTGCTTCTTGTGTCTGAATGTCAAATTTTCTATTCAACTCTCGTATTTTCATCAAGAATGCTTGAAAGTGGAGAATCGGAGATTGAATCAAGATGGCGGAGTAGAAACAGCATTTACAATGTTCTCTGCCCCACACAAATTTCAAACGTGAAAGGGAGCTCCGAACAACTTCTGGAGCCACAGCACCCACAGAATGGCACAGAGAAGCTAACCTCCTGCTGAGGACAGCCCAGCAGCCCTGCAGGGAGCGGCCAGTGCAGTGCTGTGAGAGCAGGCAGCACAGCACTCAGAGCTGAGCCCAGGTCCGAGGTTTTAGCCCCAGGGCGGCCGGGCCTTCAGCTGGCTGGTGGAACCCCAGAACACCAGCAATTGTGGCAATTCCAGAATTATCAGCACAGATATGCCTAGGACAAAGTGAGAGGTCCTTCTGGCTCCCGGGCTGGCTCTCTGCTCGCTGCCCCACCTAGCCGCCTCAAGGAAGGGATGATTCTTAAGGGGTGAAGTCAAGATGTGAGAGAGGAAAGTGGCAAGAGGAGATGGAGAGAGACAGGGTAGGGCAAACAATCTCATGTAGAAGAGGCAAGAGGAAGTAGTTGCAGGGGAAGGGAAGAACAGGAAGGCAAAAAGGCAAAAACATGTTCTCACTGAAGTTGGCTCAAGGAGAGAATCACATACATACTAAATGGAATATCTTACCCTCACTCACTCTCCTGAGTAGGGGAAAGGGGGATGAGAGGGGGATGATGGAGGGGAGGGCATTCTGGGGAGAGTGGAGGTTAGAAGTACCCACTATCAAAGAGGGACAGGATCAAAGTAGGGAATGGACCAGGTGGGAGGTGAGACAGGTGGGAGGGAAATATAAGCAGTCTTTTACAATATATCTACTATGGTAATGTTTTGCATAGATATACATGTACAATACATACTGAATTGCTTATCTTCTCAGAGGGAGTGGGTGACAAGGGAGGAAAGGAATGGATCTGAAAATCGAAGTTTTAAAATTAAATGTTTCATAAGATGTCCAGGCATTGGGGCTCAGAGATTCACCTTGCCCTAATGGCAAAGTCGAAGGGGTTATGGGAGAAGATATGGGAGAGAGCAGACTGGATGAGGGGATATCTAGTGGGACTGCTATTCTGGGGTGGTAGGAAGGGAAAAAATGGGGGAAAAATTGTAACTCATAATCTGGTGGAAATGAATGATGTAAACCAGAAGTTAATAAAGCATTTGTTTAATTAAAAAAAAAAAGAATGCTTGAAAGTCCTCTATTCCACTGAATGACCATATTTTCCCCTGAAACAAGATACTCAGTTTTGCTGGGTAGGTGACCCTTGGCTTCAATCCCAGCTCTTTTGCCCTCTGGAATATCATATTCCATGCCCTTCAATCCCTCAGTGTAGAAGCTGCCAGGTCCTGGGCTATTCTGATTGTGTTTCCACAATATTGAAATTGTTTCTTCCTGGCTGCTTGTAGTATTTTCTCCTTGATCTGGGGATTCTGGAACCTGGCTATAATATTCCTGGGAGTTTTCTTTTTGGGATCTTTTTCAGGAGGTGATCTGTGGATTCTTTCAACCTCTATTTTGCCCTCTGGATCTAAAACATCAGGGCAATTTTCCTTGAGAATTTCTTGAAGGATGATTTCTAGGTTCTTTCTTTGATCATGGCTTTCAGGTAGTCCAATAATTTTTAAATTGTCTCTCCTGGATCTATTTTCCAGGTCAGTGGTTTTTCCCATGAGATATTTCACATTGCCTTCTATTCTTTCATTTGTTTGGATCTGTTTAATAGTATCTTGATTTCTCATAAAGTCACTAGCTTCCATTTGCTCCAGTCTAACTCTGAAGGAATGAATCTCCTCAGTGAGCTTTTGAGATTCTTTTTCCATCTGGCAAATTCGACTTTTTAAGGCATTCTTCTCCTCATTGCCTTTCTGAGACTCTTTTGCCATTTGAGTTAGTCTATTTTTTAAGGTGTTATTTTCCTCAGTCAGGCTGTTGACTGTCATTTCATACTTTTCTTGCATCTTTTTCATTTCTCTTCCCAAATTTTCCCCCACTTCTCTTATCTGCTTCTTAAGGTCCTCTATGGCCTGTAGCCAGCTTGTATTTTCATTTGGGGCTTTTGGTGCAGGAGTTCTGACCTCACAGTCCTCCTCCATGCTTTGACCCTCTTTGCCCCTAAAATAGGAGTCCAATGTTGAACTTTTCTGTTTATTTTTTTTCATTTGCCTAGGCATGTTGCCACTTAATTACTTGATTTTTGGGCTTGTTGCCACAGTAGGACTCTGCCACCAGATAGGGGAGCTTCTGTGCCAAATGTGGGGTCTTCACAACTTCCGCCAGTTGGATGGCCTCTGTAAAGCCTCCACCCACTCTGGCAAGTTGGATACCCACCCCAAACTTCCCCCCAGACCACAATCCAGATCCAGGCAGTTTAAAGCAAGAGCGATTAACCCCCAGACTGATGGCTGGATCTCCCTACAGTTCACAGACCAGGAGCTAGAGCCACTACTGATGCTGCAAAATGGCTTCTGTGCAGCTGTTTCTTCAGCAGCTTTTTGCCCCCAGGGGAGGAAGTCACGTGTTCCCCAAATACTGGTCCCAAAGTCCATAAGGCACTAACCTCTCACTTTGTCCTAGGCATATCTGTGCTGATAATTCTGGAATTCTCCACAATTGCTGGTGTTCTGGGGTCCTTCCCACCACCTGCTGGCCCAGCCGCCCTAGGGCTAAAACCGAGGCTCAAGCAGGCCCTGGGCTCAGCTCCCAGAGTACTGTGCTGTCAGTTCCCAGTGTGCTGTGCTGCCTGCTCTCAGAGTGCTGTGCTGCCTGCTCTCACAGCACTGCGCTGGCCACTCCCTGCAGGGCTGCTGGGCTGTCCTCAGCAGGAGGTTATCTTCTCTGTGCCATTCTGTGGGTGCTGAGGCTCCAGAAGTTGTTCAGAGTCCCCTTTCACATTGTTTGAAATTTGTGTGGGGCAGAGCACATTGTAAATGCTATTTCGACTCCCCCTATTTGTTCTTGAAAAAGATCCCAAAAAGAAAACTGCTAGGAATATTATAGCCAAATTACAGATTTCCCAGGTCAAGGAGAAAATGCTGCAAGTAATCAGGAAGAAACAATTTGAGTATTGTGGAAACACAATCAGGATAACAGAAGACCTAGAAGCTTCCAAATTAAGGGATTGAAGGGCTTGGAATATGATATTCTGGAGGTCAAAGGATGTAGGATTAAAACCAAGAATCACCTACTCAGCAAAACTGAGTATAATGCTACAGGAAAAATGTTGTCAATTTAATGAAATAGAGGACTTTCAAGCATTCTTGATGAAGAAAGCTGATCTGAACAGAAAATTTGACTTTCAAGTACAAGAAGCAAGAGAAACATGAGAAGGGAAAAGGAAAAAAGAAAAGATAAAGAACTTATTAAAGTTTAACTATTTGCATTCCTACATGGGAAAACGATAATTGCAACTCATAAGACTTTTCTCAGCATGAGTATAGCTGAAGGGTATATATATATATATATATATATGTGTGTGTGTGTGTGTGTGTGTGTGTGTGTGTGTGTGTGTGTATTCACATACATATATGCATGTATAGGAGTATATATGTGTATATAAATATAAGTATGTGTGGGCATTTGTATGTTCATGTATACGTAGATATAGGGCACCTGATCAGTTGACTATGAAGGGATGATATCTAAAAAATAAAATTAAGAGGTGAGAGAGGAATTTGTTGGAAGAAGAAGAAAGGGAGTGATAGATTAGGGTAAATTATCTCATAGAAAAGAGGCAAGAGAAAACTGTTACAGTGGAGGGGAAGAGCAAGAAGGTGAAAGGGAATGAGACAAACTGATTCTCATAGAACTTGGCCTAAGGAGGGAATAGCATACACACTCAATTAGGAATCTTACCCTACAGGATAATAGGTGGATAGGGGATAAAAGGGGGGGAGAAAGAAAAGAGGACAGATTGGGGGAAAGGGTAGTTAGAAGCTAACATTTTTGAAAAGGGATAGGGTCAAAGGAGAAAATAGAACAAGTGGTGGGCAGGATAAGATGGAGGGAAATATAGTTAGTCTTTCACAATATAACTACTATGGAAATGATTTGGGTAACTACACATGTACAAGCTATATTGAATTGCTTATCTTCTCAGTGGGGGTGGGTGAGGAAGGAAGAAGGGAAAAAAATCTAGAACTCAAAGTTTTAAAAACAAATGTATGAAAGTTTTTTTTTTTTTTTACATGCAACTGGGAATTAAGATATACAGGTACTGGGGTATAGAAACCCATCTTACCCTACTAGAAAGTTAAGCGATTGAAGGGGGAGGATATAAGAGAGAACAAATTGGGGGAAAGGGGTATTCAGTAGGCTTGCTTTTTTGGGGTGGGGATAGGGGAAAGATGGGGAGAGAAAAAATTGTAAGTAAAAATCTTACGGAAATGAATGTTGAAAACTAAAAATAATTTTTAAAATTATGTAAATATATTTCCTTATCTGTCATATTGCAAAAGCAAGAAAAATAAAGAAACTGATGGCAATTACATTTCAATTTGCAAAGTTTATAAAATCTATCTTTGAAAGTAGGTAGCAATTTTTCGTCATGAATCTTTGGAATTGTCTTAGATCACTGTATTGATCGAAGTATCCATTGATAATCATTCACCATTGATAATCATTACCTGTTTCTTTCACTTCATTTTGCATCAGTTCATATAGGTCTTACCATGTTTTTCTAAAACCACACCCTCATCATTTTCTCATAACATAAAAGTACTCTGTCACAACCATATGCCACAACTTGTTCAAGCATTCCCCAATTGAAAACATTACTGGGGGCAGCTAGGTGGTGCAGTGAATAGACCACTGGCCCTGGAGTCAGGAGGACCTAAGTTCAAATCTGGCCACACACACTTAACACAAATACTAGCCATGTGACCTTTCGCAAGTTGCTTAACCCCAATTGCCCTCCAAAAAGCCAAAAAAAAAAAAAAAAAAAAAGCATTGTTTTGATTTCTAATTCTTTGTCACCAAAAAGAGCTGCTATAGATACTTTGTACACATAGGGCCTTTTTTTCCTTTTCATTTGATCTCTTTAGGATATGAAGCTAGTATTGGTATTGCAGGGGTAAAAGGTATGCACAGTATTATGGCCCTTTGCTCAAAGTTCCAAATTGTTTTCTAAAATGGTTGGACCAGTTTGCTATTGCACCAACAGTTCATTAGTATACCTATTTTCCTCTCATCCCCTCTAGCATTTATCATTTCTGATAGGTGTGTGGCACTATTTCACTATTATTTTATTTGCATTATTTTAGACAATAGTGATTTAGAGCATTTTTTCATCTGACTATAATTAGTTATATTTTTCTTCTGAAAACTGCCTGTTTATATCTATCGACCGCTTATCAATTGGAGAATTGCTCTTATTTTTATAAATTTGACATAGTTCTCTACTTAGTATATACTTGAGGTAAATATCAGAAACACTTGCTGTAAAATTTGGAATTACTTAATAATCTACAGTACCTTTTAGCAAAATATAGTTTCCCTGATTATCTCTTTAATTGGTCTTTTTTTTTTGTTTAAAAATATTATTGCTCTCTCTCTCTCTCTCTCTCTCTCTCTCTCTCTCTCTCTCTCTCTCTCAGCTAGAGTATATCAGATTCTGCCCCAACCATTTATTTTAACTGTGCATATATCTTTCTTTTTCAAGTGTATCTCTTGTAAACAACATATTACTAGATTCTGGTTTCACATACATTCTATTATCAGCTTCCGTTTTGTGAGTGAGCTCATCCCATTCACATTCGAAGTCATGTTTACCAGCAGTTTATTTCCCTCCATCCCATTTTCTTCTGTTTCTTCTCTCTCCTTTTGTCCTATAACTCTTCAAAACTATATTTTGTTTCTAACCACTAACTTAATTCACCCTCCTTTTTATCCACCATCCTTTATCCTATCACTTTTCCCTCATATTTCTCTCGGTTAATGTAGATTATTGTACACCACTGAGTTTGTCTGTGTGTATGTATGTATATGTATATATGTGTGTATATTCTTCCCTCTTTGAAACAATATTCATGATCTAGAACAGCAAACATTGCCTGCTACTCCCTATTTCCCCTCCATTGTAAAAGCTCTTGAGAAAAATTCTTTCTCACTCTTTAATTTTTTGAGATCATTCCAACATAATCCATTCACATCAATACATTCTGTCAGTGTAAACTAATTGTAAATGCCCTAATAATGATTAAGTTCTTAGAAACTGCATATATCATCTTCCCATTTAAGTATACAGACATTTTAGTCTTGTGTCCCTTATAATTTCTCTTCTATGTTTACCTTTAAATGCATATCTTGAGTTTTGTGATTTTAAGACTGTGTTTCAAAATTTTCTATTCAGTTCTGGTCTTTTTATGAAGAATGCTTGAAAGGGCTTTACTTCATTAAATGTTTATTTTTTCCCATGAATAATTATACTAGTTTTTGCTGAGTATATTATTCTTCGCTGTAAATCCAAGCTCCTTTGCCTCCTGGAATCTTGTATTCTAAGCCCTCTATTCCTTTAACACAAAAGTCACTAAATCTTGTGTGGTCTTAACTGTGCCTATATAATGTTTGAATTGTTTCTTTCTGGCTGAATGAGGTATTTTCTCTTTAATCTTGGAGTTGTATAATTTGGCTATAATATTCCTGAGAATTTTCATTATGGGCTCTGTTTCAGGAAAGTATTATTGTATTCTTTTAATTTCTGTTTTGCCCTCTAAGTCTATAATGACAGGGCAGTTTTCCTTGATAATTTCCTCAAATATGATATCTTGGCTCTTTGTTTTGTCATCACTTTCAGGTGGCCCAAAAATTATTAGGCAATCTATCCCTGACCTATTTTCCACATCAGTTGTTTTTTTTTTTTAATGAGATAAAGTATTCAACATTTGCTTCTATTTTTTTAATTCTTTTGAGTGTGTTCTATTTCGCAATTATAATATTTAAGGAATTATATTCTTCAGTGAGATTTTGTACCTCTTTTCCATTTTGCTATTTCTGCTTTAAAAGTTCTTTCATCAGTAAATTTTTGAACTTCCTTTTTCATTAGACAAATTCTATTTTAAGTTGTTATTTTCTTCAGTATTTTTGCGATACTTTTACCAAGTTATTCTTTTTTTCATAGTTTTATTGTACTTCTCTCATTTATTTTCCCAATTTTTCCTCGATTTAAGATTAAGATTTAAGATCTCTTTAAGCATTCCAGAAATTCTTGGTGGGCTTGAGTCAAATTAGAATATTTCTTTGGGGCTTTGATTATAGTTGTTTTTACATTATTTACTTCTGACCTCATAGTTTGGTCTTCTCTGCAATTGTAGCTTTTTTTTTAAGTTTTCAAGCTTTGTTTTTTGGTGTTTATTCATTTTTCCATCCTATATCTTTATGTTCAAGTTGAGTTCTGCTTGCCTGTGGGTGGGGAGGCACTGTCCCAAGTTTTAGGCTGTTTTTAGAATTGGTTCTGGAAGTCTGCAAGTTTTTGGTTCCTCCAAGGAACTCCCAGGTGTGATCCTTGGAGAGGTGTGGTGATAACTGTCTTGGTCTGTGTTCTAGTGTTTACCCAGAAAAGAACCCTACTTCTTTGTAGGCACAAGCACTACCACTCCTCTTGACCCTGGAATTCTAGTCAGGTCCTACAGTCACAGCTGCTAGCACTCCTATTAGACCTGAAACTGTGACTGGCTCCCTTGATTCCTTGTGATTAACCAATAGTGTTCCTTCCATCCTGGAGCTGTGACTTAGAACTCCTTAGGGGCAATAGAGTTGCCAAACCATACATAGTCCTACTCCTATTGACTGCACAAGGGCCCCCTGCACTCTCTTATTGACTTGTTTTCTGACCCCCTTACCACTTCACAGCTGAGAGTTTCTGAAGCTGTTGCTGCTGCTATGGCCACTGCCAAGGCCTCCTGTTTTCACTGAGCTCTTCTACCAACTTCTGAAATTTCCTTAAATTTGAAATATGTTTAATCCCAAACTTTTGTTGACTCTGACACTCTAAAATTTAATTGTTGGTGTTAGAGGTGTTTGGAGGGGAATATAGAGTTCAGATGAATGATGAATTACTACTGCTCTTCTGATGTACTGACTCTGCTCTCCCACTTTGATTTTTAAATTGCTGAATTTATGATTCCTAACCATGACCTCCATTCACTTTAAAGGAAAATCATATCAACTGGAAGCAAGTAGGAAAGGGATCAAAAAATAAATCTAGACTTTAATTTCTCTACTTTTAATTCTCTCTTCATCTTGTTCCTTCAAGTTTTTAGTTCTTTCCTCTATACATATGTCTGTAAACATCTTTCTCAATTCTCCTTTTTTTTTTTACCAGAATATTTATCACCTTCAATGTGTGAATATTCCAGATGTCTTCCATTCTGGTGTCATGAAAAGAGGTCCAGTTCTGGAGTCAGAAAGTAAGTTTGGACTCCAGTTCTGTCACCTCATCACAGGATTATAGTTGATATATGTTCAGAGCTGTTATTGAAAAACCTCATTTTATAGAAAAGGGATACACAGAGGTTGTAAGTCAGTTAAGAAGTCAGTCATTAAACTTTTACTGAGTGTATACTATATAACAGGCATTGTGCTAAGATCTGGAGATGTAAAGAAAGATAAAGGTACTTAGTGGTGAAACCAACCTTTGAGCCAAAATATTTGGGTCTCAGTTTCCTCATCTATAAAATGAGAAATTTTTATCAAATAATCTCCGTCGTTTTTCATCACTGACATTTTTTGCTTCTGTATATGACTCAACTATTTCTTTTCCATTTCTTGCTTACTTTTTTGTTCTAATTTTTTTTTTGTCTAACTTCACTTCTTGTTTCTTCTTTTCAAATAATTAACATTTTCATTTATATCTTGCCTGGATATAGAAAGAATGCTTCTGTTTTTGGTGCTACTTCAGAAATCTATATTTCATCTATTTTGCAATATAGGAAAATGATGCCTTAAGTGTAAAAATAATTTATTTCTATTGAAATTAATATGACAGCATCATTTTCATTTATTATTTTTAATTAATTACATTGAAACGAGGAAGTAAATTTCTTGACCATATGCCCCATTTGTGATCATACACTATAAGGAAGGTTAAAGAAAGACCACCAGAACCTTGAATAGTTGCTACTCCACCCTCATTGTAGCTGGTTTTATGGTAGGATATAGGAGAAGAGTTATCCAGGATGAACAGGTATGGAGAGTTTGAAAAGTACTAACATTGATAGCACATTATGGTTTAAATCTATTATCAATTCATATTTCCTAAAATAGCAGATTTACCTTCAAATGATCCAGTCTGATAGGTGTCCATTTTCTACCAAAACATCTCATTACCTCTTGAATTTAATTCCTGTCCAATTTATGTCTCAATTGTCTTGAGTTATAAAGAATATACAGAAAAACATATATTATTGCTCTTATTTCATACAATGACAGAAAACATTCCTTTTCTAAACAAATAAAAAAAATCTGATGGTTTTTATTCTGATGGAATTTAAATTACTTAAAAACTGAGTGCAGTAATTAGGTGTCATTGATTTTACAGATAACTTGATTTGAAAATGGAAAGAGCATCTCTTATAATAATGAGAAATATGTTCCTTTTTTCTGTTTATTTTCAGATTCATATCATGCATTCTAGGCTCTACAGTTTTTCTCAGCAGATTTTCTCTGTATTTTCACTTGCAGTGAGTGGAGCTCATGCTTGTATTGTGATTTGCAAAATACTTGTTTGAGTTATCTGAAGCGGTATTATGAGAGCAGCTTCATCATTTAAGGGTTATTACTCTTTCAGTCTGACTCTTTACTTCTTTTCTCTGTCTCTGTTAAGGTACTTCAGTGGCTATAATGAAGTGAATCTAAATGACTAGTTTGAGACTAGCAAGATACCTGACATGAACACAAAATATTCTTCTAACATTTGACTGAACTAATCATCCTAAGGGATTTTCTCTGTCTTTTATGAGCACTTATTCTCCACTGTGTTTTCTCTTAATATATCTTAATCATTTAGCTGAAGAAAGTTATTTTTTTAAATGCTAGCTTGAAGCTTACATGCAGGTTGCTATTCCAAGTTATGCAATTAAATTTTTTTGTAGATTCAACTCAACAGTATAAAACCAACTCCAGTTAGCTAATATAACTGTATCACCAAAGATTGAAGAATGCTATATACACATATGACCTCTGTGTGTATATGTATATTTGTGTGTATATGTGTGCATGGAGATGGGGGAGGAAGGAAGGAGAGAGAGAGGGAGTGATAGGAAGAGAGTAGGAGATGGAGAGGGAGAATGGGAGAAAGAGGGAGAGAGAGAGAGAGAGAGAGAGAGAGAGAGAGAGAGAGAGAGAGAGAGAGAGAGAGAGAGAATTTGGGCTTGTTGGTATAAGAATCTTCCAGGGAAAATCCCTGTAATAATGCAGTAATAATTCTGATTGTCACCTTTCATGCAAATCATAGTCTTACAGGCAGACTTAAAGAGACTATAAATTATAGAAAGTTGCCTAGAGCAGTGAAAGGTTAAGTGATTGGTTTAGGGTTATATGTGCAGAATGTGTTAGACCTTTCTGGTTTTGAGACCAACACAATGTATACTAGAATACACTGTCTCTTTTATACATGAATTCATGTATTTGTGCATGCACATATATGTATGTTATATGATATATATATATATATACACCTCATAAACACATTTATAAACATATGCCTATATATGTATTTACATGTCATGAGTAGATAACGAAAATTCTAAATTTATGTCATGACTAGACATTGGACATTCTAACACTATGATTCTATGGATACCATTTTACCAAAATAAGGCAATTATTCTTAAATAATTAATATGTGAAGACTATATACTTTATGGATAGTCTGGTTGGATCCTGGCAGTACTAATAGATGGGTTAAAACAATTTGATTGAAAATTTAAACTTTTCTTACTCCGTGTTCTACCTTAAAAGTATTACCTCATTTCACTTATCTGTGAAACTGTGTTCAATAACTAATAAAATAAAAGCAACCCAAATTGTTCATATTAGGCTAAAGATTAATGAGTTAATAATTATAGGGTACTTAATTCTACTGAAGTATCCAGTTCAAAAACAGAACAGAACAAAACAAAACAAAAAACAGCCCCTGTTTTCAAAGGACTTGCATTCTACTTGGGAGAATCAACATGTAAACTGAAGAAAGTAATGACAGTTTGAGGAGGTAAAAAGCATGACAAAATAAGAAGATCAAGAAGGTCTTCCTTTGGGAAAATTATAACTATACTGAGCCTTCCAAAGCTGGAGTTTTTCGGAGCTTGTGGTAAGGAGGTGAATTCCAGGCAATGGGAGACAGCCTTTGCAAAAGCATAGAAGAATGAGGGTATATGCTGAAATCAGAGAACAATAAATAGATCATTTTGACTGGAATATTTAATTGTTAAGGGGAGTAATACACCATAAAGTTATGATTGAATCTGATTGTAAATCGTTTTTAAAAGACAAGTAGATTATTTTATATTTATTTTAGTGGTAGTAGGGAGCCACAGAAATTTATTGAGTAGGAAGTTGATAAGTCAGTGTTGTGCTTTAGGAAGATTATTCCAAAATAAAGTTTTACATGAAGTTTTATTCAAGTATGCTTTGAATTCTGAATTGGAATGTATAGATCTTATGAAGATTCCAGAAGGAAAAAACCTAGAGTCAAAGTTTGCATTTGGAATTCCTTTAAACACTTTTTCTATGGGCACCTTCAAATGGGTTCTATTATCTCCAGTATGTTTGACTTAACATGCATCAGCATATTCACTTTCCATCCCCCCTTTGTAAACACACATACTCCACTATACAAACTTTCAACCCACATTTTTTATTTGTGCATCAAACACATCAATGAACAAAAGATCTGTGGGAAAATTATGCATGGCCACATACTTCCTTTTGTTAGAAAACAGAACTCCAAGTCTCTTTAAGGTCTCCCATCTGATGCTGTGCTTCTAAAATGAATTACTCCACCCACTTCCTCTTCATCTCCTATTGTCACCTATTCTGTGACTCTTCTCTGAGTTTGTTCTTTGGAAATGCTGATATTTGTAAGAAAGATCTTTGAAAGATTCTAGGAAGGCCATCATGGTAGATTATAAAACAGTTCACTATAGATCACAGTCTAGCAACATATAGAATGTTTCAAATTTCAAATTATGAAAAACAACTACAAATATTGAACTATTACCCATACTTCAGAAAATCATCATTAAAAATCCTGTAGGAGAACTGACTTATAAAAGAGGGGCCAGGTGTGATTGGAAGGATAAAAATTATATGGAAGGCATAAACTTAAAGCAATCAGAACTGATGGAAAGACATAATGAGAAAATTGATCTGTTTGCAAGGTAGAGAAAGTGGAAATAATTTCTTTCATATTACACAAATCAAGTCTTCATAATTAGATTTGGCACAAATATAGTCCTCACATCATTGAAAAGCACAAGTTGCTAGACTACCAAGTAATTTAAGCTAAAAGTGCCACCTTTATTAAGACAAATACAAAATTCTTAATAAGACTGGAAATGTTCTAGTGTACAAAAAAGAGAGAATCAATACCATATTCCTTCTATTGTTGTAACTGTACATGCTAAAAAAAGAAATAGTAAGATGTAGCATTTAAAAAATCACTGAAAGTTAAGATTATTTTACTCCTATAGAAATCAAGGCAATAATACATGGTATATAAAGTTCAGTATATGCGCTTGTTTTAAAATTCAGAAACTTTGTTCTAAGATCTTACAGATTCAACCAGAAAGTTAAGAGATAAATATAAAAGAAAGTCCATTTTTGAAGGGGGATGGGAGAAAGACAGGATGCATGAAGAGAAGTAAGCATTATATAATTTTATTTAGTTTTAACTCATTCATCAATCATGGTGTATAATCTTTTGGGATTCCTAGTATATAGTGGATTCAAAAAAAAACTTGAATACCTACTATATGGAAAAATCTCTTAATCTTTGGGAGACCCAGATCTTTCCAAAAGGTCAATTTCTAAATTATAGAAGCACTGTTATTAACTGAGAAATAATAGATATTGATAACACTGATGAAATGACCAACAATACTTAAATAGCTACTGTGTATTGAATACTATGCTAGACTCTAGGGAAAATAAACATGTTTGGATAAAGCTGTAACTTCCAAAGAGCCCTCGACTTCATGAAGTTCATAAGAGTACCAATTATTTATACTGCAATACATACTATTTTAGATTTTTGTAAGACTGGGGCATTATTTTACTTGATCCCATCCCATTAAAAATAAATGTTAAGATGTCCCATCAATCACTCCTACTATGAGTGTGGAAAATTCTAATGAACCCGAGAAATATTGCAAAATAATAATTGTGTTTTGATATTTTGAGGTAATTTAGCTCCGACCCAGGGTCATCTCTAAATTATCAAACTAGTTTAAAAGCCATTTATTCTAGAGGATGAAGCAACTATGGCATTCCAGCATATCTGTGAGGAGCAAATGTGGAATAGGTAGATATTTATGAGGATGATCAACTCTATAGACATATTGGAGCAGATGACTAAGCTGAGAGAAGTCCCATGAAAAAGATTGCTTTTTCTTTTCCCATTACAGTTTTATAAAAAACAGCTCTTGTTTGAAGGTGGTCTCACATTGCATGCATTTTCCCCTAAACAAAATCCATTGTATAGTCCGTATTTCTTAGAACAGTCACAGACCAACTTCTCCAACCACATGGAATATTCTTTTTTCGACTTTTTTTTTGTTTTTTAGGGTTAAGTGACTTGCCCAAAGTCACATGGCTAGTTTTTGTGTTAAGTGTCTGAGGCTGGATTTGAACTCAGGTCTTCCTGACTCCAGGGCTGGTGCTCTATTCAATGCACCACCTAGCCATCCCATGGAAGATTCTTTAATGACTCTTGTCTCATTTCCTCATCTAGGAAATGCTCTTCATGCAAATTCCTCAATCTATTCCCACCAGTGTTTTTATCATGCTCTTCCACAGTCCCCATTCTTTTTGAGGAATTAAGGAATCTTTTCTCCTCAGTTTCCCTCCATCTGGGTAAGGATACATTTTCAGCTCTTCAGCCTTCCCCTATTTTTGGTCAAGAAACTTCTCATTACTTTTTTTTTTCTCTCAATAGATATTGATTGATTTATGGAGAAGGGTGAGATTAAGTTCACAAAATGTTCATTTAGTTATTTAGTTTTTCCACTTTCCTTTCTCCTGTATCTCTTATATCCCCTTAAATTATTAGCTATTCAGATCCTATAGATTGTTAATGAATTCCTTTTTGTTCTTTCTTTCATTAGTGGAATGTACTCCAATCTACTTAAAATGAAAACTAAAAAAATGATTACCTGACAAATATTCTTCTCTACTTCTGCATTTTGGGGTCCAAAATCTACCATTCTCTCTTTCAGTGTCTATTCCTTTGGAGAGGCTACTTGGCACATGCTGTAATCTTTATACTTTGCTGTTTCTCTTTATAAATTTTCATGGAATCCTTTTATATTTATTCTGTCTTAGTATAGAAAAGTTACATTTATCTTTTGAATGATTGTGAAAGTTTTTGGTCTGGGTTTTGATTTTGGTTACTGTTGTTTCATAATCTCATGAGCTTTCATAATTCTTTTAAGGGCATTGTGACATTTTATTCCATAATATAATTTTCAATATGTTTTCTTATATGAATTTTTATTCATTTCTTCCTATGTCTTTTTTAGTATGTCTCTTGCTTTATGTACCAGAAGCTAGGCTTATGCCAACATTTTTTCCTCTTGGACTTTTTACCTTTGACCTTATTTCTAGTAGCTTTTCTCTAGCTGCCCTGCTCACTTCTGGTCTCTCTACCTTCCAGTACTATGAAAGCCCTTGAAATTGGCTATTTTCAAAATCCTAATAATCAGAAATGTCAGTATCTTTTCCCATAATAATCTCTTAGGGGGTATGATTCATCTTAGCTGTATTTCTAGTTCTCTTGCCCTCTAGGAATATTTGCCTTGCTATTTCCTATTCGTCAAGCTTTGTACTTCTTTTATCTTCAAGTCACAAAGCAAGATAAGTGTTGCTTGTTCTGTAGTATTTCAGGGGGAGAAAGAAGGTCCAGATTGAGTCATTCCCATGGGGGGACCAGATGGGGACCCACAAAGAGAGAACCCAAACCCCTATTTCAGTGAGACTGCATATATTTACTATGCCTACATGTGATCTGGGGTGAGTACCTCTAAGCATCCCATTTTCCAATTTTTTTAATAAGGCTACTCATTGTGAAATGTTTCTGTCCTCATCTTGTTGACTCAGAATTGGTTACTTTTTATTTAGTGTAGGTTTTTAAAAAGAGATTTTGAAATTGAAGTGATTTGCAGAAAACACCTCTCCAATCTTATGGAAAATACTTGATAATTTTATATAATTCTATTTAATGATATAAAAAATCATAGTAAGGTTTAAAGAAAGCTTACCAATGGAACAGGGATGGGTGGAGATTCACTTACTAGTTAAGAGTTCATGAGAAAATAATTTACTTCATGTCCAAGGGAATTACTCCATTATATAATTTAATCACTAAAATACTCTAAACAATGTTGGAGTTGAACTAATTCTTGTCAGTCCCTTAAAAACCAATTAGTAAATTGATGTTTTAGAGCATTAAATGGTATGAGATGGAGTGTGTGTGACAATAAAATAAATAGTCAAGTCAAGTCAATTAGAGGGGAAAGTCATATAAATGTCTGTTTGGATTGTCTACACACAAAAATCCTTTGTTATTTTTCTTTAGCAGATTAGTCATGTCTGACACTTCATAACTACATTTGGGGTTTTCTTGGCAAAAATACTGGAGCGGTTTGTCATTTCCTTCTTCAGGTCATTTTACAGATGAAGAAACCAAGGTTTTATGGGTTAAGTGGGTTAAGAGGGTTAAGTGACTTGTCTAGCTAGTTAAGTGCCTGAGTACAAATTTAAACTCATGTCTTCCTGAATCCAGGACTAGCACTCTATCCATTGTGCCACCTAACTACCTTGGAGAAATTACCAATGAAGAAAAGCAAAGCACCTGTACTGTAGGAATACTGGGAGCACAAGTACCTCAAATACAACTTCTCTTATTTCCAGAATAGCAGTTAAAAATATTACCAGGAAGCAATCTGTTGAGATAGGGCTAGGAATCCTCACTAAATGCCAATCAAATGCCACGTACAGAGCAGTGCAGTCACCCAGACTAAAGCATTATGGCACTCTGAAGGAAGGGTTTCTCTCATAGGAGACAGCATATGGTGCCAAGTCAAATTTCCAACATCTCCTTGATATCCTAGACTTTGAAGGAGATATTGCAGAACCACAAAACCAGGAGCCTTGGGATTAGCAATACTTGCAGACCAGTGATCTCAACCATCATCCTGGGAAGCTACTGCAGCTTGGGAATTGACCTTACTAGTGCTGTTTCTATGACTGCTGAAGACCTAGAAAAGAAGGTTCTTGGAATGAAAGTTTTTGGTACTATCAAATGGCTCAGTATCAGAAACTGGTAGTGTTTTATTAGTGGAAATTATATTATAGACATAGCATTAACATCAACTTTGTTCCCGAACCCCAGACATTACTGAACCTTTTCATCTGATTTGCCACTGAAATCTTATATATATATATATATATATATATATATTCTCACCAATTAGAATGTGAGCTCTTTGAGATTAGGTAATGTCTTTCTTTTCTTTTTTTATCCCCAGCAATTAGTATGATGCTTTGTATATAATAAATTCTCCATAAATTCTTAATTAATTTATTAATTCATTTAATCAAGTAGGCCTCTTGATTGATATCAAGACTATAGAACTAGAAGAAAATTTTGAGGAAGGAAAACAAGAAAAGAAAGGTAGCCCTTCCTTGTTGAATTTATACTCTTCACAATCTCAAAATATAAGTAGAAGAGGGGCTAGTTAAAGATGCATGCATTTAGAGAAAGACATTAAGGAGCAGGAAGGTGATAACTTTCCCCTCTTCCATAGCTGGGAATAGGTTGCAACCTTATAGAAGCAAAATCAGATAGCCTTAGCTAGCAATGAAGCTGTCAGTAACTGCAAGGATCATTTGAAGCTTAGACATCCGAAGTGTGACTAAAACAGTAAGCCAAAGTCTTCTGGCTCCAGAAGCTGGGAAACTAAGCAAGATTTCAGTAAGATTAAGTTACCAGACACTGTGTTTAAGAGTACTTGGATTGCTATAATGGTAGCTCCCACATTGCAGAATCCTTTTACTTCTTATTCTTTCTTTGCCTATTTTGTGGCTTTTAAAGTTGAGCTATCCTCCTGGGGTACAGGTTGCACTGTCCCAAGCTTCTTGGGGGGGGTGTCAGTGATCTGATCACTGTCTTTTTTGACTACAGCCTCAGATGCTGGTAGCTTAGTTACTGTGCTGGGGTACCCAGGTCAAGTTGCACCTGTGGTTGCCTGGTTTCTGAGACTGGCAACTTGTCTTCTGCACTGGGGTTGAAGGCCTCACAGCTGGCCTGTTGTGCTACTGGTCTGCTGAGCCAGGACCATGGGGCTTCAGTTACTGCTCTGTGCAATGGCTAAGACCCTCCTGCTGGCTTATCTGACTACTGTCTGTGCTGGGCTGGGCTCTTCTTTTACGCAAGTAAGACAAACCTCTTCTGAAGTCTTTCTAAGTTATCTTGACCTGGAAAATTGTTTCATTCTTTCTTTTTGTAGGTTCCGTTATTTCAAAATCCACTTATAGGTTTGATTTAATGTTGTTTCTGAGGGAAACTGGGGTAAGCTTTGGCAACTTCCTGGAGAATTATTTAAATTTAAATAGAAAATGGAGTATGACTAGAAAGCTGGGCTTAGAATCTTGAGGTCCTAAGTTCAACTCCCACTTTTGGCATATGCTATTCATGTAGCTCCTTAAAACTATCATTTGCAATAGCAGACTTGAATCAGTGAAATTTCTTCACCAAGCCACTTCTCTATCTAAAATATTAAAAATCAACTAAAAATAATGAATACATGTTTTAAATAGAACTAGCAAAATTATATTTAATTCTAATAAAAGTTAGTCATTTAACTATTTTGTTTCTGTTTTGTCATAGCCTTGATTGACTTCATATTCACCCTATGAGACAGTAGTTACAATTCACAAGAGAGGGAACCTGACACTCCTAATCTGAAAACCATCCTTACACCAGTGAGTTTTCAGTGAACATATTACTTCCAACTTCCCGGGTAAAAGGGAAACAATAAGAGTACCCTTCCCTTTTAGGAATCCACTGAGAACAAATTAAAGTCAAGCCACTGCATTGTTTGGAGAATGATACTTTGATATTATATGGAAATTTTTTTACTCTTAACAAATGGCAGTCAACCTTAATAGAGGATGGATACACATTGAAAGACAGAGAATGGATGAGAAAAACAGTACTTAAGTCATACATAAATGATACCTTTACTGCTTTCTCCTTGGTTGCTGACCCTTTGGGTATGAGAAAAGAAAGGGAAGTCATGGAGAAAGAAAGGAAATAAAAGGAAGAAGTAAATGCAACAACACAAATGGTTTAAATGCTACAGTGTAGCATTTAAAGTGAAAATAAGATTAAAGTTGCCCCCAAAAGCCCAAAAGTAGTCAACTGAAAAATGATAAGGTCAATCCTTAACCCGTTAAAGATGACTTTAAAATGATGGATGGAGCTAAATTCAGCAAAACATCAAGAGCAGTCATGGGATGCATATGTAGAACACCTCTATGCCATGAAGAAAGAATAAGAATTACATATTCTGACAGAGGGAAGGCCATACCAGTGACTAAAAACTTGAATTTAAAGGTGGAAAAATGATCATCTCTTCAAAAACCTCAATATTTTCCCAAGTTTCAACACATCCGATAATCATATCTTCCTTGTTCCCCTCACTAATGGTGATGCATCATTATAGCTATATTGGCATTCATCCTGTTGCTAGTTAACATGAATAAATGGATTATAGGCTGCAAAGTACTCACAACATATTAGTTCTTAAGGTTCTCTGGTGTCTAGTTGATTTATTTGTGAACATATTCAATGACTATTTTGATGGCATATGCTGTGATGATCAATGTGAATGAGATGTATTTTCTGATGGAGCTAATAAAAAAAGGCTGGAATGTGAACTATCTCTGGAGACTGAAGTTATTTGTACTTCAGTGGAGGAAAAAAAAAGTCTTTACTGCCTTTGACCTTTTAGAATTTTCTTGTGGCTAAAGCTCTCAACAATTCATATGATTAAATTATAATCACTTGCAAAAGACCAGAGAATACAAGACATAAGAAAGAGCCTAGCAGAAATTCAGTCCAGCTACTTTAAAGTAATAGCTAATATAATATCTCTGGACTCTAAGATTTATTTTAATTAATGGATTTTGAGATAATTGTTATTTTTTCTATCATATAATCTATGAAATTACTCTGGTCACAGCTCATTCTTGATTAGAACCAATAATCCAAATAGAGAAAATGAGCTGAAAATGCCATATAGTTAGCTCTTAGATATTAAAAGTACAGAATAATGATGTTGGGAGATCATTACACACACAGATAAGTATGTGTGTGTGCATGTATGTATATATACATCTATAAATTTACATAAACCGACATATATATGTATACCTGCATACACACATATACATACACCTACATATATATGTATACCTACATACACACTTAGATATAGATATATAAATACTCATTTTATATGTGATGAAATTAAGGCCTAGAGAGGTGAAAGAACTACTTAGTTGTACTCTGAAAATACTTACCAGAAGAACAGAATTATCTAGCCAAACTAACTCAGTTGCATATTTATTGGTATTAGAATATACATTTGCAAATCTTTTTGTTTTTTGTTGTGATAAAGTTATAAATCAAATGGTTAGCATAATGGATAAAATACTAGATCTGGTGTCAGAAAGATCTGAATTCAATTCCTATATGTGAGACTTACTAGTTGTGTGATCCTAGGTAGGTCACTTCATCACTGCCTGCCCCAGCTTTTAAAAAAAATTTATAAAATGGTAACAATAATACAATATTATTATTTGCACCCTTGGTGCAAAGTTCAAATTTAAGAGGAAAGAAAAATGTCAGAAAAAATGTTGAGCAAAAGACAATGAAAAATAATCTGACCATAGAAAATTATTATGGTGACAGGGAAGACCAAGATACAAACTCAGAAGAGGACAACAATGTCAAAACACCTGTGGGCAAAAGCCAAAATTAAAATGGGAAGTGGTCTCCTGTCCAGGAGAAAAAAAAACACTCATGGAAGAGCTCAAAAAGGACCTTAAAAATCATATAAGAGAGGCAGAAGAAAAATTAGAAAAAAGAAATGAGAGGGATACAAGATAATTATGAGAAAAGAATCACCAGCTTAGAAAACTGCTTAAAAAATAGAACTGGTCAAATGGAAGAGGAGATACACAAATTCACTGAAGAAAAGAACTCCTTAAAGCATATAATTGGCCAAATGTAAAAGAAAGTATGAAAAGCTAAATGAAGAAAACACCATCTTAAAAGGTAGAGTTGGACAAGTAAAAAGAAACGACCCTATAAGACTTCAAGAATCAATCAAACAAATTCAAAAGAATGAAAAAAATGGAATAAAATGCAAAATGTCTCATGGGAAAAACAACTGGCCTGGAAAATAGATCTAGGACAGACAATATTAGAATCATAGGATTACCTGAAAATGATAATCAAAAGGAGGACAGTATACTTCAAGAAATTATCAAGAAAACCTCCATAATGTCCTGGAGTCAGAGGGTAAAATACTCATTGAAGGAATACACTGATTACCTCAGAAAAGAAATCACAAAATAAAAACTCCAAGAAATATTGTAGTCAAATTTCAGAACTATCAGGTGTAGCAGCAAGCACCCCAATATCCCCAGAGTGGCTGCCAACACAGGTTCTTAGATCTACTTTTCCAAAGGAAAGCAACTCAAAATGGGTTAACAAGCTTACTTTAATCAGTCAAACATATCATTTACCTAGTTCAGGGGAAAAAAGGTCAGCATCCCGAACTTCAAAGTATACAGATCAACTTCAAACAAACAGATCAAACAGATAGGCTTCCAAACTGTCCAACCATTATCAATACTAAATCACAGTTACCAGAGAGGGAAGCATCAACATCTGGGTTTTCAAAGCTGGGGGGGGGGGGGTGGCTCTCAACGGCTTCCCAGAGTCTCATCTGGTCAAATCACACAACACTTCTCAAAGGGAGCTCCAAAGAAAAGCCTCACATCACGGATTATATAGCCTTCTCCTGGTTCAGAGAATGTAACAACCTTCTTGACCCACTGCCCAATCACAAAGTATCAAGGTGTGGGTGTTCCTGGAAAAACAAGCCTCCCACCACAGGCTCCAGGTTCACTTAACCTAGGGGCAGGGAAAATCTTTAAATTTGCATTTCCATTACATCAGGTGAAAGGAAAAATTACTACAAGTGGTCATAAAGAAACAATTCAAATATCAGGGAGTAACAATCAGGATTACACTGGACTTGGCAACTGCAACATTAAAGGTTTGGAGGTCATGGAACAAGGCATTCTGGGAGGTAAAGGAGCTAGGAAAACAATCAATAATCATTTACCCAGCAAAATTTAGCATAATATATCAAGGAGAAAAATGGCCATTCACTGAAGTTGAAGTATTTCAATCTTCCTTAAGAAGAAGGCCAGAACTTATCAAAAAATCCAACCTTCAATATCAAGACCAAAGAGAAGTATAAGGAGGTAAAAAGGGGGATAGAAAACATAAGTGTTTCAGCAGAATTAAACTATTTACATTCATTCATGGGTAGAATATACTTGTAATTCTTAAAAATTGTATCACTAACAGTATAACTAGAAGGAATATACATCTATAGCAGGTATGAGTATGAGGGGAATTTGAGGGAATGACATAGAAATAATTAAGGGATGAGAAAGAGGAATACAATGGGTATAGAAGGAAGGGAGAGGTAGAATGGGGTAAATTATCTACCATGAAGAGGCATGAAAGTCCTATACAGTGGAGGGGAAGATGAGAGGGTAGGCAAGGGGATTGCTTGAACCTTGCTCCCATTGATATTGTTTCAAAGAGGGCATCATATACATAATCATTTGTTTAAAGAAATCTACCTTACCTGACAGGGAGGTAGGAGGAAAGGAGTTAAAGTAAAGGGTGTCTGACAAAAAGTATGGCAGGCCAGGGGAGGTGGTAGGCAAAAGCAAAGCACTGGTGAGGAAGGAATGGGTGAAAGGAGAAAGAGGACA
Source organism: Gymnobelideus leadbeateri (assembly GCA_011680675.1). NCBI lineage: Eukaryota > Metazoa > Chordata > Mammalia > Diprotodontia > Petauridae > Gymnobelideus > Gymnobelideus leadbeateri. Next base: position 282,409 of record WOXC01011322.1, read on the forward strand.
AACAAGAGGAAGAAGAGGGAAAGGAAATACAGTTACTAATAATAGTTGTGATGTGAATGGGATGAACTCTCCCATAAAATGGAAGTGGGTAGCAGAGTGAATCAAAGGATAGTATCCTATAATATGTTGTTTACAAGAAATACACTTAGTGCACAGAGACACAGAGTAAAATTAAGGGACTGGAGCAGAATCTATTATGCTTCAGCTGAAGTAAAAAACAAACAAAAAAGGAGGGGTAGCAATGCTGATCTCAAAGTAAAAGCCAAAATAGACCAAATTAAGACATATATGGAAGGAAATTATTTATTGTTAAAAGGTACCATAGACAATGAAGGAATACCAATAATAAATATATACGCATCAAATGGTATAGCATCTATAATGGCAAACAAAGTAATAATTTGCTCCTTGTTTCAGCTATTCAAGTGTCTTTGAGTCTCAACCTTTGTGTCAAGTCTTTGTTGAAAAAAATATACATTATGTTGCCCTTAATAGGCCTAAGGGAGTTTGGACACCTTTCCTGCCCTTGATAGGCCTAATGTCATTACATGGAACCCACAGTGGGAGAAGCTTGACAAAAAAAAGTAGAACAGAAATGGCAAAACAGGAAGGGTGGAACAGGAAGAAGCAGAGAAGAAAAAAGCTTGAGCACAAGCTGGGACCACACAGAGCTAAAAGAGAAAATGTTTGTGAAGTCAGCACTCTGTCTGTTGTTCTGTTTGTTGTTCTGTGTTAATATTACTTTGTCAGACAGAAGCATTCTGTCTGTTGATTTGTGTTACTTTGTCAGACAGAAGCATTCTGTCTGTTGAATTGTGTTATTTTGTCAGAGAGAAGCATTCTGTTGATTTGTGTTGATTTCTCAGACAGAAAGTGAATTGAGATGACAGTGTTGTAGCCCTGTTGAGCTGTTTCCCTAGAAACAGAAACTGTGAATGAGCTGTGATATTGAACAGGAGCAAAGAGCTGCCTACCTGTGAATCCAGGCAACAGTCTGGTGAATCCAAGCAACAGCTGGCAGTGTGGAAGGGGAGCTATGGAGTTTGGAAGTCAGCTCCAAGTTAAGATGAAAGGTGACTTTATTTGGGTACTCTGTGCTGACTGATGATATTGTAACTTTCTGTGACTTAGGAGATGGAATGTCTTTGTACTTTCCATTTCCCCTTAAGGATGATTGGCTTAAGGATGACTGCAAGACAGTCTGGAGTCAAGATGAAAGACTTGATTTGGGTCCTCTATATTGATTGAGGAAATTGTGACTTATTGAATGATATGTTTTGTTTAAGATTACGTGGCCACCTTAGTATTGTTTAGTTTCTTGAATGTTTTGCTTTAGTTTATTGCTGAAGAAAGAGTTCACTATACTATGCAATGAGATCCTTAAAGTTATTCACAGCAGCAGTCCTCAGGAGAGCTGCTTATGATTAGCTTAATAGCATCCAAATTCTTAAAGGAGAAGTTAAATGAGTTACAGGAAAAAATAGCAAATCTATTCTCATGGGGGCCCTCAATTGTCCCCTCTTAGAACTCAATAAATTAAATGGAAAATAAATGAAAAAAGAAAGTAAGGAGGTAAATAGAATACTACAAAAGTTAGATATGATAGGCTTTTGGCATGATTTAGAAACAAAGGGTGACACCATAAGCACATTAGAAGAGCAAGAAATAGTCTATCTGTCAGATATATGGGAATGGGAAGAATTAATGACCAAATAAAAGGTAGAGACCACTATAAAATGTAAAATAGATAATTAAAACAATTCTGAGGTGCCACCATATATCTATCAGATTGGCTAACATGACAGAAAGGAAAATGATAAATATTGGAGAGGATATGGGAAAATTGGGACAGTGATGTATTGTTGGAGGAGTTGTAAGCTGATTCCTCCATTCTGGAGAGCAATGAAAGGCAATGAAGCTATGCATACCCTTTGATTCAGTAATATAATTACTAGATCTGTATATCACAGAGATTATAAAAAAGGAAAGGGACTTATATGTGCAAAATATTTATAACAGCCTATTTTGGGGTGGTAAAGAATTGGAAAGTGAGGGGTGGCTATCAATTAGGTAATGGCTGAACAAACTGTATTATATTAATTTAATAGAATACTATTGTGCAATAAGAAATGATTGACCAGGTAGATTTTATAAAAACCTGGAAAGACTTATACAAACCAATGTAAAGTAAAGGAGCAAAGCCAGGAAAACATTGTACACAATATAAACAACATTGTCTGATGATCAACTGTGAATGACTCAGCTCTTCTCAGCAACACAAAGATTCAAGATAAGTGCAAAGGACTCATATATAAACTGTTCCAACTTGCCTACCATTTTCTGAAGAGGGGAGGGAAGGGAACGTAAAACATAAAAAATGAATACAAATAATTTTCTTAACATCTATCTGGAAAAAATAAAATCTATTTAAAAATATAAACTAAATAAACTTGAAAAAAGATAAAAAGAATGACACTGACACCCAAAACGAACCACAAGATAAAAGAGAACAAATAAAGAAGGAATGGAATAGTCTAAATACCAACTTTGCTTGACTGTGATTTTGTCTATGAATCTGGTTTCCCAAACCTTTGTGAGCCAACAGAAGTCACCTTATAACTAGTCCACACCTATTGTGGGTAGCTGATGCTTATTTAATCCAAGTCAATATAAGGTAGAGGTCAATCTGAACCCTCACTATTTCTTACTTATGTCAGGAATCCCTGAAACTTAACATACAGTTCATCCATACTCACCCAGAAAATATATTACAATAGGCATACTAGACATTGCCAATAGTCTATGGTAGACATGGTAGCATGGTTTGGGTTTTTATAGCAGCAATATTAATATTATTTTACATTTGTAGAATATTTATTAAATAAAGATTTCTTCTATGTAGCGTTCACTTCGTTTGATATTTTAGAAAATTAAATGTAGAAAATACCCATTTCCTTTTGTAGTTGAGAAAGCAGAAGTTCAAGGATGTTAAGTAATTTAATCATAAGAAAATACTGTGAAAGAATGAAAACGTTTTTTTTTCTCACTTCCCAAAACCTTGCAACTGAGTTTCCCGCATTTGGAGAAGGCATACTGAGAGTTCAACATTCATTAGCTCTTACTTGTCTCACAAAATCTAATTCCTCATTCTGACATGCAATTACCTTCACAGTCTGGTATGGATATGTCCTTTCAAAGTTTTCTTCTACTCTACCCCTTCTGTATCTTGTATTTAATAATATTAGTAAATATTTACTAATCTCATCCCACCCTTTTTTTATCCCTAGATATTTTTTGTGATTTTCTCTACCCTAGGTAACCCAGAATGTGCAACTTTGCCTTGCTCCTGCCCCACTGGTACTTTCTGAAATATTTCTTCTCTCTCAAAGGCCATCTCAGGTGCTACCTTCCAAGATACTATACTTTCAAATAGATTGCCTTGAGGTTGTCATAGAAGATAGAATTCTGATTTTAGAGTCAGGGATATAGTAGTTCAAACCCTTCCTTTGATGCTTATTCACTGTTTCTTATTGGAAGAATCACAAAATCTCAGACTCTGTTGCCTCATCTATCAAATAGGAATAATAGCACCTGTATATCTTAGCTAACTTTAAAATTTAAGTAATAATGATGATGTTACTAATGCTAATAATAAACATTTCTTGGCTTTCCTAATTTTAATACCATTCTTTTGAAATGAGCTTCAATTTCTATTGTATATATCTTGTTTGTACATAGATGTTTGTAGGTTGTCTTCTCTATTATATCATTAGTTCATTGATTAGGGATTGTTTTTGCATTTCTTTGTATTCCCAGTGCATAGCACAGTGCCCAGCATGTAATATTTTCTTAATAAATTTTTGTTGATTTGAATTAAATTATTATATTTCCTATGCACTTATCTTATTCTAATTTGAATTGCAGTTATATGGCTTTAAGTTCTTTACGAGATTTGCAAGGATGAATTCCTCACTTAACTATATCTCTAGTACCTGCATATATTGGTGTACTTTTACATATGTTTGGTATTTATAATATTTTTTACATTCAATTTTCTTTATGTAGACATATCTCAAAGTGAGAACACTAACTGCTATTTTCCTCTAGATACCTTAATAAATTCAGCTACACCATTAGAATATTTCTCTGATCCCTCATTATGGCACAGAGGTGATTCTAAGATCTTGATAGCTATGCTAGCAGAATACCAAATGCTACTAGGCTTTCTTGTGCTGGAAAGGCTTCAAGCATAGGACCAGTGACAGACTATGTGTTTCTCAATGGAGGTATGACCTACTTTTTTATAATAAAGGCTTATCACCAAGGGCAATGGACATTTCATAGCATTTCTCAATGGCTGTAGAAGGGTTGTCATCTGAATTGGTGGAGGCTATACTTTCAGTGATTACAATATGAGTCCTTTCATGGTGATTCAGGGGGACAGGTAATTTGGTAAATGTTAACAGGGCTGAAGAAAGATGCTAGATGACATGTGATTTAATATATTCTCCTGAATTGGACCCTTACAGTATTATGTCATTAAATTTTCAAAATGTTCCAAAATACATATCATAAATGCCTACAGCCAACTGCAGGCTCAGTGCCCCCATGACATTTTTCCTACTCCTCCAATTAATATATCATCACTACCACCACCACCACCACCATCACCACCACCACCACCACCACCACCACCATCATCATCATCATCATCATCATCATGATAAAAGTTACATTATGGTCCAGAGTACTGTACTAGCCAACAGTAATTCATGTTCAGAGCTCACAATAGATTATCCAACTTTCCTCTTCATCAAACCAAGCCAGATTACACAATATTTCAAAACAAAATGCATGAGGAAACAAAAATAATACCAAGGTATGTAACAAAGAAAAATAAATCTTAACCCTAATATGTATGGAGCTACAATTTATCATAGATTCCTATGTCACTGATAAGAAAGGACATGTTCCCCAACTGCAAAATTCACACTTGGAAGACTATAGGTCAATTGGAAAATTGTTCTACTTGTAAAGTTAGAAGGGTTTGCTTCTACACCGAGCTGTTGAGAGACTATTTCTGTCTTGTAGGGAGTACCGGGCCCTTGGCCATGCAAAGATTGATGAGCTAATATACCTTCAGGTAAATTATGAATTTTTGAAAATTTCAGTCAATGTCAGTGGGAGTACCTGAGGCCTTCTTTGGTATTTGGGTTAGGATGAATAAATTCTTTTCAATTCTCATCATTTCCCAGGCAGCTGCTACCAGTTCTATGTAATGGTTCTTAATCTTTTCTTTGTAAAAGGGACAAAGAGCTTGCAATTTTTCCCCTGAATTCCTAAAGCTACTTTAAAGTTTATGCTAGCCTTTAATCTCCCCTAAAATAAAGGTTTTCAATACCTGAAAAAGCATAGCTGATAAACAAATACAGTTTGCAAACATCATAAATACTCTAAAATTTCAAATACTATGGTCAGAAGCAATCATTCCAATTACATTTCATAACTTCGGGTGCAAAACCTTCCAAAGTCAAATTTAAATGACTTTTAGATTATCTGCCATTTAAAAAAATTATATGGGGCACTCTCATTGTTTCTTCTTCCATCATTTCTGCCATCCTCCATTCCCCTGCCTTAGCATGACAAACCAAATTTTTACTATAATATAGGAAATGTGTAAACTAAAGAAAAAAAATACATCATTATCTCAAGGAGTTTTCCATCTTGTTTTAAAAATTGGAGGGAAAAGATTAACCTGTTGCTCAAAATAGAATAAGTAAAATTATCTCTTGTGAGTTGAAGGTGGGAGAAAATATTTCCTCCCTCTTCTATTTATTCTTTCATTACTTTCAAGCATTTTAAAAGTTGAATTTGCATTAAAGCTTACTAATTCACATCACTTTATTCTTTATATTAGTTTATTCCTATTTTATTGCCTCTAAAACATTATTTTTAACTTGAACTTATTTTCACTAATGGGAAATAAACTATTGAATAATTTCAGAAAAAAGAAATTATGTGTCACAGGAAAACACTTTGAAGTGTTTTTTCTAAACTTGTATATTGTTTGAAGTGTATTTCTAATTTTTTTTTAAATTTGCACCCAGAAAGGCAAACTAATGTGTATAATCAAATTAATTTAGGCTATGCACATATGCATAGCAAATTGAAGTGGAATTCAAAATGTTGGATAGTAATATATAATAGGATAGGTGGGATATAGAAACATAAAATTCATGAATTATATGGTATCCAGATGACCCTAAGATGCCTTTATTGACTGATACTGTTTTCATCATTGGAGAAAAGCATGACTTGGACCATTAATCTGTACAGAAAATCTAATATCCAGGGCTAGGATTAGACTGCTGTATACTGTAACTGAAGTACCCCAAGGTCAGAATTAAGGATGATAAGATCTGAAATTTAGAGCTAGAAGGTATAGAAACAACTATTAAGTCTAACCCTCCTCATTTTAAATTGAGGAAACTGACCCAGAGATATTAAATACCCTGCTTATAGTCATATAAGTAGGAAGTGAGAGAAGCAAGATTTGAAGCTGGGTACTCTTATCCCAAGGATCTTTCCGCCATGCTATACTTTTTCAGTAAGGCTACAGCCATGGTTCTTTAAAGTATTGAGCTATTACTACTCATATATAACTTTTAAAAATGATGATTCTAGGAAGATGTAAAAACAACTGTGAGTTCATTATGTTGGATTTTTTATATTTTAATTTATTTATATATATTTAGTTTACAACATTCAGTTCCACAATACCTTGAGTTCCAAATTTTCTCCCTCCCCTCTCCCTCCCCCATTGTGGCATGCAATCAGATATAGATGATACAAATACCTTCACATGAAACATAAGTCAAGTTGTAAAGAAGGATTATAAACAATGGAGTGAACAATGAGAAAGAAGGAATGAAACAAAACAAAATACAAAAGAGAGAGAGAACAAGTAGTTTGCTTCAATTTGCATTCAGATTCTGTAGTTCTTTCTCTGTATGTAAATATTCATTTCCATCATGAGTCTTTTTTGAGTTGTCTTCTAAACTTGCATTGCTGAGAGGAGCCCAGTCTAGCAAAGTTAGTCATTACAAATACAATGTGTCTGTAATTGTGTACAAAGTTCTCTTGGTTCTGCTCTCCTCACTCAGCATCAGTTTATATACGTCTCTCCAGGTCATTATGAAATTCATCTGCTCCTCATTTCTTATACCACAATAGTATTTCATTACATTCACATACCCCAATTTGCTTAGCCATTCCCCAATTGATGGGCATCCACTTGATTTCCAATTCTTTGCCACCACAAAAAGAGTTGCTATAAATATTTTTGTACATATGGGAACTTTTTTCACTTCTGTAATCTCTTTGGGATACAGCCCTAGAAGTGGTATTGCTGGGTCAAATTGCTGGGTCACTTTTATATAGCCCTTTAGGCATAGTACCAGATTGCTCTCCAGAATGGTTAGACCAAATCAGAACTGCACCAAAAATGCATTAGTGTTCCAATTTTCCAACATCCTCTTCAGCATTCATTATTTTCCTGTGTTGTCATGTTAGCCAATCTGACCAGTGAGATATGGTACCTCAGAGTTGTTTTGATTTGCATTTCTCTAATCAATAGAGATGTAGAGCATTTTTTCATATGTTTAAAGATATCTTTAATTTTTTCCTCTATAAACTGCCTGTTCATATCTTTTGACAATTTCTTAATTGGGGAATGACTTCTGTTTTTGCAAATTTTACTCAGTTTTCTGTATATTTTAGACATGAGGCCTTTATATGAGAGACACTGGCTGCAGAAAGTTTTTCCCAATTTTCCACTTCCTTCCTAATCTTGATTACATTGGCTTTATTTGTCCAAAAGCTATTCAATTTAATGTAATCAAAATTATGCATTTTTCATTTGCTCTCTAACTCTTGTTTGGTCATAAATTCTTCCCATTCTCTCCATAAATATGACAGGTAAACTATTTCTTCCTCTCTCAGATTGTTTACAATATCAGCCTTTATATCTATATCATGCGCCCATTTAGACTTTATTTTGGTATATGGTATAAGATATTGATCTATGCCTAGTTTCTGCCATAATATTTTCCAGTTTTCCCAAACATTTTTTCAAATAGTGAATTCTTATCCTACCAGTTGGGTCTTTGAGTTTCTCAAACAGTTTATTACTATAATCATTGGTTGCTGTGACTCATGTACATAATCTATTACACTGATCCTACTCTATTCCTCAGCCAGTGCCAAATAGTTTTGATTACTGCAGCTTTATAACAAAGTTTCAAATCTGATATGGCTGGCCACCTTCCCTAGCATTTCTTTTCATTAATTGCTTGATATTCTGGATATTTTGTTCTTCCAGATGAATTTTGTATTTTTTCTAGTTCTATAAAATAATTCTTTTGTAGTTTGATTGGTATGGCACTAAATAGGTAAATAAATTTAGGTAAAATCCTCATTTTATTATATTGACTCATTTGTTTTGGCAGATAGATTAGCAAATTTTTTAATGGCTACAGTAACTTTAAATGGAATTTCACTTTCTGCTTCTTGCTGTTGGGCTTTGTTCGAAATATATAGGAATGCTGAGGATTTATGTGGGTTAATTTTATATCCTGAAACTTTGCTAAATTTATTTATTATCTCAAGGAGTTTTTTACTTGATTCTCTGAGCATATCATCATATCATCAGCAAAGAGAGATAGCTTAGTCTCTTCTTTGCCTAATCTAATTCCTTTTTCTTCTCTTATTGCTATAGCTAATATTTCTAGAACCAAATTGAAAAAGAGGGGTGATAGTGGACATCCTTGTTTCACCCCTGATCTTATTAGAAATGTGTCTAGCTTTTCCTCATTACATATACTACTTGCTGATGGTTTTAGATAGGTGCTACTTATTATTTTAAGGAAGACAAAACTTATTCCTATACATTCCAGTGTTTTTGTAGGAAAGAATCTTATGTTTTGTCAAAAGCTTTTTCTGAACCTGTTGGGATAATTGTATGGTTTCTAATAGTTTTGTTGCTGATATAATCAATTATACTGCTAGTTTTTCTAATATTAACCATCCTTGCATTCCTGGAATAAATCCTACCATAGTAAAATATATTATTCTCATGATAAGTTCCTGTAGTCTTTTTGCTAATATTAAATTTAAAATTTTTGCATCTAAATTCATGGAGGAAATTGGTATATATTTTTCTTTCTCCATTTTGTAACTTCCTGGTTTAGTTTTCAATATTATGTTTGCATCATAAAAAGAATCTGGTAGGACTCCTTATATCCCAATTTTCCCAAATAGATTATAAAGTACTAGAATCAATTGTTCTTTAAAAGTTTGAGACATTTTGGTTGTAAATCAATTTGGACCTGGAGATTTTTAAATATGGATTTCATTGACGGCTTGTTAAATTTCATTTTCTACGTGGTTGCAAAGAATTGGAAATTAAAGCGGTGCCCATCAATTAGGGAATGGCTAAACAAGTTGTGGTATATGCATGTAATGGAATATTATTGTGCTATAAGAAATGAGGAGAAGACGGTTTTCATATTTACCTGGACAGGCTTATACAAACTGATGCTGAGTGAGAAAAGTAGAACCAGGAGAAATTTGTATGCAATCACAGACACAACATATGTGTGATGACCAACTATGACAGACTGGACTCTTCAACAATGCAGTGATATAATTCAATCCCAAAAGATGAAGGAAAGAGATGTCTACATCCAGAGAAAGAACTAGAAAGAGCTGTGCTTGAATCCTGATGGAAAAAAACTAATTGATATTTTTTCTTTTCATTGTTTGGTTTTATTTCTTCTTTACCATTTTTCATCCCATCTAGTATAATATGCCTTTGTAGCTTGACTAATGTCTATTGTGAAAGTATTTGCAGATACTATACTGGATTATATGCTGTTGTGGGGTGTGGGGGGATTTGCAGGGAAATTTGAAACTCAGGGATCATCCAATCTGCTCTCTCCCATCTCTTCTCCAATACCCCCTTTGACTTTTCCAGTAGGGCAAGGTTAATCTTTGTGCCCCAGATTCTGCACATCTTATCTCCCAATTATATGCACAATAATATTAATCACAGTATTTACATATTTTTTAAAAATTTGATTTTAAAAGGAAGATAAGCAACTCAGTATAGACTGTACATGTGTAGCTATGCAAAACATTACCATAGTAGATATATTGTAAAAGACTGACTATATTCCCTCCCTCCTATCTCACCACCCACCTGGTCCACTTCCCACTTTGGGACTGTCCTTTTCCAAAAGTGGGTGCTTCCAAAAAAAAGTGGGTGCTTCCAACTCCCCCGCCAGCTTGCCCTCCCTTCCCTTGTTCGCCCTCTCATCCCGTTCTCCCCTACTCTCCTGTGGGATGAGAAACCCTATTTAGTATGTATGTCATTCTCTCCCTGATCCAAATTCAATGACAATAAGCTTTTGCCTTTTTCTATTACTGTACTTCCGCTCCCTTGTGACCATTTCCTTTCCTCCTTCTATATGAAATAGTTCACTCCATTCTGTCTTTACACATCTCCTCTCTATATGTTCCTCTCTCACCTCTTAATTTCACCTTTTAACTTCCATCCCTTCCTATTGAATTTGACTTGTGCCCTCTATCTATGCATACCTGAAAACATACATGCACACATTCACATATGTATTCATATGCCCATATACCCTTCTTCAACTATTTTCATACTGAGAAAAGTTTTCATCAGTGACATTTATTGTTTTTCCATGTAGGAATGTAAATAGTTCAATTTTGATAAGTTCATAATGATTTCTTTTCCCAGTTTACATTCTCAAGCATCTCTTGCTTCTTGTATCTGAATGTCAAATTTTCTATTCAACTCTGTTTTTTTCATTAACAATGCTTGAAAGTCCTCTATTCCACTGAATGAACATATTTTCCCCTGAAACATGATACTCAGTTTTGCTGGGTAGATGATTCTTGGTTTTAATCCCAGCTCCATTGCCCTCCAGAATATCGTAATCCATGCCCTTCATTCCCTCAGTGTAGAAGCTGCCAGAAACTGTGCTATCCAGATTGTCTTTCCACAATATTGAAATTGCTTCTTCCTGGCTGCTTGTAATATTCTCTCCTTTATCCGGGAATTCTGGAACCTGGCTATAATATTGCCAGGAGTTTTCTTTTTGGAATCTTTTTCAAGAGGTGATTAGTAGATTCTTTCAACCTCTACTTTGCCATCTCAGTCTAAAACATTAAAGCAATTTTCCATGAGAATTTCTTGAAGGATCATTTCTTCATTCTTTCTTTGATCATGGTTTTCAGGTAGTCCAATAATTTTTAGCTTACCTCTCCCGGATATATTTTCCAGGTGAGTGGTTTTTCACATGAGATGTTTCACATTGCTTTCTATTCTTTTTTTTTTTTAACAAATGCTTTATTAACTTCTGGTTTACATCATTCATTTCCACCAGATTTTGAGTTACAATTTTTCTCCATTTTCCCTACCCATCACCCCAGAATAGCAGTCCCACTAGATATCCCCTCATCCAATCTGCTCTCACCCATATCTTCTCCCTTACGCCCTTCGACTTTGCCATTAGGGCAAGGTGAAACTCTGAGCCCCAATGCCTGAACATCTTATCTACCAATTAAATGAAAAATAGTATTAATAATAGTATTTATATACATTTGAAACATTTAGTTTTAAGACTTTGAATTTCAGATCTATTCCCTTCCTTCCTTGTCATGCACTCCCTCTGGGAAGATAAGCAATTCAGTAGGTGTTATACATGTATAGCAATGCAAAACATTACCACAGTAGATATATTGTAAAAGACTGCTTATATTTCCCTCCCACCCATCCCACCCCCAACCTGGTGCATCCCCTACTTTGATACTGTCCCTCTTTGAAAGTGGGTACTTTCAACCTCCCCTCCCCTTAGAAATCACTCCCTTCCATCATCCCCCCTCTCATCCCCCTTCCTCTTACTCTACAGCAGGGTGAGATATCCCATTTAGTATGTATGTCATTCTCTCCCTGAGCAAAATTCAATGAGAATAGGGTTTTGCCTTTTTGCCCTCCTGTTCTTCCCCTCCCCTGCAACTACTTCCCCTTGCCTCTTCTACATGAGATAGTTTACCCTACCCTGTCTCTCCCCATCTCCTCTTGTCACATTCTTGTGTCAACTCTTAACTTCACCCCTTGAGTATCATCACTTGCCACCAAATTCAACCTGTGCCCTTTATCCATGTATACCTGTAAACATATATACACACATTCACATATGTATTCATATGTCCATATACTGTTCTTCAATAATTTTCTTGATGAGAAAGTTTTCATCAGACACAGTTATTGTTTTTCCATGTAGGAATGAAAATACTTCAACTTTGATAAGTTCCTTTTGGTTTCTTTTCCCTGATTACCCTCTCAAGCATCTCTTGCTTCTTGTGTCTGAATGTCAGATTTTCTATCCAACTCTGGTTTTTTCCTCAAGAATGCTTGGATGTCCTCTAATCCACTGAACGGCCATATTTTCCCCTGAAACAAGATACTCAGTTTTTCTTGGTAGGTGACCCTTGGCTTCAAACCCAGCTCTTTTGCCCTCTGGAATATCCTATTCCATGCCCTTTGATCTCTCAGTTTAGGAGCTGCCAGGTTCTGGGCTATTCTGATTGTGTTTCCACAATGTTGGAATTGTTTCTTCCTGGCTGCTTGGAGTATGTTCTCCTTGATCTTGGAGTTCTGGAACCTGGCTATAATATTCCTAGGAGTTTTCTTTTTGGGATCCATTTCAGGAGGAGATTGGTGGATTCTTTCAATCTCTATTTCCCCCACTGGGTCTAAAACATCAGGGCAGTTTTCCTTGACAATTCCTTGAAGAATGATTTCTAGGTTCTTTCTTTGATCATGACTTTCAGGTAATCCAATAATTTTTAAATTATCTCTCCTGGATCTATTTTCCAGGTCAGTGGTTTTTCCCATGAGATATTTCACGTTGCCTTCTATTCTTTCATTTGTTTGGATCTGTTTAACAGCATCTGGATTTCTCATAAAGTCACTAGGTTCCATTTGCTCTAGCCTAATTCTGAAGGAATGATTCGCCTCATTGAGCTTTTGAGATTTTTTTTTCCATCTGGCAAATTCGGCTTTTTAAGGCATTCTTCTCCTCATTGCCTTTCTGTGCCTCTTTTGCCATTTGAAACAGTCTGTTTTTTAAGGTGTTGTTTTCCTCAGTCAGCCTGTACACTGTCATTTCATACTTTTCTTGCATCTTTCTCATTTCTCTTCCCAATTTTCCCCCACTTTTCTTATCGGTTTCTTAAGGTACAATATGGCCTGTAGCCAGCTCGTATTTTCATTTGGGGTTTTTGGTGCATGTTTTCTGACCTAACAGTCTTTGTGCTCTTCTATGCTTTGATTCTCCTTGCCCCCAAACTAGGAGTCTAATGTTGAATTTTTCTGTTTATTTTGTTTCCTTTGCCTAGGCATGTTGCCACTCAATTACCTGACTTTTGGGCTTGTTCCCACAGTAGGACTCTGCCACCAGCCAGGGGAGCTTCCATCCCAAATGCTGTGCTTTTCTCAACTTCCAGATGTATTAGTTGGGTGGCCTCTGTGAAGCTTCCACACACTCTGGCAAGCTGGTCACACACCCCAAGACCTCCACCGCACACCACAATCCAGATCCAAGAAGGGTAAAGCAAGAGAGATCACTACTCCCCCCCAGATTGATCACTGGATCCCCCTACAGTTTGCAGGCCAGGAGCTGAAGCTGCAACATGGCAATGTGACACAAGCTGTGCAGCCTCCTCAGAGGCTTCTTGCTCCCAGGGGAAAGAGGCCATAAGCTCTCCCAACCAGTCCCAAAGTCCATCGGGCACTGACCTCTCTCTTTGTCCTAGGCATCTATGTGTTCATAATTCTGGAAATGCCACAGCTGCTGGTTTTCTAGAGTTTCTCCAGCTTGCTATTGGTCTGGCCACCCTGGGACTAAAACCTCTGACTTACACATACCTGGGCTTGACTCCCAGAATGCTGTGCTGGTCTCTCCCTGCTGGGCTGCTGGGATGTCCTCAGTCGGAGGTTAGCTTCTCTGTGTTGTTTTGTGGATTCTGGAGCTCTAGAGGTCGTTCAGATTCCCCCTTTTACATAATTTTGAAGTGGTGTGTGTGTGAGCTCCATGGAAGTGCAGTTTCTACTCCACCATCTTGACTCTGCCCCCCTTCCCCCATTTCAGTTTTATTAATCTCTCCTTTGTTTTTCAATATTTGTAATTAAACATTTAATTGAGTATTTCAATTTGTTCTTGTTCAAGTTTTTTAGATGCATGCCCACTTTATTGATCTCTATTTTATTTATTTAAGTCATGTACGCATTCAGAGATGCAAAACATCCCCTAAGAACTGTTTCTGCTGCATCCCACAAGTTTCAGTATATTGTCTCATTAATGTCATTTTTTGAATGAAGTTGCTGATTGTTTCTCTGATAACTTGTTTGACTCACTTATTCTTTTTTTATTAATTTGTTTGTTTATTTTTAGTTTACAAAATTCAATTCCATAGTTCCTTGAGTTTCAAATTTCCCTTCCCTCCCTCCCCCAACCCACATGAAAGCATATAGTCCAGTACAGGATCTGCGAATACTTTCACATTAGACATTAGTCAGGTTACAAAGGAGTGTTGTACTCGATGAAATGAAAAATGGTAAAGAGGAAATAAAACCAAACAATGTAAAGAAAAAGGGCAAGTAATTTGTTTCCATTACCATTCTGACTCAGGTCTTTCTAGTTATTTCTCTGGATGTAGGCATCTCTCTCCTTCATGAGTCTTTTGGGATTGACTTATATCACTGCATTGCTGGGAAGACTCCAGTCTGTCATATTTGATCATCAAACATATATTGTGTCTGTGATTGCATACAAATTTCTCCTGGTTCTACTCTTCTCACTCAGCATCAGTTTGTATAAGCCAGTCCAGATAAATATGAAGTTTGTTTGCTCTTCATTTCTTATAGCATAACAGTATTCCATTATATGCATATACCACAACTTAGACATTCACCAATTGATGGACAACCCCTTAATTTCCAATTCTTTGCAACCACAAAATGAGCTGCTATAAATATCTTTGTACATATGGGACCCACTCATTCTTTTTTTCCCCAAATGCTTTATTAACTTCTGGTTTACATCATTCATTTCTGCCAGATTTTGAGTTACAATTTTTCCCCATTTTCTCCTATCCACCATCCCAGAGTAGCAGTCCCACAGGATATCCCCTCATCCAATCTGCTCTCTCCCATATCTTCTCCCATACCTCCTTCGACTTTTCTATCAGGACAAGGTGAATCTCTGTGCCCCAATGCCTGCACATCTTATCTATCAGTTAGATACAAAATAGTATTAATAATAGTATTTATATGTATTTGAAACATTTAATTTTGAAACTTTGAATCCTAGATCCATTCCCTTCATCCCTTGTCACCCACTCCCACTGGGAAGATAAGCAATTCATTATATGTTGTACATGCATAGCTATAGAAAACATTACCATAGTAGATATATTGTAAAAGACTGACTACGTTTCCCTCCCACCCATCCCACCCCCACCTGGTCCATTCCCTACTTTGATCCCGCCCCTTTTCAAAAGTGGGTGTCTCCAACCTCCCCTGCCCCCAGCATGCCCTCCCTTCCATCCTCCCCCCTTTCATTCCCTTCCTCCCTACTCTTCTGCAGGGTGAGATATCCCATTTAGTATGTATGTCATTCTCTCCATGAGCCAAATTCAATGAGAATATGGTTTTGACTTTTTGCCTTCATGTTCTTGCCCTCCCCTATGTTTACTTGCCCTTGCCTCTTCTACATTAGATAGTTTACGCCCACCCCTGTCTCTCCCCATCTCCTCTTGCCACATTCCTGTGTCACCTCTTAACTTCACCCCTTAAATATCATCCCTTCCCACCAAATTCGACCTGTGCCCTCTATCCATGTATACCTGTAAAGGTATATATACACATTGAAATATGTATTCATATGCCCATGTACCCTTCTTCAATTATGTTCATACTGAGAAAGGTTTCATCAGTCACAGTTATTGTTTTTCCATGTAGGAATGTAAATAGTTCAACTTTGATAAGCTCCTTTTGATTTCTTTTTCCTGTTTACCTTCTCAAGTATCTCTTGCTTCTTGTGTCTGAATGTCAGATTTTCTATTCATTTCTGTTTTTTTCCTCAAGAATGCTTGAAAGTCTTCTATTCCACTGAATGACCATATTTTCCCCTGAAACAAGATACTCAGTTTTTCTGGGTAGGTTATTCTTGGTTTTTAATCCCAGCTCCTTTGCCCTCTGGAATATCATATTCCATGCCCTTCAATCCCTCAATGTAGAAGCTGTCAGGTCCTGTGCTATTCTGATTGTGTTTACACAATATTGAAATTGTTTCTTCCTGGCTGCTTGTAGTATTTTTCCCTTTATCCAGGAATTCTGGAACCTGGCTATAATATTCCTAAGAGTTTTCTTTTTGGGATCTTTTTGAGGAGGAGATCTCTGG
Source organism: Gymnobelideus leadbeateri (assembly GCA_011680675.1). Lineage (NCBI taxonomy): Eukaryota > Metazoa > Chordata > Mammalia > Diprotodontia > Petauridae > Gymnobelideus > Gymnobelideus leadbeateri. The sequence continues at coordinate 298,962 of WOXC01011322.1, forward strand.
ATTATTTCAACCTCTATTTCCCTCTCTGGGTCTAAAACATCAGGGCAATTTTCCTTCAGAATTTTTAAAGGATGATTTCTAGGTTCTTTCTTTGATCATGGCTTTCAGGTAGACCAATAATTTTTAAATTATCTCTCCTGGATCTATTTCCAGGTCAGTGGTTTTTCCCATGAGATATTTCACATTGTCTTCTATTCTTTCAATTGCTCGTATCTGTTTAATAGCATCTTGATTTTTCATAAAGTCACTAGCTTCCATTTGCTCCAGTCTAATTCTGAAGAAATTGATATCCTCAGTGAGCTTTTGAGATTCTTTTTCCATCTGGCAAAGTCAGCTTTTTAAGGTATTCTTCTCCTCATTGCATTTTTAAGCCTCTTTTGCTACTTGAGTTAGTCTATTTTTTAAGATGTGCTTTTCCTCAGTCAGGCTGTTGACTCTCATTTCATACTGTTCCTTCATCCTTCTCATTTCTCTTCCCAATTTTTCTCCCACTTCTCTTATTTGCTTTGTAAAATCCTTCTTAAAGTCCTCTATGGCCTGTAAGACGCTCGTATTTTTATTTGGGGCTTTGGTGCAGAAATTCTGACCGCACAGTCCTCCTCCTGTTCCGTGCTTCGATCCTTTTTGCCCCCAAAATAGGAGTCTATTGTTGAATTTTTCTGTTTGTTTTGGTTCCTTTGCCTAGGCATGTTGCCACTTAATTACTTGATTTTGGGGCTTGTTGCCACAGTAACACTCTGCAACCAGCCAGGGGAGCTTCTGTCCCAAAAGTTGGGGTCTTCTCAACTGATGGAGGTATTAGTTGGGTGCCCTCCCTGAAGCACCCTCACACTCTGGCAAGCTGGTCACACACCCCAAGACCTCTTCCCCAGACCACAGTCCAGGTCCAGCAAGGTTAAAGCCAGAGTGATTACCTCCAAGACTGATCACCAGGTCTCCCTATGGTTTGCAGGCCAGGAGCTGAAGCTGCAAAATTGTGGGTGTGTTGAGGCTCCTCAGCTGCTTCTAGCCCCAAGGTGAAGAAGCTGTAGTGCTCCCAGATACTGGTCCCAAAATCCACAGGATACTAACCTCTCACTTTGTGTTGGAAATTCTAGAACAGTCACAGCTGCTGGTGTTCTGGTGTCCATCCTCCTGGATGTTAGTCTGGCTGCCCTGGGCCTAAAACCTCAGACTCACGTGGTCCTGGGCTCAGGCTCCCAGTGCACTGCTGGCCACTCCCTGCTGGGCTGCTGGGATGTCCTCAGTGGGAGATCAGTTTCTCTGTGTCATTCTGTGGGTGCTGGAGCTCCAGAAGTTGTTCAGAGTCCCCTTTTGCATGATTTTGAAGTGGTGTGGGCTGGAGCGCAGTGGAAGTGCTGTTTCTACTCTGCCATCTTGGCTCTGCCCCATGACCACTCATTCTTTAGTATTAATTATTTAGTTTCCAATTATTTCTTAGTCTATCTTTCCATGGTCCTTAATTACATATACTTTTTATTGCACCATGATCTGAAAAGGATGCATTTAATAATTTTGCCTTTCTTTACTGGATTGTCAGGTTTTTATGCCTTAATAAATCGTCAATTTTTTATATGCTATGTATCTCTGAGAAGAAGGTATATTCTTTTTTATCCCCATTCAATATTTTCCAGAGGTCTATCATATCCATCTTCTCTTAAATTCTATTATTGTCCTTAATTTATTTCTTGTTTATTTTGAGGTTCAAATTTTCAGTTTCAGAGAGGGGAAGCTGAGGTCCCCTACTTGTATTGTTTTGTATCTATTTCTTTCTCTAATTCCTTTAACTTCTCCTCTAGGAATTTTCAATGTTGTGCCACTTGGTGCATATATGTTTAGGAATGGTATTGCTTCATTTTTGATGGTGCCTTTTAGCAGGATATAATTTCCTTCCTTATCTCTTTTAATTAGATATAATTTTGCTTTTGCTTTATCTAAGATAAATATTGCTCCCCTGTTGTTGTTGTTTTTAATTTAACTGATACATAACATATTCTACTACATCCTTTTACCTTTGCCCTCTCTGTATCTGTTATGGGAATGGGAATTTAAGATCTTCCCTGCCCCTGGGCGCTTTGATAGGCTTAAGTGACTCTGAGAACCTACCTTGATATGAAAATATACTCTGCCCCCTAATGGGCTGAATGTGGTCACATGGAGCCTGTGGTTGGAGGCTTGTTTTTCAGGAATGCCCACACCTGGTTGCTTTTTGATTGGGAAGTGGGTCAAGAGGGTTGTGACATTCTCTGAGCCAGGAGAAGTTTATATATACCCTGATGTGAGATTTTGTTTTGGGGCTCACTTTGAGAAGAGTTATGCAATTTGACCAGATGAGACTCTGGGCAGCCATTGATCCCCTGGCTTTAAAAAACCCAGATATTGGTGCTTCTCTCTCTGATAACTAAGTACGGATATTCTCCGAAGTTCGGGGTGCTGATTCTTTTCCTCTGAACTAGCTAAATGACATATGCTTGATTAAAGCAAGATTGTTAACCCATTTTGAGTTGCTTTCCTTTAGAAAAGCAGATCTAAGAACCTCTGTTGGCAGCCACCCTGGGTATGCCAAGGCGCTTGCTTCTACAGTATCTCCCTGTTTCAAATGTTTTTCTTATAGACATCATATTGTAGGATTACGGTTTTTAATCCATTTTGGTATACACCTCCATTTTATGTAAGAGTTCATCCCATTCACATTCACAGTTATTATTGCTATTCCCTGTTTATACTTTTTTTTAACTCCTTTCTCCCTTCCTCTCCTTAAGTGCTTTCCTTTTGACCACTACTTCCCACAGTTTTCCCTCCTCATCACCCACCTCCCTTTTTCTACCATTCCCCCTGACCACTTCTTCCTTCTGCTCTAATCAACCCCTCCTTTCTTTACCCTTTTCTCTCCTACTGGCTATAGGACACAATAGATTTCTACACTTAATAAATCATGCTATTCCCTTCTTGAACCATATATGATGAGAGTAAATCTCATGCAATGCTATTCTCCCTCCATTCTTTCCCTCTAATATAATGTTTTGTGTTGTTCATGTTAAAATCTTATACTTAACTGATTTTTATTTCCTCCCTGAGCTGAAACTAATAATCTCATATAGCTTTCATCTCCTTCCCTTCTTTCCTTCTAGTATAATATGTTGTTTATCCTTCTTCGTGTGACATAATTTACACTTTTCTGCTTTCTTCATTTCTCTTCTCTCATTATAATCCCTTTGTACCCTGTAGTAAGGCTTTTTCAAAATCTTCACTTTAATTCATTTATATCCACACCTCTATCTATGTATGTCCCTTTTAAATGCTGTGACAATTATACAATTTTCAATATTGATAGGTATCAGCTTCCCACAGAGGGATGTAAATAGTTTGGTCTTATTGAATAACAAATTATGTTTGTGTGTTTATGTCTGTGTGTGTATGTGTGTGTGTGTGTGTGTGTGAGGGTGTGGGTGCATGTATGTTTTCCCTGTTTTCTTTTTAATGTCTGTCTTGAGTCTTTAATTTTGAGATCAAATTTCCCATTAAGCTCTGGCTTTTTTCATCAGGAAGGTCTGGAAGTCACTTATTTCATTGAATGACCATCTCCTTGCTTGAAAGTGTGTGTACACTTTTTGCTGGATAGTTGATCCTTGGTTGTAATCCAAGCTCTTTTGCCTCATGAAATATCATATTCCAATCCCTCCAATCTTTTAATGTAGAAGTGATTAGGTCATGTGTGATCCTGACTGTAGTTCTGCAATATTTGACCTGGCTGCTTGCAGTTTTGTTTTTTTTTCCCCCTTGACCTGATAATTCTGGAATCTGGCTATAATATTTCCAAGAGTTTTCATTTTTGGATCTCTTTCAGGAGATTTCTTTTGATAAGATAATTGATAATTCTTTTGATAAGCATTTTACCCTTTGGTTCTAGAACCTCAGGCCAGTTTTCCTTGATGATTTCTTGGAAGATATTGTCTAGGCCCTTTTTTATCATGACTTTCTAGTATACCAATAATTCTTAGATTATCTCTCCTGGACCTTTTTCCAGACAAATTGTTTTTTCCTATGAGATATTTTACATTTTCCTCTAACTTTTCATACTTCATGTTTTGTTTGTTTAAAAAGAAATAATTAACAGAGGTAAGGCACTAAAATCAAGAGTAACTGGAAAGGTCTACTGTAAAAGATAGGATTTTAGTTCTTCCTCCTGTTCCAGCAAGCACCCCAGCATCCCCAGGGTGGCTGCCAACACAGGTTCTTGGATCTGCTTTTCTAAAATAAAGCCACTCAAAATGGGTTAACAATCTTGCTTTAATCAAACATATGTCATTTACCTACTTCAGGGAAAAAAGGTCAGCACCCCAAACATCAGAGAATACAAACAGTTACAAGCAAGTTACAAGTTACAAGAAGACAGAGAATGAGATCAAGCAGACAAGCCTACAACTGTCTGACCATTACATACATACCTAGTTATAGTTACCAGAGAGGGAAGCACCAACATCTGGGTTTTCAAAGCTTGGAGGCTCATTGGTTGCCCAGAGTCTCATCTGGTTAAATTGCATAACTCTTCTCAAAGTGGGCCCCAAAACAAAGCTTCATATCAGGGTTTATATAGCCTCCTCCTGGCTCAGAGAATGTAACAACCCTCTTGACCCACTGCCTAATCAAAAAGCATTCCAGAAAACCAAACCTCCTGCCACAGGCTTCAGGTGCACTTAAGCCTATCAAAGGGCCTAGGGGCAGGGAAGATCTTAAATTCCCATTCCCATAACATCTCATTATCTCCACCAATTAACCCTCTCATTCTAAGAATGGGGACAGATAGAGAGAAAACACAACACCAGGAGCCAAGAAGTGGGAAGAGCCATGAGGCCAGTGTCACTTGATAAGAGTATGTGTTGGAAAGTAAGACATTAGAATAGTATCTTATTCTTGAGATCTCTCCATAATTTAATCATAATATCTCTCTCTTGACATTTCTCTAGCAAAATGGGAAGGACAGATCCCATGTCCTGTGGTGAGAGGTCTGGGAATTGTCCCTGTGGTAGGTGAATACACTTGTTTGCCTCCCTCATAGGGTTGTTCTGATAAACTTCTCTTGGAAACAGGATTTTGAAATTTTGAAGTTGGAGCTAAATACACATTTTTTCTGGAGTAGCCACAGTGAATGGGGAGAACTGTGAAGCTGGTGTAGGTTTTGAAAACAAAACTGATCTAGTCAATAAGTTTGCATGTCTACCTAAAGGAATGTATGATGTGCTCAAAACAATGTTATTACCACTTGCAGAAAAATGCCATGTTACCATTATCCATGCCTATGTTCTCACCTTGATGAGCTCTGATGAGGGCAAAGAAAAAATTTATGAAGACCTAGAAATTGTTATCATCAAACTGAGAGAGATGCAGGATTCTTGGCTCAGTAAAAAGGCAGAAGAAATTCAGTTTTATGCTGATAGTAACAATACAAGGCATTTTTATAAGGCTGTGAAGCTTATTTATGGATCAAAGACATATGGTGCCTCTTAACTACTCGGTGCTGATTGAGCCACATTGATTAGTGATAAGGACATTATCCTAGATATATAGGCTGAACACTTCCATGGTGTTCTCAACAGACTTTCATCACTCAAATGCCAAAGCCATTGACCATTTACCTCAGATTCAAATCAATCCCTCTCTATTTGAAATCCCAACTGAAGAAAAGGTTTTGAATATCAGTAGGCTCCTTTCTTATGGCAAAGCACCTGGTGCTGATTCTATTCCAGCTGAGATTTACAAGGAGGAAGGTCCATTTCTTATACAAATGTTGCCTGAACTTTTCCAGGTTATATGACAAGAGGAGGTTATTTCCCAGGAGTTCAAGAATGCTTCCATTGTCCATCATTATAAAGGTAAAGGAAATAGATTGTCCCATAACAATCTCAGGGGAGTCTCTCTCTTAGTCATTGCTGGCATGATGCTTGCCAGCATTGTCCTTAATATTCTGATCCTTTGCCCAGAAGATAGTCATCTACTTGAGAGCCCATATGGCTTCAGAAAAGACCAAAAAATAGTTGATATGACATTTGCTGGTCATATGTCCTTTCCATTTTGCTAGAGAAATGTCAAGAGTGAGATACTATGATTAAATTATGGAGAGATCTCAAGAATAAGATACTGTTCTAATGCCTTTCTCCTGTAGAAAGGACCAAAAATAGTTGATATGACATTTTCTGACATCCAGAAGAAAATGTCAGGAATCAAACAGAGGTCTGTACCCAACATTTATAGATTTGACCAAGGCCCTTGACACTCTTAATCATGAGAAATGTACAGATAAACGATGAGGTTGACACACCCATTGTCAAAACTATCTCAGTGTTTGAGAGACTGGAGACAAGACGTTTATTAGACTGACTACCAAATTGAAGGTCTACAGAAGCATTATGCTGACCTCATTGCTGTATGCCTATGAAACCTGGACAGTATACCAGCACCATACCAGGAAACTCAATGGCTTACATTTGAATTGTCTTAGGATGATCTCTAAAGATCAACTTACAGGATAAGATACCGGATACTGAGGTCCTTTCTCAAACTAAACTGCCAAATATTCAAACTCTGCTGCAGAGAGCACAACTCAGATGGGCTGGGCACGTTGCTCTAATGCCAAATGTATGCTTGCCAGAAAGACTATTTTATGGAGAACTTACACAGGTAAGCACTCATATTGTGGTTAGAAAATGTTATACAATGACACTCTTAGAGTCTTAAGAACTTCTGAATTGTTTGTGTGGCACCCAGCACGCTGCGCCCTCTTATTTGTCTGATCATCCCCTGTCAGACACACTGTAGCTTGACTCTAGCATGGTGATGTCATACTGTTCTTCTTAAACAACAAAGAACAACTGCCAACCGTAGTATACAGTATATCAGTATATTGATTTCCTGATTTCACTTATATCACTTTGCATTAATCTCCCACACACACTCACATGCTTCTTTCAATGCAAAATATTCCCGACAGCATAAAAAACTTCCATTCCTCAATTTTTCCACCATTGCTCAGTTGATGTTTGCTATATTTGTGGTGTTTTTTTTTGTTTGTTTTTGCCACTACAAAAAAGTTCTGAGAATTGTATGTGGTCTTTTATTTGACCTTGAATTATATGCTTAGTCATGTGATCTTTGATTGAAAAGGTATTGGTGTTTTAGTGACTTCAAATCTTTTAAAATTCCTCCAGAATGATCTGGCCAATTCATAGTTCTACCAATAGAACAGTAATATGTTTGCTTTTCCACAGCCACTCCAGCGATGATTCTTCTCATTTTTTGAATCATTTGTGAATTTATTAATTGTAAAGTAAAATGCAGGAGTTGATTTGATTTGTATTTTTATTATTTTAGTTTAATTAGGTCATTCTTTCTTATAGTTATTAATAATTTACAATAAAAAAACCTCTTCTCATTTGACCATTTATTGGGTTGTGTCATTTGGATTTATATAATATTGTTAGCTGTCAACAAATCTTCATTAGACCTTTATTATGGTTTCTTAACTATAATTTTATTTTTTATCAATTACAGGTAAATAATTTTTTAGCTTTTGTTTTATAAAATTTTGAATTCTAAATTCTTTTCTTTCCCCTTCTCCAAACTACCCATTGAGAGAGCAAGCAATTTGATATGGATTATATATGCACAGTCATGTGAAACATTTCAATATGATCTATGTTGCAAAATAAAATACAGACCAAAAAAACAACAATAATAAAGTAAGACAAACAAAGAAAAATATTATGGATCAATCTGGGTAAGGACATCAACAGTTTTTTCTCTGGTGGTAGGTAGCATTTTTCGTAAGTCCTTTGGAATTGTGTCGATTTATTAATTTTTTTTGCTTTACAAAAAAGGTTTTTTTTTCCATTATGAACAGTTGAGCACTAATAAATCTTATATTGAAGATCATTGGGATAAAAAACCCATAATTTCTTAAATACATAAGGATAATTGAACATTACGTATTACTCTTTCAACTAATTTCACATTTATTTAATTCTGAACCTCACAATAGCTGAAATGAGATAATATTTATAAACTATTTGTTATAATATTTGTAGATATTGCCAGTACCTGCTCCATCCATAGTGGGCACTGTAGTAGCAATCACTCCAACATCCCTAGGGTGGTTGCCAACACAGGTTCTTAGATCTGCTTTTCTAAAGGAAAGCAACTCAAAATGGGTTAAGAAGCTTACTTTAATCAATCAAACATAGATCGTTTACCTAGTTCAGGGGGAAAAGGTCAGCACACTGAATTTCAAAGTATACAGACAGAACTTACAAGACAGAGAAACAAACAGATCAAGCAGACTGGCTTCCAAACTGTCCAACCATTACATTAATACCAAATCACAGTTACCAGAAAGGGAAGCATCAACATCTGGGTTTTCAAAGCTGGGAGGCTCTCACAGCTGCCCAGAGTCTCATCTGGTCAAATCACACAGCACTTCTCAGAGTGAGCCCCTGTGTTGGTTTATTATAAATGATAATGGTAAATGTGGTAAATAGTAACTGTTTCTCTATTGGCCAGCAACACTGAGTGTCTTTCCCTCCCAGTTTGATTTTTTTTTTTAATAAAAGAGTCATTCCTTGACTTACTTCTTAAAGAGACCTATTTACTCAATGCCTCAATGAAAGTGAAAACCTGAAAAGACCTTAGCTTAAAAGGACCAAAGTCTCCCACTGCATCCTGGGTCACTGTCATCCTGATCACTATCTGGCCACTGGACCCAGATGGCTTTGGAGGAAAAAGTGAAAATGGTGACTTTGCACAGACCTCACTCACTCAAATCAAAGTCAATTGCAAGTCATGTCGTCATCTCCCAGATGTCATGATGCTCTTTGAGAATGAAGGAAAATCCATAATCTGTGAGTAGTCAGAGCTACCCCTGAATGGGCACCCAGATGGTCAGTTCCCATTGGGCAATTATCCTCTCCCCTTCTCTCCTCTCCTCTCCTCTCCTCTCTTTTCCTTTCCTCTCCTCTTCTTTCCTCTCCTCTCCTTTCCTCTCCTCTCCTCTCCTCTCTTCTTTTCCCCTCCCCTCTCCTCTCCTCTTCTATTTTCCTTTATCTGAGGGTGTTCTACCCAAAGGAAGGTAAATTTTAATGGTTGAAAACTACCTAGTTACCTTGGGGTTTAGTGACTAGATTTCTTCCTCAAAGACCAAGGCTTAAACCTGACTCACTCTGGACATGGATTGGGCAACAGTAGGCCTCTACCCAAGTACCACTTAATGGTTATATTTTTGGGCTCAGAATGAATATTAATAGAAATTGTTTTATTTTGGCCAGCAACCCTGAGGGCCTTCCAATCCTTTTTTTTTAATTAAAGAGGACATTCCTTGACTTACTTAAAGAGGCTTATTCACAGAATGTTGCCTCGATCAAAGTGAGAACCTGAAAGAACTTAGGGCCAAGGTCTCCCCACATACCCTGTGTCATCCCATGATGACATGGCTGGCAATTAACTTTGATTTGAGTTAGAGAGGACTGTGCAATGTATATAGCCTCACTTTCTCCTTCAGAGCTATATGGGTCCTGTGGCCAGATAGTGATCAAGATCACTGGGGATGCTCTTCTGGTTCTGCTCATTTCACTTTGCATCAGTTCACATAACTCCAAGTTTTTCTGAAATCATCCTGCTCATCACTTCTTAGAGCACAGTAATTTTAAATCACAGTCATCAACTTGGGTAGCCATTCTGCAAATGACTGGCACCCTCTCAGTTTCCAATTCTTTGCTACCACAAAAAAAAGGTGCTAAAAACATTTTATGCATATGGATCCTTTCTCCCTTTTTTAATCATGTTGGGAAACAGACCTAATAGTGCTACTGTTGGGTAATGGGGTATTCACAGTTATATAGCCCTTTAGGCAGAATTCCAAATTGCTCTCCATTGCTTTTTATCATGAAGACTGACCCAACTTTGATATTCAAAGTCTTTTTTAGCAAAATTAGCTGACTCTCCCTTCTGATTCTAGGGCTGGAGGGCAGAGCAATAAATTCTTCCCAAAGTCTCTCTCAAAACAGGGGTCAGAACTTTCCAGGTAAACTCTACATATTCCATGAACTGTTCTGTTTGCTTTCAACTCCATGAACTTGATGTCATGCCCTCCTTGCTTTTTAGCTTCCTTTTGTGGATTAGGGCAGGGACTACTTTATTTTTCTTGGTTATATTCACAGAGCTTAGTACAGTGCCTAGAATATAGTAGGCACTTATTAAATTTTTATTGACTATAAACTATTCCAGACTTTGGGGATAGTTACAGAAAATTCACAAGGATGAGAGATGGAGTGTTATATTAAAGGAACAATAAGGTGAACAGTCGATCAATGTGATTGGGAATAAGGAAATGGAGTACTAGAAAGGTGGAGGAGGGCAAGGGGAAAAAAGAGTAGGTCATGAAGCACTTTGAATGCCAAACATGATTTTGCATTTGATGCTGAATGCTATGGGGAGCCACTGGAGTTTATTGAATGGAGTGGGGTGACATTGTCTGACCTGTGCTTTAGAAAAAACACTTTAGCAATTAAATGGAATATGAATTGTATATGGAAGAGATTTGAAACAAGCAAACTAATCAGCAGGCTATCCCAGTAGTCTGAATCTAAAGTGAAAAGTGCCTGTACCAGGGTGGTGCCAGTATCAGAGAACAGAAAAGGGTATATTTGAAAAATATCGCAAAGGTAAAGGACTTTGCAAAAGATTATATATGGTAGGGTGTTGGGGAGTGGACATAATGAGAATTTGAAGATTGTGAGGCTGAGGGATTGGAAAGAGAGGTGTAGAGTTTAAGGGGGAAAGATGCTATTTTTAGATATTTTAAGTTTAGATATGATGTCTACTGAACATTCCATTTGAGAAGCCTGAAAAGCAATCGCAGATGTTTTGGGAAGTCAGTAGAGGTAGGATAGGTAGATTTTTAATATTTTTTCCCATTATATAGTTTTCAACATTCATTTTTGTAAGATTTTGAGTTTCAAATTTTTCTCCCTCCCTTCCTTCACTACCACCTCTCCAAGACAGCAAGTAATCTAATATACGTAATACATGTGCGGTCATGTTAAATATATTTCCACTATAGTCGTGTTGTGAAAGAAGACTCAGAACAAAAAAGAAAAATCATGAGAAAGAAAAACAAACAGAAAAAGAATAGAATATGGTTCAATCTGCATTCAGATTCCATAATCTTTCTATGGAGGTGGTTAGAATTTTACATCATGATTTTTTTTAATTGTCTTGGATCATTTTATTGTTGAGAAGAGCTAAGTCTATCATAGTTAATGATCATAGAATGCTGCTGTTATCATGAACATGTTCTCCTGCTTCTGCATACTTCACTCAGCATCAGTTCATGTAGCTCTTTCTAGGTTTTTCTGAAATCTGCTGCTTATCATTTCTTATGGAACAATAACATTCCATTACATTCACGTACCAGAAATTGTTCAACCATCCCTCAATTGATGGGCAGCCCCAGAATTTTCAGTTCTTTGCTACCACAAAAAGCTGCTATAAATATTTTTGTACACATGGATTCCTTCCCCCGCTTTTTTATATTTCTACTAGAAGTTGATATTGCTGGATCAAATTGTATGCACATTTTTATGACCCTTTAGGTATAGTTACAAATTGCTCTTCAGAATGACTGGATCAGTTCACACTTCCACTAACAATGTATTAGTGTTGCAATTTTGCCACATTTTCTTCAACATTGGATAGGTAGATTTAAGAATCTTTGCCAGATAAACAGTAATTAAATCTATGGGAGCTGATGAGATCATCAAGTATAGTTGTATAGAGAGGAAAAGGGGGGCTCAGAACAGAATTCTGTGGGATACATACAGTTATAAGGGGTTGTAAGGGTATTGTAATTTGAATGTGAAGACCCCTTTTTGTATTGGCAAGTCAGCAGGTACTTAGCACTTAGTAATCAATCAAACCTTTGTGAAATAAAACAGAAGGTATGAACCCCTGTTCCTGATGTAACAGGAAGGGATTGGCTGAAACAGAAAGCTAGTGCTATGTTTATATAAGAAAATCCCCAGAGAGGCACAGTCAGGATTTCTTGGGACCAGCATCTGGAAGCAGAGCAGGTACAGAAGAGAAATGAGAATCAAGAACTAAGCCAGAATTTTCTGAGAACTTGTGGTGGCAGAGCTTCTTCTGGACAGGATCCCAGGAGGCTGAAGAGGAGCCCAGGAAGCCAAGAGCCCAGTAGCAACCTCCCCCGCCCCCAGGTTTCATAAGGTGATTCTTATTTTTTGAATGAGCTGCAGAAGACTGATGAAGCATGACCAGGATGCTAAGACTTTGTCTGTTTGTGGCTTGGTTGAGTCTTGAATTCCCAGGAACAGAAATTATGAAGGATGTGAGATGTACTGGACCCTGTGGACTTCAGTGTGGTGCAGGACTTACACAGAGAACTAGACAAGGAACTGGGAGCTACCTGCCTTTGAATCCAGGTGACTCTTTAGTAGATTAAGCTAGGAATGACCTGCCTCAAGTGAAGATGAAAAAACCTCTCTGTGGGTACTGAGTAGTGATGAAATTGTAGTTTACTAGTGACCTAGGGGTGGAAGGTCTGTGTATTTTCAATTATTGTACTTAGTAATTGATTACTGAATTGACTGAGTTAACTTAGTGTGCCCCATTGGTGGAAGACTTTGACTATTGTACTTTGAGATTTTTGTTCTTTGTTCAAAACTTTGTGGCCACAATCTGGCCATTTTAATGATAAGTTGTGAATACTATATTGTGATTTTCTGTGATAAGTTGTAATATTGTGAATGCAGGACCTTGATTTTCTGTGAATGTTTTCCTTTGATTTGTTACTGAATAGAGTGTTCACTATACTGTGTAATCCAGAACCTTAAAAGCTATTCACAGTAGCATTCTTCTGGAAAGCTGTTCATGCATGGTGTTATAGGGGTATCTTTGATGAGGAATCAGTAAAGGAAAATGAGAAAGAGTGGTAGGAGGGGAATCAAAACAGAGTGATATTCTAAAATCCTAGAGAGAAAAGGGTATCAAGGAGAAAAGTATAATTGTTACTGTAGCAAAGTACAAAGAGAATGAAGATTGAGAAAAGGCCATTGAATTTGGCAATTAAGAAATCTTTGGCAACTTTCTTGGGAGCAGCTTTGGTAGAATGAAATGTCAGAAACCAGATTATAAGGGTTAAGTACAAAAGGATAGAAGAAAAAATGGAGGCACCCATGGTAAATATTAATTACAATGAGTTTAGCCACAAATGCAGAAGAGATATGAGGGAAAAGTTAGGGAGTATTGGAAGACTAAAATTGAATATTTTTGAGGACATGGTTGAAAAGAAAATGTTTTTAGAAGGTAGGGAAGCAGATAGACATGGAGAGATCAAGATAGGAAATACATTGGGGATGAGAAAGGAGGCAATCTTTTGGAGGAGAGAGACTAGAATGGGAACTCTTGTGAAAATGGAAGGGTTAGCCTGGTATGGAGTAAGTCTACCTCTTCATGTAAGGTAGGGGTGAAGGAGTTGGGGGTGTTGTTCAGGATGAGATACCTATACATTTGAAGTATTACTTGATAACACTAGAGGGAGCAAAGTGGACTGCTGAGGAGTTAAGTTCAGGGAAGACTGGAAAGAAAGCATATTCTTAGATAATGCTATAATCATGTTTTGAATATGAAAGCCCTGGAACAAAGCCCCAGTTACCACACCCTTGTTATAGGTATGAAATGATGTCTCCTAATGAGATTGAAAATAGATTTATATTCAAATTAAGAAAATTAGAAGAGTTAGAATATTTAAAAATATTATAAGGCAGTAATTTTACCAGTTTTATACTAGTAATTCCAACTACTTTTGTATGGGTCTCATTTGCTATTATTTCACAGCACAGCACCTGACACAGGGCTTCCAGTGGATAGCATTCTGCCTTGCACATGATAAACATTCAATTTTAGCAGAATTCATTGAATTGTTTTCTTTAAAATGAGTCCCTTTTCATGATCCTTTTAAACTTATACTTTTAGTTGCTTCATTTTAGAATATTCTACATTAATATTTACCTAAAAGTAAATATAATTTGGGATAGGCTAATTAGGCCAGAGATTATGAAGGGAAAATTAATAACTTACATGTAGATGACACTTAATAACTCTGCTTATCTGGGGAATATCTTAGATTAGAAGTTTGCATGTCTGCAGAGATTTGTAACTACATTAAAATACATTCTTGATTATAAGGTAATTATATTTTTCAGCACCATGGAAACACTTTGCCAAAAATGTAAGAATGAAAAGGAATTGAAATACTTACAGTGTGTACCTGAGGACTTCTGAAATACCAAGAGACAACCATTGTCACTAAATAATCCACAGGAGAAATTTTTTAAAAAGTTCTAAAGTTTACCACTAAATATAATTAGTGAAGTAGTAGTCACTTTTATATTGAGTTGATTTCAGGGTCAGGAGGAGCAGGGTAATTATTTCAGAAAGTGATGAATGAGGTGATATATGCTAAAATAATATAACTGTTTTATTAAAATATAATCCTAGTGTTCATATTATGCATCTCATAGGAATTTAAAGCTTTCTACAACACCTTCGGGGGAAGATGAAAATGCATTAAGCCCATTTTAAAGATATATAAGGTGAAACAAAAAGATGTCACCTAAGATCATGTCAACATTGTATTTCCAATTAAATACATTCTTATTAATTTAAATGCAATTAAATAAAATTATAGATTCAAGAATTAACTTTGTGTCATGATTATATATATATATATATGTAAAGATTTAGTTTATATGTCTTTCATTAAATTCTGCTTCCAAAGGACCATTAAAGAATAGAGGTAACCTGAGATACTTCAAGGAAATGCACATTGAAAGGTTCTATAAATCTGAAAGAATGTTGTCAACCTGACTAAATTCAGAAGGGCTATATGAGCAAAGATAAATGATTATGTTTTCTTCACCATAACTTTAGATGAAGATCTCAAGAAGGAAATTCGAAAGAAAAAGAAGGATCCTGATAATTAGAAAAAATTAAGGAGCTAAAAAGCATGATGCTGAAACAAATGCTGAAGCATGAAGGGAACTCAAATCTTTATATTTTAAAATGGTATATATTGAAGAAGGAAATATGAAGGAGTAATTGAAGATGGAATATAAAATAAATAATAAATAAAAATGTTTACAAAAATTTTTGACAATGAGATATTAAAAATGTAAAAAAAATCAAAAGATAAGTACATTGCTATTCATGAATAGGTTGAGGATAATTAGCAAGAATACAATGAATGCATGACTAAAATAATTTTGCCTTATTTTCTCTTCTGCAAATAAAATTTGTACTGGACAAGTTAAGATGAATATATCCAGCAATAAAGGGGAGAAAAAAGATAAATGATAAGATCAGGCAGTATTCAGTGCCTTCAATGTGTTCAAGTTGTGGGGCTGACAAGAGCCACATCTAGTGTGAGAAGAATGAAGAAATAGTATAGCAAAATGTCAGTCTTCTTTGAAGGCTCTTGGAGAATAGGAAAAAGACTTTCAGATTGGGTAAGGGCAAATATCTTTCCAATTCTTTAAATAAGGAGGAAGCTGAACTTAAATATAGAGTCATTATTATTACATTTTCAAATATCCAGGTGGATCTGTTGCCAATACAAGTTCTGTAGACCTGAACCTCTGCAAATCTCCCTTTCTTTTTTTGTTATTCCTTTTTATTGTTTTTCAAAATAAATTTTATTGAAAATGATTTCTTTCTCTCCATCACCAGAATATTTGCCCACATTCCTCCTCCATGCCCCTCCCCAGAAAGTCATCTCTGATTACAAATGATTTTTCTTCAGGGGGTAAAAGGGGAAGAGAAAAGTCAGCACAACTGATCAACACATAGAAAGCCCAGACAAAACTCAAACTTCTGATCTTTGTAATGTGGTGGGATTAGGGAGTCTTCTCTGATCCCTCATTTGGACATGTGTTTTTCTGTATAATTTTTCCACATTCACATTTATTGTTTTGAGGTGGTTTCAAACTTCAACTTTTAGTAGTCTTCAAAGCTGCCTGAAGAGGGAAGAGGGTATTCAGGTGCAGGGAGACTGGCTTCCCTAGTGTAAAAACTTCCCTTGTGTCCTGCTAGCCACTGGGGAAAAAGAAAAGCAGAGATAAAGTGGGAGAGAATCTGAAGAAAGCCCCTTCAAGCCTTTCCAGCATCTCTGCTGTTCACTGGCAGGCTCTTGAGTCTGAGTGTACATTGCCTGTATGGGGTTGCCTATTGGGTTGGAAAGTGGCACCTGGAATCCCTCAGCATAACTTAAAAAGGCAAACATCAGAAGGTAAAATGCAGCTGTGACTCTGCTCTGGCTCCCCACATACAACAAGGTGTGACTCCCTATTGCTCCATATGTGGTATCTAGTTGGTAGACTGGGATACATACAGTTATCTTCAAAATCTTCCTGTTGTTCTGGAGTAGATGAGGGTGACAAAGGAGTCACAAAGAATTCTTCATCAAATCTGCCTTCACTTGCTTTGCTCTCTGGGTAGCTTGAAGCAGACACAGTGACACCATCATCCAAAGTGGAGCCTGGAAGTGGGACTTCCAGATCTTCCCATTCACTTCTGGCTTCACTCTTTTTTCTGCTCTTATTCCCCTTCCTCTTTCACCTCTACAGCTTTTCCACTTCTCTCTATAGCATTCATAAAGTGTTCTAACTTAATTTGCAAGTTGAAAGGTGTAATTCACTATTGTGCATTCTTTGTTCTTCAACTTTGACATGTTCATTTCTGTAGGCATCATTGGCGTGATCATCCAGGCTAACTTTGTCACTGGAATCACTGCTGCTGTCTTGCTTTTCATTGCTGGCATCAGAATTGTCTTTATTCCGAACACCACTGATGCCAGTCTGGTAGGTAGGTGGGAGGTCAGGACACATAAGGGCATCTTCCAAGTCTTCAAAACTTGGACCAATTGGGGTGGCAAAGGAAGCAGAGTGAATTCTTCATCAGCACTGTCTTCACTTCCACTGTTCTCTGGGTAACCTGAAATGGACAAGTTGGAACCTCTGGCCAACATGGAGCCTGAGGTTGAGGCTTCCTTATCTCCAGGCTGGTTTCTTTGTTCCTTCTCTTCCTGCAATTCTCCATTCTTTTCTCCCACTTCCACAACCTTTTCACTTCTCTCTTCAGTTTGTCTTTTGAAGTTCTGAAACATCTTTCCTCGGTTGAGAATGTGGAGGTAAACACTGTAACCTTCTTTTTCCTTTGATGTCCTTCCTAGAGTCTTCTCAGCTAAGAACATAGCTGCAGTTGGAATCTTTGCCCTGAACAGGAATCTGCAAATCTCCCTTTCTTGTATGCCTTATACATGATCACACCTTAATTTTTTTTTCCAAATGATTTATTAACTTCTGGTTTACATCATTCATTTCTGCCAGATTTTGAGTTACAATTTTATCCCCATTTTCCCCCTACCCACCACCCCAGAATAACATTCATATAGGATATTCCCTCAACCAATCTGCTCTCTCCCATCTCTTCTCCCATACCCCCTTCAACTTTTCCAGTAGGGTGATGTGAATCCTCAAGCCCCATTGCCTGCACATCTTATCTCCCAATTACATGCAAAAATAGTATTAATCATAGTATATATATATATATATTTTAAATTTGATTTTAAAAGGAAGATAAGCGACTCAGTATATGCTGTACATGTGTAGCTATGCAAAACATTACCATAGTAGATATATTGTTAAAGACTGACTATATTTCTCTCCCTCCCATCCAACCTTCCACCAGGTCCATTCCCCACCTTGATCCTGTCCCTTTTCAAAAGTGGGTGCTTCCAAATTCCCTTCTCCCCAGCCCACCCTCCCCTCCAGCACCTTCCCACATCCCACCCCACATTCCTGTAGGGTGGGACACCCTATTTAGTATGCATGTCATTCTCTCCCTTGTCCAAATTCAATGAGAATAAGGTTTTGCCTTTTTGCCTTACTGTTCCTCCCCTCCCCTGCAACCACCTTCCTCTGCCTCCTCTTCATGAAACAGTAAACACCTTTGTCTCTCCCCATTCACCTTCACCACATTACTCTCTCACCTCTTAACCTCACCTTTTAAGTACCATCTGTTCCTATTAAATTCGACCTGTGCCCTCTATCTATATATATTTGAGAACATATATACACACATTCACATATTTATTCATATGCCCATATACCCTTCTTCAACTATTTTCATACTGAGAAAAGTTTCATCAGTTACAGTTATTGTTTTTCCCTGTAGGAATATAAATAGTTCAACTTTGATAAGTTTGTAGTGATTTCTTTTCCCTGTTTACCTTCTCAAGCATCTCTTGCTTCTTGTGTCTGAATGTCAAATTTTCTATTCAACTCTGTTTTTTTTCCTCAAGAATGCTTGAAAGTCCTGTATTCCACTGAATGACCAAATGTTCCCCTGAAACATGATACTCAGTTTTGCTGGGTAGGTGATTCTTGGTTTTAATCCCAGATCCTGGGTGTATGAATATTATTGTGTTTCTTTTAAGCTTTGTCTTTTCAGAAACAGGAACTGTGAAGGACTTGAGGTGGACTGGACACTATGAACTTCAGTATAAAAGAGAAACTGGACAAAGGACTAGACAAGGAGCTGGACAAGGAACTGGGAGCTACCTGCCTTTGAACCCGGGTGACAGGTGGAGCTGGGACCATGGAAGAGGAACCATGGAAGCTGAGAGCCAGCTTCAAGTCAAGCTGAAAGAAGACTTTACTTGGATACTGTGTACTGACTGGGGAATTTATGATTTTCTGTGACCTAGGGGTGGATGACCTTTGTATTTTCCACTACTCCTTCAGAGGTTACTGAGTAGAGACTGATGACTGAGCAGTGATTGATGATTGAATAGTGACTTATGATTGAATAGTGACTGATTTGTAACTTAGTGTACCCCATGAGTAGAGAACTTTGACTACTGTGTTTTGTGACTCTTAAGGAGGTCTCATTAAGGATAATCACATGATTGAGTTAATAAATTATCGTACTTTGTTGAAAACTATTGTGACCACTTTGGTGAAAACTATGTGGCCATTTTAGTGATGAGTCATTGTGAATGCTGTACCTTGATTTTCTGTGAATGTTTTGCTCTGATTTCTTATTGAATAAATGGAGTGTTCACTATACTGTGTAATCAGAACCATGAAAGCTGCTCACAGAAGCAGTCCTCTGGAAAGCTGCTCAAGCTTGGCTTTACAGTATCCTCCTGACACCCACTATATCTCACTCAACTGCTTTCTGACTGATATTCAGTTTTAATTCTTTGTGGATTATAGCATTCCATGATTCATCTTATCGAGTAGTACAAACAATAAAAGCTTGACTTCCATTGAAGGAAAAATTCAAGGCCATGCTATTTAGGGGATAATTTTTGAGCACTTCATAAGGGAAACAGTAACTAATAAAAGTCAACATAGCTTCTTCAGGAACAGGTAATGCCAGACTAATCTCATATATTTTTAACAGAATGATGACTAGTAGAAGGGTAGAATGTCCTGGATTATAATGCTATGCTTAGATGTAAAGGAACATTTTTTTTTAATATTTGAAACATTTAATTTTGAAACTTCAAATTTCAGATCCATTCCCTCCCTGCCTTGTCACCCATTCCCTCTGGGAAGATAAGCTATTCAGTATGTGTTGTACATGTATAGCATTGCAAAACATTACCACAGTAGATATATTTTTTAAGTAGATATATTCCCTCTCACCCATCCCACCCCCAACCTGATCCATTCCTTACTTTGATCCTGTGCCTCTTGGATAGTGGGTACTTCCAACTTCCCCTCTGCCCAGAATGCCCTCCCACCCATCACCCACCCTCTTATCCCCTTTCCCCCTACTCTCCAGCAGGGTGAGATATCCCCTTTAGTATTTATGTCATTCTCTCTCTTAGCCAAATTCAATGGGAATATGGTTTTGACTTTTTACCTTCCTGTTCTTCCCCCCACCTGCAACCACTTCTCTTTGCTTCTTCTACATGAGATAGTTTACCCTACCCTGTCTCTCCCCATCTCCTCTTGTCACTTTCCTCTCTTACCTCATAACTTAACCCCTTAAGTATCATCCCTTCCCACCAAATTCAACCTGTGCCCTCTATCCATGTATACCTGTAAACATATTTACACACATTCACATATGTATTCATATGCCAATATACACTTCTTCTATAATTTCCATACTGAGAAAGCGTTCATCAGACACAGTTATTGTTTTTCCATGTAGGAATGTAAATAGTTCAACTTTGATAAGTTCCTTTTGATTTCATTTCCCTGATTACCTTCTCAGGCATCTCTTGCTTCTTGTGTCTGAATGTCAAATTTTCTATTCAACTCTGGTTTTTTTCCTCAAGAATGCTTGGGAGTCCTCTAATCCACTGATTGACCCTATTTTCCCCTGAAACAAAATACTCAGTTTTGCTAGGTAGGTGATTCTTGGTTTTAATCCTAACTCTTTTGCCCTCTGGAATATCATATCCCATGCCCTTCAGTCCCTCAGAGTAGAAGTTGCCAGGTCCTGTGCTATTCTGATTGTGTTTAAACAGTATTGAAATTGTTTCTTCCTGGCTAGTTGGAGTATTTTCTCCTTGATCTGGGAATTCTGGAACCTGGCTATAATATTCCTAAGAGTTTTCTTTTGGGGATCTTTTTCAGGAGGTGATCTGTGGATTCTTTCAACCACTATTTCACCCTCTGGGTCTAAAACATCAGGGCAATTTTCCTTGAGAATTTCTCAAAGTGTGATTTCTAGGTTCTTTCTTTGATCATGGCTTTCAGGTAGTCCAATAAATTTTATATTATCTCTCCTGGATCTATTTTCCAGGTCAGAGGTTTTTCCCATGAGATATTTCACATTGCCTTCTACTTTTTCAATTGCTTGGATCTACTTAACAGCAACTTGATTTCTCATGAAGTCATTAGCTTCCATTTGCTCCAGTCTAACTCTGAAGGAATGAATCTCCTCAGTGAGCTTTTTGAGATTCTATTTCCATCTGGCAAATTCGGCTTTTTAAGGCATTCTCCTCCTCATTGCCCTTTTGGGCCTCCTTTGCCATTTGAGTTAGTCTATTTTTAAGGTGTTATTTTCCTTATTCAGGCTGTTGACTCTCATTTCATACTTTTCCTGCATCCTTCTCATTCCTCTTCCCATTTTTTTCCTACACTTCTCTTATTTGATTTTTAAAATCCTTCTTAAGGTCCTCTATGGCCTGTAACTTGCTCATATTTTCTTTTGGGGCTTTTGGAGCAGGAGTTTTGACCTCACAGTCCTCCTCCTGTTCCATGCTTTGATCCTCTTTGCCCCCAAAGTAGTAGTCTAATGTTGTATTTTTCTGTTTATTTTGTTTCCTTTGCCTCTGCATGTTGCCACTTAATTACTTGACTTTTGGGTTTGTTGCCACAGTAGGACTCTGCCACCAGACAGGGGAGCTTCCTTCTCGAATGTTGGGGTCTTCACAACTTCCAGAGTTGTGTGGACTCTGTAAAGCCTCCACACACTCTGGCAAGTTGGATACCAACCCCAGACCTCCCCCCGCCCCCAGGGAACAATCCAGATCCAAGCAGTTTGAAGCAAGACTGATTAACCCCCAAATGGATTGCTGGATCTCCCTACCGTTCGAAGGCCAGGAGCGGAAGCTGCCACTGAAGCTGCAAAATGGCAATTCCTGAGTCTCCTCAGAGCTTTCTAGGCCCCAGGGGAGGAAGCTGACATGTTCTCCAAATACTGGTCCCAAATTCCATAGGGCACTCACCTCTCACTTTGTCCTAGGCATGTCTATGTTGCTAATTTTGGAATCTCCAAAGCTGCTGGTGTTCTTGGGTCCCTCCATCTGGCTGCTGTCCCGGCCTCCCTGGGGCTAAAACCATGGCTCTTGTGTACCTCGGTTTGGCTCCCTGCTCACTGTGCGTTTGGCTCCCTGCAGGGCTGCTGGGCTGTCCTCAGTGGGAGGTTAGCTTCTCTGTGTCATTCTATGCGTGCTGGGGCTTCAGAAATTGTTCAGAGTCCCTTTTGACATGGTTTGTAAGTGGTCTGGGGGGAGAGCACCTTGGAAGTGCTGTTTCTACTCTGCCGTCTTGGCTCTGCCCCCATAAAGGAACATTTTTAACAAAATAATTCACTATGATACTGTATAATATGTATCAGAGACTGGTACAGTTAGATAAATTTGGCACTAATTGGCTTGCTGGACACAAAGTGTAGTCAACAATTGAATGGTATCAATAAGGAAGCCTCCAGAGAGAAGTCTAAGGAAGCAGTTCTTGATTCTAAGTGATTCAACAGTTTGTTTCAAATTTTCAAATGAGGCCAACTCTGGACAACTTGCTATTTTATTAGAGAAGACAATTAGAGCCTGGAAAGGTCTTGACAGGCCAGAATGATGTGACAAATATATATATTTACATGTTTGGCCATATATTTATACTTATATGGAAATATATGAAAACCAACTTTGGAATCTTAGAATAGAGAGGTATGGTTGGAAAAAGACTCCTTTGGAGATGGCTAGGTGGCAAGGTGAACAGAGCACTGGCTCTCAAGGAGGACCTGAGTTCAAATCTGATCTCAGACACTTGACACTTACTATCCATGTGACCTTCAGCAAGTCACTTAACCCCAAATGCCTTCCCCCCCTCCAAAAAGCAAAAAAAAAAAAAAAAAAAAAAAAAAAAAAAAAGTCTCCCATGAAAAACATGGAGATATTTTAGTGGACTATAAACTTGATATGAGTCAACAATGTGATTTGGTGGCCACAAGAGCAAATGTTATTATAGGTATTTAGAAGGAACATAATGTCCGGAACAAGAGAGGGAATACTTATTTTATACTTTGACCTGGACAGATAGTACCTGTATTGTTATGTGTGATATTTTAGGAAAGATATATTCAAACTGGAATGTATCCAGAAGAGAGAAACTGGAATGAAGAGATAAGTGAAGAATATGCCATTTAAAAATGAACTGAAAAAACTGGGGGTTTTAATATTTTTAATTTTTCTGAAGACAAGGAGAAGATAGCATAGCTGTCTTCAGGTATTTGCAAGGGTTGCTTGTGGGAGGAAAATTACTTTTTTATTTTTTATTTAGCAGTTGAGAGCACAAAGAGGACAAGTGGGTAGAGGGTGAAAAGAGGGAGATGCAGGCTTCCATAAGGATAGAATTCCTTCTAATTACACTGTCATTGAAAACCAGAATAGGCTTCTTTCAGTGGTTTCTAACTAAGTTTTTGAGTGAAGACAGAATAGCTCCTTGTTAATATTATTTTTCTTCTACTTTATTTTTCTTTATTTTTAACACACTTTTATTTATAAATTTTAAGTTTTAGATTCTTTCTTTCCCTCCATACCTAAAGGAGAAGACAAAAATTGTCACAAAACTTATACACATAGGGTTATGGAAAACCTGTTTCCATATTAGTCATATCACAAAACATAAAAAAGTAAAGAAAGCAAGAAGCTTGTACTTCAGTTTGAATGCAGAATTCATCCATTCTCTCTAGGGCAGTGGATAGCATTTTTAAAAATCATGAATTCTTTGTCATGGGGGTTGGGGGGAGAGAGGGAAGCGAAATTTGAAACTCAAGGAACTATGGAATTGAATCTTGTAAACTAAAAATAAACAAATGAATTAATAAAAAAAGAAAAAATCATGAATCATTTGGAACTCTCTTGAATTATTGAATTAGTCAAAGTGCCAAGTTTTTCTAAGTTGATCAGCATTACAACATTGTTGTTACTGTGTACAATGATCTCCTAATTTTTTCTCAATTCGCTTCACATCAGTTCATACAGGTCTTGTCATATTTTTTTCTGAAACAACTCCCTCAATATTTTATAAGCACATTAACACTTGATCAAAAGCATATGCCAGGGGCGGCTAGGTGGCGCAGTGAATAGAGCGCCGGCCCTGGAGTCAGAAGGACCTGAGTTCGGAGCCGGCCTCCGATACTTAATACACACAAACAAAAACCTAGCCGTGTAACCTTGGGCAAGTTACTTAACCCCAATTGCCCTAAAGGGGCGGCTAGGTGGCGCAGTGAGTAAGAGCACCAGCCTCGGAGTTGGGATGACCCGAGATCAGATCCGGCCTCAGAAAATGAGCACCCACGCATAAATAATGACTAGCCGTGTAACCTTGAGCAAGTTACTTAACCCCAATTTCTTTAAAAAAAAAAAAAAAGCATATGCCACAACTCATTCAGTCATTTCCCAATTGATGAGCATCATCTTGATTTTCAATTCATTGCCATTACAAAAAGAGGTGCTTCAGATGTTTTTGTACATATAAGCCCTTTACCTTTTCCTTTAATCTCTTTGGGTTATAGACCTAGTGGTAGTATTGCTGCATCAAAGAATATCGAGTTTTACTGTCCTTCAGGCATATTCCAGATTTAGTTATAGATAGTTTGGACCAGTTCTCTACCTCACAGCAGTTGATTAGTGTACCTATTTTCCCTCATCCCCTTCAGCATGTACCATTTCTGATAGATACAAGGTACCTTAAAGTTGTTTTAATTTGCCTTTCTGTAATCAATTATGATTTAGAGGATTTTTTAAAAAGAAAACTGCGTCTTCAGATGCATTTACCTTTAACCACTTGGGGGATGAATCTTATTTTTATAAATTTGACACATTTCCTTATTTATCAGAGAGATTTGCTGCATTTTAAAACATTTTACTTTACTGTCCATGGTAACTTTTAGCAAAATGTAATTTCCCTGACTGACTTTTTAAATTAGGTCTATTCTCACCTTTGCTTTGTCTGAGATCATGACTGCTCCCTCTGCCTTTTTGTTCTTAAACTGAAAACTAACAGATTCTGCTTGAGTCCTTTATTTTTACTGCATGTCTTTCTGTCTCGATTGCATTATTATTAACAAGATATTCTTGGATTCTGGTTTTTAATGTATTCTGATATCCACTTGCATTTTATAGGTGAGCTAATCCCATTTACATTTACATTTATGATTACTATACATTTTCCTCCATAATATTTTCTTGTGTTTATTCATCTCTCTTTTTATTCTGTACCTCCTCAGAAGTATTATTTTTTTATTTCTGACCACTCACTCACTTAAACTTCTATGCTTTTTGTTAGTTCACCACCTCTCTAATATCTCATATCCTTTTTCCTTCCTATTTCCCTATTTGGTAAGATAGATTTTTATACCGAACTGAGTGTGTACATATATTCTTCCCTCTATGAACTGATTCTGATAAGAGTGAAGTTTAAGCATTGCCTGCCACCACTGACACCTCCCCCACACCATTTTCCTTCAGTATGAAAGCTATTCCTTGTTAATAGTCTTTTTTTTGTGAATTAGTTCCCTGGCCCCTACATTCTACCTCTCATTCCTCTTTTCTCCCAGTACATCACTCTTTCTTACCCCTTCATTTTTATATGCAGATTATACCGACTTAATTGATGCACATTCATGCCATCTTTCTATGAAGACTCCTAACTACCATAATAATGATAAAATTCTTAGGAGTTTTATGTATTATCTTCCCAAATAGAAATGTAAACAGATAAACTTTATTGAGTCCCTTATGGTTACCATTTCATGTTTACTTTTATATACTTCTCTTGAATCTTCTGTTTGAATGTCTAAATTGTTATTTGGCTCTGATCTTTACATCAGGAGTGATTAAAAGTCCTCTATTTCATTAAATATCCATATTTGCCCCTGAAGGATCTTACTTAGTTTTGCTGGGTTGGTTATTCTTATTCATAATCCTAACTCCTTTTCTTCCTGAAATATATCATAAGCCCCTTGATATTTAAACATGGAAGCTGCTAAACCTTGTGTGATCCTGACTATACCTTTGGAATATATATATATATATATATATATATATATATATATATATCTGCTTGAAATATTCTCTCCTTGACCAAAGAGTACTGGAATTTGGCTATCATATTCTTATGAGGGTTTTTTTTTTTCGTTTTAGGATTTTTTCATGAGGTCTTTTGTGGCTATTTTAATTTCATTTTTAAAAAATCTGGATCTAAGCCATCAGGGCAATTTTTCTTTATAATTTATTGCAACACAACTTCTAGTCTCTCCCTTTTATTTTTATTTTTATTTTTGCTTTTTGGAGGGCAATTGGGGTTAAGTAACTTGCCCAAGGTCACATGGCTAGGTTTTTGTTTGTGTGTGTTAAGTGTCTGAGGCCGGATCCGAATCAAGTCCTTCTGACTCCAGGGCTAGTGCTCTACTCACTGTGCCACCTAGCCACCCCTACTTCTAGTCTCTTTGATCTTGACTTCCAGGTAGTCTAATAATTCTTAAATTATGCAAGAGAATCTTAGAAAATAAACTAAAAAATACATAAAACAATTAAATTCTATAACAAAGTTGCAGGATATAAAACAAACCCATTTAAATTATTCACATTTCTATATTTTGCCAACAAAGCCTAGCAACAAAAGACAGAAAGAGAAATTCCATTTAAAAAAATCTAGAGACAATATAAAATATTTTGGGAGCCTACCTGCCAAGAGAAACCCAGGAACAATATGACCACAATTACAAAACACTTTTACACAAATAAAGTCAGACCTAAACAACTGGGGAAAAAAACAAAAAACAAAAAACATGAGTTGCTCATGGGTAGGCTGTGCTAATATAATTTTAAAAAATGATAATTCTATATAAATTAATTTACTTATTCTGTCCCTGCTAACATACTACTTCATGGTTACTTTTTGGGCTCTGATGGTTCAGACTGAACATAAATAATGTTTTTATTTTGGCCAGAACCAACCCTGAAGGACTACTCTCCCCACCCCCACTTTTTTTTTTTAATTAAAAGGGCCATCCCTTGGCTCACTTATTCTTTTTTTTTTTAAATTAATTTATTAGTTTAGTTTCAGTTAACAAGATTCAATTACAAAGTTCCTTGATTTTCAAATTTCCCTTACTTCCCACTCCCCTCCCACCATGACAGCATATAGTCCAGTATAGGATCTACAAATACATTCATATTAGACAGTCTAATTACAAAGGCATATTGTACTAGGTGGGATGAAAGATGGTAAAGAAGAAATAAAGCCAAACAATGAAAAGAAAAAGACCATTTAGTTTGCTTCCATCAGGATTCAGGCTCAATTCTTTCTAGTTATATCTCTGGATGGCACATTTCTCTCTTTCTTGAGTCTTTCGGGATTGCCCTATATCACTGCTTTGCTGAAAAGAGTCCAGTCTGTCATAGCTGGTCATCACAGATATGGTATGTCTGGGGTTGTATACAAATTTCTTCTGATTCTACTCTTCTCGCTCAGCATCAGTTTGTATAAGTTTCTCCAGGTAATTATGAAATTCGTCACCTCCTTGTTTCTTATAGCACAATAATATTCCATTACATTCATATACCACAACTTGTTTAGCCATTCCCCAATTGATGGGCACCCCTTTATTTTCCAATTCTTTGCAACTACAAAAAGGGCTGCTATAAATATTTTTGTACAAATGGGTCTTTTTCCCACTTCTGTGATCTTTTTGGGATATAACGCTACAAGTGGTATTGTTGGGTCAAAGGGTATGAAATTATAATCCTTTGGGCATAATTCCAGATTGCTCTGCAGAATGGTTGGATAAGTTCACAACTCCACCAGCAATGTATTAGTGTTCCAATTTGTCCACATCCTCTCCAGCATTTGTCACTTTCTTGTTTTTTCATCTTAGCTAATCTGATTGGAGAGATGTGGTATCTGAGAGTTGTTTTCATTTGCATTTCTCTAGTCAATAGTGATTTAGAGCATTTCTTCATATGTTTATAGATATCTTTAATTTCTTTCTCTGAAAACTGCCTGTTCATATCCTTTGACCATTTATCAATTGGGGAATGACTTTTATTCATATAGATTTGGCCCAATTCTCTATAAATTTTAGAAATGAGTCCTTTATCAGAAAAGCAAGTTGTAAAAATTATTTCCCAGTTTCCCACCTCCCTCTTGATCTTGGTTACATTGGCTTGGTTTGTACAGAAGCTTTTCAATTTAATGTAATCAAAATTATCCATTTTGCATTTTATAATGCTCTCTAATTCTTGTTTGGTCCTAAAGTCTTCCCCTCTCCACAAATCTGTCAGGTAAACTATTCCTTGCTTTCCCAAATTGCTTACAGTATCATCCCTTACACCTAGATCATGCACCCATTTAGACTTGATTTTGGTATATGGTGTTAGATAATGGTCTATGCCCAGTTTCTGCCATACTGTATTCCAGTTTTCCCAGCAGGTTTTGTCAAATAGTGCATTCTTATCCCCAAAACTGGGGTCTTTGGGTTTATCGAACAATAGATTACTATATTCATTAACTTCTGAGTCTCCTGCGCCTGATCTATTCCATTGATCCACTACTCTACACCTCTGCCAGTACCAAGCAGTTTTGATGACTGCTGCTGTATAATACATATTAATATCTGGAGAGCTAGTCCACCTTCCCTAGTGTTTCTTTTCATTAATTCCCTTGATATTCTAGACCGATTGTTTTTCCAAATAAATTTTGTTATTATTTTGTCTAACTCTACAAAGTAGTTTTTTGGTACATTGATTGGTATGGCACCAAATATATAGTTTAGTTTGGGTAAAATTGTCATTTTTATTATATTAGCTTGACCCAGCCACGAGCAATTGATATTTTTCCAACTATTTAGATCTGCTTTTATTTGTGTGAGAAGTGTTTTGTAGTTGTGATCATATATATTCTGGGTTTGTTTTGGCAAGTAGATTCCCAAATATTTTATAATGTCTACAGTGACTTTAAATGGGATTTCTCTTTCTATCTCTTGCTGTTGAGTTTCATTAGAGATGTACAGGAATGCTGAGGATTTATGTGGGTTTATTTTATATCCTATGACTTTGCCAAATTTATTTATTGTCTCAAGTAGTTTTTTACTTGATTCTCTATGATTCTCTAAGTATTTAATCATATCAGCTGCAAAGAGTGACAGCTTGGTCACTTCTTTGCCTAATTTGATTCCTTTGATTTCTTTTTCTTCTCTAATTGCTACTGCTAACGTTTCTAGTACCAGATTGAATAAGAGGGGTGATAGTGGACACCCTTGTTTCACTCCTGTTCTTATTGGAAAGGCTTCTAGTTTATCCCCATTGCATATAATACTTGCTGATGGTTTAAAATAGATGCTATCAACTATTTTAAGGAAGGCTCCATTTATGCCTATACTTTCTAGTGTTTTTCATAGGAATGGATGTTGTACTTTGTCAATAGCCTTTTCTGCATCTATTGAGATGATCATGTGGTTTCTGCTAGTTTTATTGTTGATGTGCTCAATTATACTGATGGTTTTCCTAATATTAAACCATCTTTGCATTCCTGGAATGAATCCTACTTGATCAGAGTGTATTATTTTTGTGATAAGTTGTTGGAGTCTTTTGGCTAATATTTTATTTAGAATTTTTGTGTCTAAATTCATGAGGGAAATTGGTCTATAATTTTCTTTCTCTGTTTTATCTCTTCCTGATTTAGGAATCAGTACCATATTTGTGTCATAGAAAGAGTTTGGTAGGACTCCTTCTTCACTAATTTTCCCAAAGAGTTTGTAGAGTATTGGAATCAATTGTTCTTTAAATGTTTGATAGAGTTCACTAGTAAACCTATCGGGCCCTGGAGATTTTTTCCTAGGGAGTTCATTGATGACTTGCTTGATTTCTTTTCCTGAGATGGGGTTATTTAGGTAATTCACTTCCTCTTCATTTAATCTGGGCAACTTGTGATTTTGTAAATATTCATCCATTTCACTAAGATTGTCATATTTATGTGCATACAATTAGGAAAAATAATTCCTCATTATTTTTTTGATTTCCTCTTCATTGGAGGTAGATTCACCCTTTTTATTTTTGATACTCATAATTTGGTTTTCTTCTTTCTTTTTTTTATCATATTGACTAAGGGTCTATCAATTTTGTTGATTTTTTCATAAAACCAGCTCTTAGTTTTATTTATTACTTCAATAGCTTTTTTAATTTCAATTTTATTAATCTCACCTTTGGTTTTCAATATTTCTAATTTAGTACTAAATTGTGGATTTTCAATGTGTCCTTTTTCTAGCTTTTTCAATTGCATGTCCAATTCGTTGACCTCCCTTCTCTCTGCTTTAATTAAGTTTGCACTCAGGGATATAAAACTTCCCCTGAGAACTGCCTTTAGTGCATCCCACAAATTTTGGTATGTTGTCTCATTATTATCATTCTCTTGAATGAAATTATTGGTTGTTTCTATAATTTCTTGTTTGACCCACCAATTTTTTAGGATTAAATTGTTCAATTTCCATTAATTTTTAGTCTATCTTTCCCTGGCCCTTTATTGCATATAATTTTTATTGCATCATGATCTTAGAATGATGCATTTAATATTTCTGCCTTTCTGCACTGGGTTGTGAGGTTTTTATGCCCTAGTACATGGTCTATTTTTGAGTATGTACTATGCACTGCTGGCTCCAGTGACTGCTCGCACCACTCCCGTCCCTTCTTGAGATGAAGGGGAGATGACTTCGATTCGCCCTTGGTAAGTCTGCAGGCTGAGGCTTTTTCTCTCTCTGGTATAGTCTGCTTGTCTGCTCTTAGGTCTGAGCTGTGAAGACCCCATGCGCTCTGTGCTCGTCCTGTCCTGACACACTGGGCAACCTCCTGGGCTGGACTCTGCCACGCTCCATCTTCCAGTGGGCTCCGTCACTCCAGAATCTGCTCAGATTCACCCTTTGAGACTTAGTGATGGAGGAGCTCAGTGAGGTTACTGGTTCCTTTCCGACACCTTAGCTCCTCCCCTTGGCTCACTTCTTAAAGAGCCCTAATCACTGAATGGGCATTGCTTCAGTCAAAGTGAGAACTCAGAAAGACCTTGGCTTAAAAACCTTAAGCCAAGGTTTACCACTTCATTCTGGGCCATCTGCAGTTTTCCTTTTCTGTATCTGGCCACTGGATCCAGATGGCTGTAGATTAAAAAGTGAGGCTAGGGGGCAGAGCCAAGATGGCGGAGTAGAAACAGCTCATCCAAGCCACTCTGCCCCCAGATTTCCCCCAAACTATGTAAAAGGGTACTCCGAACAACTTCTGGAGCCCCAGCACCCACAGAACGACACAGAGAAGCTAACCTCCCACTGAGAACAGCCCAGCAGCCCTGCAGGAAGGACCAGCTCAGTGGTCTGGCACCTGGCAGCTCCCAGAGCACAGGAGCCGAGCAGAGCCCAGGGCCGAGTGAGCCAAGGTTTTAGCCCCAGGGCAGCAGGGCCAGCAGCCGGCTGGAGGAACCCCAGAACACCAGGAGCTGTGGCGACTCCAGAATTATCAACATAGACATGCCTAGGACAAAGTAAGAGGTTAGTGTCCTATGGACTTTGGGACCTGTATTTTGGGAATGTGTCAGCTTCCTCCCCTGGGGGCTAGAAGCCACTGAGGAGAAACGCCATTTTGTAGTTTTCAGAAGCAGCTCCTGCTCCCGGCCTGCATGCTAACTGTAGGGAGATCCAGTGATCAGTCTTGGGGGGTAATCACTCTTGCTTTAACCTCCCTGGATCTGGACTGTGATCTAGGGTGGAAGTTGTGGGTGGTTTTACAGCTTGCCAGAAACGGAAGTTGCCCCCCACACATTCTGGACAAAAATTCCTCTATCTGGCCCTAAAGCCATAGTGTGGCAACAAGCCCAAAAGTCAAGCAATTAAGTGGCAACATGCCAAGGTCAAAGGAAACAGAAAAATGCAACCCTGGACTCCTATTGTGGGGGCATAGAGCAGGAAAAGGACTGTGAGGTCAGAAGTCCTGCTCCAAAAGCCCCAGGGGAAAACATGAGCGGGTTGCAGGCCATAGAGGACATAAAGAAGGACTTTAAAAATCAAATAAGAGAAGTGGAGGAAAAATTGGAAAGAGAAATGAGAAGGATGCAGGAAAAGTATGAAATGAGGGTCAACAGCCTGACTGAGGAAAACAACACCTTAAAAAATAGACTAACTCAAATGACAAAGGAGGCCCAAAAGGACAATGAGGAGAAGAATGCCTTAAAAAGTCTAATTTGCCAGATGGAAAAAGAATCTCAAAAGTTCACTGAGGAGATTCATTCCTTTAGAGTTAGACTGGAGCAAATGGAAGCTAATGACTTTATAAGAAATCAAGATGCTGTTAAGCAGATCCAAACAAATGAAAGATTAGAAGGCAATGTGAAATATCTCATGGGAAAAACCACTGACCTGGAAAATAGATCCAGGAGAGACAATTTAAAAATTATTGGACTACCTGAAAGCCATGATCAAAGAAAGAACCTAGAAATCACCCTTCAAGAAATTCTCAAGGAAAACTGCCCTGATGTTTTAGATCCAGAGGGCAAAATAGAGGTTGAAAGAATCCACCGATCACCTCCTGAAAAGATCCCAAAAAGAAAACTCCCAGGAATATTATAGCCAGGTTCCAGAATCCCCAGATCAAGGAGAAAATACTACAAGCAGCCAGGAAGAAACAATTTCAATATTGTGGAAACACAATCAGAATATCCCAGGACCTGGCAGCTTCTACACTGAGGGATCAAAGGGCATGGAATATGATATTCCAGAGGGCAAAAGAACTGGGAATGAACCCAAGGGTCACCTACCCAGCAAAACTGAGTATTTTGTTTCAGGGGAAAATATGGTCATTCAGTGGAATAGAGGACTTTCAAGCATTCTTGAGGAAAAAACCAGAATTGAATAGAAAATTTGACATCCAGACACAAGAAGAAAGAGATGCCTGAGAAGGTAATCAGGGAAAAGAAATCAAAAGGAACTTATCAAATTTGAACTATTTACGTTCCTATATGGAAAAGCGATAAATGTGACTGATGATATCTTTCTCACTATGAAAATAATGGAAGAAGGGTGTGTGGTCATATGAATACATATGTGAATGTGTGTGTATATGGTTACAGTTATATATGGATAGCGAGCATAGGTCGAATTGGTTGGGAAGGGAGAATACTCAAGGGATGAAATTATGAGGTGAGAGAGGAAAGTGGCAAGAGGAGATGGGGAGAGACAGGGTAGGGTAAACTATCCCAAGTAGAAGAAGCAAGGGGAAGTGGTTGCAACGGAGGGGGAGAATAGGAAGGCTAAAAAGGCAAAACCACATTCACATTGAATTTAGTTCAGGGAGAGAATGACATACATACTAAATGGGATATCTCAACCTGCAGCAGGATAGGGGAAGGGGGATGAGAGGAGGGATGATGGATGGGAGGGCATCCTTGGGGGAGGGGAGGTTGGAAGTACCCACTATAGAAGAGGACAGGATCATGTAGGGAATGGACCAGGTGGGGGGTGGGATGAGTGGGAGGGAATTATAAGCAGCCTTGTACAATATATCTACTATGATAATGTTTTGCATAGCCAGACATGTACAACATGTACTGAATTACCTATCTCCCAAGAGGGAATGGGTGACAAGGGAGGAAGGAAATGGATCTTAAATTCGAGGTCTTAACATTAAATGTTTCAAAAAAATATATATATATATATATATACATATATATATATATATATATATATATATATATATTAATATTAATACTCTTTTGCTTGTAATAGGGAGATAAGATGTGCATGCCTTGGGACTCAAAGATTCACTTTCCTCTAATGGAAAAGTCGATGGGGGTATGGGAGAATGTATGGGAGAGAGCAGATTGGAGGAAGTGATATCTTGTGGGACTGCTATTCTGGGAGGTTGGGTAGGGGAATAATGGGGGGAAAATGACTGCAACTCAAAATCTGGCGGAAACAAATGATGTAAAACAGAAGTTAATAAAGCATTTGTTTAAAAAAAAAAGTGAGGCTGGTGACTGTATACAGCCCTCCCTCACTGTAATCCAATTTACTTGCAAGTTGTGGCATCATCTTCCTGGTGTCATAGTTCTTTTCAAGAATTAAAGACAAACCACAACCCACTTATTCAGTGCCAGATCAATCAAACTACCAAAAATTATTTTATGGCGCTAGAAGAAAATAATTATAAAAGTTTTCTGGAAGAAAAACATGTCATGAATATCAGGAGAATTAATGGAAGAAAATGAAAATGAAGGTGGCCTAGCCATACCAGACCTAAAATTATCTGATAAAGTGGCAGTCATCAAAACATGTTGCTACTGGCTAAAAAATTGTATGCTGAATCAGTGGAATAGGTTAAGTACACAAGACACAGTGGTCAATGACTATAGTAATCTACTATTTGATAAACCCAAACTTCTGGAATAAAAACTTACTATTTGACAAAAACTGCTGGGAAAACAGGAAAATAGTATAGCATAAACTAGGCTTAGACAAGCATCTCACACCCTATACCAAGATAAGGTGAAAATGAGTACATAATTTAGACAGTAAGGGTGATACCATAAGCAAATTAGAAAAGCAAGAAATAGTTTATCTGTCAGATCTTTGGAGAATGGAAGAATTTATGACCAAACAAGAGGCAGGAAACATTATGAAACACAAAATAATAATTTTGATTACATTAAATTCAAAAGGTTTCATGCCAATAAAGCCAATACAACCAAGATTAGAAGATAAGGAAAAAGCTGGGAAAATATTTTAAATAAGTGTCTCTAATAAAGGCTTCATTTCTAAAATTGATGGAGAACTGATTCAAACTTATAAGAATACAAATCATTCCCCAATTGATAAATGGTCAAATAATATGAACACGTAATTTTCAGATGAAGAGACTAAATCTATCAATAGTCATATAAAAGTGTTCTAAATCACTATTGATTGGAGAAATGCAAATTAGAACCACTCTGAAGTAGCACAATGCACCTATCAGGTTGGTTATATGACAAAACAGGAAAATGACAAATGTTTGAGAAGATATGAGAAAATTGGAAGGCTAATGCATTGTTGGTGGATTTGTGAACTGATTCAAGTGTTCTAGAGAACAGTTTGGAACTATGTGCAAAGGACTATAAAACTGTGCATACAATTTGATTCAGCAATGTCACTAATAAGTCTGTACCCCAAAGAGATTAGAAAAAAGGGAAAAGGACCCACATGTGCAAAAATATTTGTAGCATCTCTTTTTGTGGTGGCAAAGAATCAGAAATTGAGGAGATGCCTATCAATTGGGGAATAGCTGAACAAGTTGTAGTATATGAATGCAATGGAATACCATCGTTCCATAAGAAATGATGAGCAGGTAGATTTCATAAAAACCTGTAAAGACTTACATGAATTGATGATGAATAAAGTGAGCAGAACCAGGAGAACATTGTACACAGTATCAGCAACATTGCGTTATGATCTACCATGGTAGATTTAGCTCTTTTCAGCAATACAATAATGTAAAACAATTCCAAAAGAATCATAATGTAAAATATGTTCAACAACCAGAGAAATAACTGTGGAATCTGAATGAAGATGAAAGCATACAATTATCTCTTTTTTTTTTTTTGGTCTTTTTTTGTATTTTTTTTCTCATAGGGTTTTCTCTTTTGTCCTGATTCTTCTATCACAATATGCCTTATTTGGAAATAGGTTTATATGATTGTACACATATAGGTTATATCCGATTAATTGCTGGCCTTGGTGAGGTTGAAGGGGATGCAGGGAAGGAGAAAAAAAATTGGGACTCCAATCTTATAAAAGTGAATGTTGGAAACTATATTTTCATGTAATTGGAAAAAATAAAATACTATTAAGTTGGGGAAAGAAATGAAATATTGGGATACAGAAAGCCAAGATCAAAAGAAAAACCTAGATATCATTTTTCAAGTAATTATCAAGGAAAGCTACCACAATATCCTAAAACCCTAGGACAAAATGAAAATTCAAAAATCCATGAATCACCTCCTGAAACAGATTCGACAATGAAAACTCTCAGGAATATTATGACAATATTGCAGAACTCTCAGGTCAAGGAGAAAATATTATAAATAGACAGAAAGAAATAATTCAAATTCTGTTGAGCCCCAGTTAAAATAAGAATGGAATTAACTGCTTCCATCTTAAAGGAGCAGAGAGCTTATAATATAATAACATGAATAACTGGTATTTGAAAATTACTTTTAAGAGGGGATTAATTGCCACATGGAAAACAATCTACAATTGATTAACAACTTAACAATAAGGTGAAAGGGAACCAATTCAATTAAACTCAATAATTAAGTACTTACTAGATAAATGTTTAGTTGCGTGGGTGGGAGAAGAATGATAAGTATATATCAATATTAATACAGGATAATTACAATAAAAAATTCCAGGAGGGAAGGACATTAAAAGGGAGGTAGATTATCTGGATTGCCTTACTCTAAGATGTGGCATATAGATTGAGTTTTAAATACAACTAGGGATTCCAAAAAAATGGAGATGATAAAGTAATATATTCCAGCCATAGAAAAAAGCCACTTCAAAGGAACAGAGGTGGGAAATAAGTAATATTAAACAAGAATAAATTCACCAATACATTAAAGAAGTATGAAAGAATGGATTAGAACAAAGTAGGAAGGAAGTTTTTTTTAATATTATATGATCATTACTAATTAATTTATTTTTAGTTTTCAACATTCACTTCCACAAGATTTTGAGTTTCAAATTTTCTCCCCATACTTCCCTACCCCTGAACTCAAGATGGTATGCATTCTGATTACACTTTCCACCATTCTACCCTTCTTTCTGTCACTCCCCCCTTCTCTTATCCCCTTACCTTCTATTTTCCTATAGGGCAAGACAGATTTCAATATCCCATTGCCTGTGTGTCTTATTTCCCAGTTGCATGTAAAAACAATTCCTAAAATTCATTTTCAAAACTTTGAGTTCCAAGTTCTTTCCCTTCTTCCCTTCTCACTTACCCTCATTCCAAAGGCAAAACATTTGATAAAGGTTAAGTGTGGGTAGTCATGCAAAACACTTCCATAATAGTCATTTTGTGAAAGACTAACTGGATTTATATCCATTCTATCCCAAACCCCATTTATTCTATTTCCTCCTTTGACTCTGTCCTTCCTCAAAAAATGTTTGCTTCTGATTATCCCTTTTCCCAGTCTGCTCTCCCTTCTATCATCCACCTCTCTCTTATCCCCTTCCCTGCTATTTTCCTAGTGTAAGATAGACTTTCATACCCAATTGAGTGTGTATTTTATTCTGTCCTTAAGCCAAATCCAATAAGAGTAAGGTTCACTCATTGTCTCTCACCACCTATCGCTTCCCCACCACTGTAAAAGTTTTTTTCTCCCCTTTGGGGGTGGCTAGGTGGTATAGTGAATAGAGCACCAGTCCTGGAGTCAGTAGGACCTGAGTTCAAACCCAGCTTCAGACACTTAACATTTAATAGCTGTGTGACCTTGGGCAAGTCACTTAACTCCCATTGCCATACCTTCCCCCCTCCAAAAAAGCAAAAAATAATCTTGCTTTTTTTAGGGGAGATGATTTATATCATCCTATCTCTTCCTTTCTCCTTCTCCAAGTATATTTTTCTCTCACTCCTTATTTTTTTTAGATATCATCCCTTCATATTGAACTCACCCTGTGCCTTCTGTACACACACACACACACACACACACACACAGAAACACACACACATGAATGCTTATATTTTTTTCAATTACTCTAATACTGAGAAAGATTTCATGAATTACCAATATCATCTCTCCATGTAGGAATGTGAACTGTTCAATTTTAATTAAACCCTTATGATTTCTTTTTATTCAGCTCTGTTTTTTCCATCAAGAATGCTTAAAAACGGGGTGGCTGGGTGGCGCAGTGAATAGAGCGCTGGCCCTGGAGTCAGAAGGACCTGAGTTCGGGACACTTAATCCACACAAACAAAAAACCTAGCCGTGTAACCTTGGGCAAGTTACTTAACCCCAATTGCCCTAAAGGGGCGGCTAGGTGGTGCAGTGAGTAAGAGTGCCAGCCTCGGAGTTGGGATGACCCGAGATCAGATCCGGCCTCAGAAAATGAGCACCCATGCATAAATAATGACTAGCCGTGTAACCTTGAGCAAGTTACTTAACCCCAATTGCTTAAAAAAAAAAAAGAATGCTTAAAAACTCTCTATTAAATTAACCATCAGCTTTTTTTTCCCCTGAAGGATTATACTCTTGCTGGGAAGGTGATTCTTGGTTTTAATTCTACCTCCTTTGACCGCTGCAACATCATATTCCAAGCCCTCCTATCTCTTAAGGTAGAAGCAGCTAAATCTTTTGTTATCCTGATTGTGTTTCCACAATACTTGAATTGTTTCTTTCTTGCTGCTTGCAATATTTTATTCTTCACATGGAAACTCTGGAATTTGGCTACAATATTCCTAGGAATTTTCCTTTGAAAATCACTTTCAGGAGGTGATAGGTGGATTCTTCCAACTTCTGTTTTGCCCTCTGGTCCTAGAATATCAGGATAGTTTTCCTTGATAATTGATTTAAAGATGATGTCTAGGCTCTTTTTTTGATCATGGCTTTCAGGTAGTCAATTTTTTTTTTATTATCTTTATCTATTTTACATGTCAGTTGTTTTTCCAATGAGATATTTCACAGTAACCTCATTCTTTTTTATTTTGTTTTATAGTTTTGTTTTGTTTTGATTTGATTTCTCATGGAGTCCTTAATTTCCATTTGCTCCATTATAATGTTTAAGGGGCTATTTTCTTCATTGAACTTTTGGACTTCTTTTTCCACTTGAATGATTCTTCTCTTTAAGGTCTTCTTCTCCTCACTGTCTTTTTGACTTATTTTGTCATTTGGGTTAGTCTATCTTTAAGGTGTTATTTTCTTCAGTGTTTTGGGGGTCTCCTTTAGCAAGCTATTGACTCATTTCCCATGATTTTCTTGCATGACTATTATTTCTCTTCCCAATTTTTTTCTCCTTCTTTTACTTGATTTTCAAAATCCTTTTTGAACTCTCACATGACCTGCAACCAATTTACATTTTACTTGGGGGGTTTAGATGTAGGAGCTTTAACTCTGTTGTCTCCTTCTGGTTGCATGTTTTGATCTTCTTTGCCACCAAAGTAACTTTCTATAGTCTGAGTTTTCTCCCACTACTGGATCATTTCCCCAGCCAATTACTTGACTTTTCGTCTCTTTGTTATGATAGGACTCTGCTTCTAGTGTGGAAGGTATACTGTCTGAAGCCTCAGAGATTTTGTGCAGCTGTTTTCAGAGATGCTTCTAGGGATGTGTAAAGTTTCAGTTCTTCCAAGGTGGTATGATCAAAGGAGATGTATTTATTCTTCTCTTGGCCTATACTCTGATCTTTGAGTGACCTCAAGCCCTCTTTTCTGCCTTGGAACTGTGAGGAGAATTCCCTCTCCACCACCACCATAAGCTCCACGAGGCAAGCACTCCTCCTCCCCCCAGGACAACTACCCAGGACTGTGAATCATATCCAAGCATGGGTAAAGCAAGAGAATCCTGCCTCAGTATCATAAAATAGATGCCTGCAAAACTCCTCTAATCAGCTACTTGATCCCTCTACCATCTGTGGGCCTAGAGCTCTGGAAGCATCCATGCCACTGCCACTGCTGCAGGGCTGGAGTCAACATGGGATCATCTCTCCTACAGGTCCAATGGTCCTTTCCTACTGACCTTCTAAGCTGTCTTCAGAATTTGTGGGTTAAGAAGTCTGGAAACTGCCACAACTGTCAGTTATTCAGTCCTCTGTGGCCTTCTCCAGGTTTGCTGGGTCTATGATGGTGCATTTTGTGCTGGACTGTCC
Source organism: Gymnobelideus leadbeateri (assembly GCA_011680675.1). Taxonomy (NCBI): domain Eukaryota; kingdom Metazoa; phylum Chordata; class Mammalia; order Diprotodontia; family Petauridae; genus Gymnobelideus; species Gymnobelideus leadbeateri. The sequence goes on from WOXC01011322.1 coordinate 338,703, forward strand.
TCCTCTCTCAGACTGGTGGAACAGAGCTTTCCTGTCAACCTTTAAGGTTGTCTTGGGCTAGAAATTTGTTTTACTCTGTCATTTTGTGGGTTCATCTGGTCTAGAATTTGTTTAGAGTCATTTTTATAGGTATACAGAGAGGTCTAGAACTCAAGTAAAACCATGTTTTTACTCTATCATCTTGATTCTGCCACCTCAGGCAGTTAAAAAAAACAATTCTTATTGGAGATGCTCATATAATCATACTTAGATACATCTCTGTTCTTTGTGTTCCCAGTTGCTAAAGAAAAAGTGCCATTTGTACTTAGAATGATAAAGCCAAAAAAGAATGCCTAATCCTGGACAAATATTGACAAAAGAAATTCGTTCTAGGGCAGAGCCAAGATGGCGAAGTAGAAACAGCTCTTCCAAGCCTCTCTGCCCCCAGATTCCCCCCAAACTATGTAAAAGGGTACTCTGAACAACTTCTGGAGCCCCAGCACCCACAGAACGACACAGAGAAGCTAACCTCCCGCTGAGGACAGCCCAGCAGCCCTGCAGGAAGGACCAGCTCAGTGGTCTGGGACCTGGCAGCTCACAGAGTGCAGAGCACAGGAGCCGAGCCCAGGTCCGCGTGAGCTGAGGTTTTAGCCCCAGGGCGGCAGGGCCAGCAGCCGGCTGGAGGAACCCCAGAACACCAGGAACAGTGGCGACTCCAGAATTATCAACATAGACATGCCTAGGACAAAGTAAGAGGTTAGTGTCCTATGGACTTTGGGACCTGTATTTGGGGAATGCGTCAGCTCCCTCCCCTGGGGGCTAGAAGCTGCTGAGGACAAACGCCATTTTGTAGTTTTCAGAAGCAGCTCAGGCTCCCAGCCTACAAATCGTGGGGAGATCCAGTGATCAGTCTTGGGGGGTAATCACTCTTGCTTTAACCTCCCTGGATATGGATTGTGATCTAGGGTGGAAGTTGTGGGTGGGTTTACAGCTTGCCAGAAACGGAAGTTGCCCTCCACACGTTCAGGACGAAAATTCCTCTAGCTGGCCTTAAAGCCATAGTGTGGCAACAAGCCCAAAAGTCAAGCAATTAAGTGGCAACATGCCAAGGCAAAAGAAACAGAAAAATGCAACCCTAGACTCCTATTTTGGGGGCATAGAGCGGGAAAAGGACTGTGAGGTCAGAAGTCCTGCTCCAAAAGCCCCAGGGGAAAACATGAGCGGGTTGCAGGCCATAGAGGACCTTAAGAAGGACTTTAAAAATCAAATAAGAGAAGTGGAGGAAAAATTGGAAAGAGAAATGAGAAGGATGCAGGAAAAGTATGAAATGAGGGTTGAAGAGTCCTTAGCCAACTGGGGTGCAGCGCAACAGCCTGGGAGTGGCAGGAGGATCCCTGGCCTATCAATAACAGGCTACAGGAGGAACCCAGAAGGCCAAAAGGACCGTAAGCAAAACAATCATAAGTGTTCGACGTGGCAGTAGAGAGACTTCCTGGTTAGGAGACTTCCTGGTCTGCTACACCGGAAACCTCTTAGCCCGATGAGCTGACGTGTCCATGTGAGCAGCGGGTTACCACCCCTCACTCTCGGGCAGTACGCGATTGGCTCGCAGTGGCGGGGAAGGCGGTGTTAAAGACCCGGAACTGGAGGCTGGATAAAAGGAGGCTGCCTGACGGGGTGGGGAGAGTTCGGGGAGAGATCTGGCTGAGTTCGCTTGTATGTTCTCATCAGAGACAAATAAAGATCGTTATCCTAAAACAGAAGGGTGTTCTGCGTGGGTAGTTCTTCTAGAAAGTCTAGAAGTCAGAGACGTCCGAAGCCTGGGAAAAGGTAATCATGTTCTTGTAGGTTCGAGAACCTAGGAACCCTAACAGAGGGGCAACAGCCTGACTGAGGAAAATAACACCTTAAAAAATAGACTAGCTCAAATGGCAAAGGAGGCCCAAAAGGGCAATGAGGAGAAGAATGCCTTAAAAAGCCGAATTTGCCAGATGGAAAAAGAATCTCAAAAGTTCACTGAGGAGATTCGTTCCTTCAGAGTTAGACTGGAGCACATGGAAGCTAGTGACTTTATGAGAAATCAAGATGCTGTTAAGCAGATCCAAACAAACGAAAGATTAGAAGGCAATGTGAAATATCTCATGGGAAAAACCACTGACCTGGAGAATAGATCCAGGAGAGACAATTTAAAAATTATTGGACTACCTGAAAGCCATGATCAAGGAAAGAACCTAGAAATCACCCTTCAAGAAATTCTCAAGGAAAACTGCCCTGATATTTTAGATTCAGAGGGCAAAATAGAGGTTGAAAGAATCCACTGATCACCTCCTGAAAAAGATCCCAAAAAGTAAACTCCCAGGAATATTATAGCCAGGTTCCAGAATCCCCAGATCAAGGAGAAAGTACTACAAGCAGCTAGGAAGAAACAATTTCAATATTGTGGAACACAATCAGAATATCCCAGGACCTGGCAGCTTCTACACTGAGGGATCAAAGGGCATGGAATATGATATTCCAGAGGGCAAAAGAACTGGGAATGAACCCAAGGGTCACGTACCCAGCAAAACTGAGTATTTTGTTTCAGGGGAAAATATGGTCATTCAGTGCAATAGAGGACTTTCAAGCATTCTTGAGGAAAAAACCAGAATTGAATAGAAAATTTGACATCCAGACACAAGAAGCAAGAGATGCCTGAGAAGGTAATCAGGGAAAAGAAATCAAAAGGAACTTATCAAAGTTGAACTATTTACATTCCTATATGGAAAAGCAATAACTGTGACTGATGATATCTTTCTCACTATGAAAATAATGGAAGAAAGGGGTGTGGTCATATGGATACATATGTGAATGTGTGTGTATATGGTTACAGTTATATATGGATAGAGGGCATAGGTTGAATTTGTTGGGCAGGGAGAATACTCAAGGGATGAAATTATGAGGTGAGAGAGGAAAGTGGCAAGAGGAGATGGGGAGAGACAGGGTAGGGTAAACTATCCCATGTAGAAGAAGCAAGGGTAAGTGGTTGCAAAGGAGGGGGAGAATAAGGAAGGCTAAAAAGGCAAAAGCACATTCACATTTAATTTGGTTCAGGGAGAAAATGACATACATACTAAATGGGATATCTCAACCTGCAGCAGGATAGGGGGAAGGGGGATGAGAGGAGGGATGATGGATGGGAGGGCATCCTTGGGGTGAGGGGAGGTTGGAAGTACCCACTATAGAAGAGGGACAGGATTATGTAGGGAATGGACCAGGTGGGGGGTGGGATGAGTGGGAGGGAATTTTAAGCAGCCTTGTACAATATATCTACTATGATAATGTTTTGCATAGCTAGACATGTACAGCATATACTGAATTACTTATCTCCCAAGAAGGAATGGGTGACAAGGGAGGAAGGAAATGGATCTGAAATGTGAGGTCGTAACATTAAATGTTTCAAATATATATAAATACTATTATTAATACTCTTTTGCTTGTAATAGGGAGATAAGGTGTGCAGGCATTGGGACACAAAGATTCACCTTCCTCTAATGGAAAAGTCGATGGGGGTATGGGAGAAGGTATGGGAGAGAGCAGATTGGAGGAAGCGATATCTTGTGGGACTACTATTCTGGGAGGTTGGGTAGGGGAATAATGGGGGGAAAATGATTTTAACTCAAAATCTGGCGGAAATGAATGATGTAAAACAGAAATTAATAAAGCACTTGTTTAAAAAAAATTCGTTCTAGATTCCATGTAATTTTTAAAGCTCTTCAAAGACCAATTTCTAAGACATCTCAATGAAACAAACAAAACTGAAAAGATCACTAAAGGTACTTTAAAAAAATGTACCACTGAGAAGGTTTTTGTAATTAGCCACTGTGAGAAAATTGTGAGTAATAATATAGCAAATTGAGGATAAATTCTCAAAAATTCATTAATTAGGCAATTTACTACTCATTAGATATAATCTTATGGTACTCCCTCACCCTGTAGTCCCCTGGGTATACAATAATGATAGTGGTTCTTGAGTGCAATAGCCTGAATTTTCTGATTGAGAGATTGTGTCTCCTGGGTCTCTGCCTTTATATCTAATTGCTTTTTTTTCTATTCATTTTATTGGCCTGAGTAGGAGGAGGGACTTAGGAATAGTCAATCAGCAAGGGGTCTGGACTGGGACTCTGCTTCCCCCCTTCAAAACAAATGATTATACAAGGAGGGGCAGAGCCAAGATGGTGGAGTGAAAGTAGAGATTCACCTGAGCTCACCCATAAATTCTTTCAGTTACCTCTAAAAATTGAATCTGAAGAAATTTTAGAGTGGGAGAATGCACTAGGAGACAGAGTGTGGCAGATTTCCAACCTAGGTCAACAACATGGAAAATGGTAAGGTAGGATTTGTTGAGCCAGGTGGGGGAGAGTGCAGAGCACTGTATGTGGAGCATGTGGGCTGATCCAGCACAGACCCAACCAGAGAAGAGACAGAGTGGGTACCAAAAAACTGACTTGCCCACCACAGTGGCAATTCCCAAACCTCTCACTCCAGGATGGGGGTATTATAGAGATGGGTAAGAGACAAGCATAGGGCCTGTAGTAGCAGCAGCAGCTACTCCTGGAGATAGCAGCCCATACTCTAGATGTTTAAAAACCACCTACCAGAACTTCAGGAAGCCAAGATAACAGAGTAAACCATAGTTGCTTTCATCTACACTGCTTTGGCCCTGACAAACCCAGAGAATATTGCCCCATCGTAAAATAGTAAAATAATGGAACCAGCAGCAGACTTAGTAGACTTGGAGAGAGGTTGTAGCTGTGGCTGTGCTGAAGCTAAAGTCCAGGACAGGAAGCATTCCAACAAGACAAATCTCAGCTGACCAGTAGGAGATCCTGAATCTCAGGGGAGTTGAGCCAGCAAGCATTAATACCAGAACCAACAGGTGTGCCTTCACACAACCAGGGAAATCAGCAGACACGGCCCCAGTCATCAGTGGTTGAGGGTGCCTAAGGTCAAGAAAAGGGGTCCATAGGCAGAAACCTGAAGAGGCCAGACTACCCTTCCCCCAAACTTCATGCTATGAGCTTTAGTGTAATTCTGGGGCAATGCAGAAAGTCCTGACCTTGGTCTAAGTTAGGCATTCAGAAGCCACAACACACAAAGCCAATAACCAGTCCCATAACTCCCAACATAGGAAATGTGGCTCACAGGCCTTTGTGCCCCAGAAGCTGAGAACCACTTTAAAAGCAAGAAATAGCATGCACAGCAGAAAAAGAAATAGGGAAAACAAAGACTTTAGAATCCTATTATGGTGAAAGGGAAAAGCAAGGTTCACATTCAGAAGAGGTCAGCATTGACCTTATACCCACATCTGAATGCTCAAAAGGGAATATTAACTGGTCCCAAGCCCCAGACAAACATTCTTGGAAGACCTCAAGAAGGATTTTAAAAGGCATGTTAAAGAGGTAGAAGAAAAACTGACCAATCATTTTAAAAATACAGTTGAAAAAATAGGGAAAAAAATCACTGAAGAGATCAACTATTTAAAAAGTACAATTAGTCAAAATGAAAAGGAGGTTCAAAACCTAAGTGGAAGAAATTAATCCTTGTAAGTAAAATCTGGCCAAATAGAAAAGGAAGTTCAAAAACTGAGGAAAACATCTTTAAAAATTAAATTTATGGGGGTGGAGCCAATATGGCAGAACAGAAGCAGTAACTTCTCTAAGCTCCTCCATGAATCCCATCACTAAACTTTAAAAAGTAAATTTGAATGGATTTTGGAGTGTCAGAATACACTGGGAGACAGAGCTTGGCAGAATCCAGCCCAGGAAAGTGCCCACATAGGTCTGGACAGGGGAAGCTTGGAAAAAGTGGAGGCTGCAGCAGCTCAGACTAGAGGGTGTACTACAGCAGAGAGAGAAGGAGCCATAGCTGGTGGACTCACCAACACCAAGGGCGATTCACAGCCATCTCACCATGGGATGGGAGGATGCATTGGAGCTGGGTAAGAGAGGGCTTGGGGCCCCCAAGGGAGACAGTAGCTTTTCCTGGGGCTATCAGCCCCCAGCCTGGACGTTTAGAAATTGCCTGCCTGTCCTTCTAGGGCCCAGGATGACAAAGTACACCCTGGCTGCTCTGATTCCCCTACCCTGACCTAGAAAACCCAAAGATAAGTGTCCTACCCAGAGTGAAATCCTGAGAGAGTGGAAATAGCCTCGGGCTTGGGAGTCATTGAGAAGGGGTGTAACTGAGGCAACAAGAAGTCTGAAGAGAAGAGGGGGAAGGGTCCCAACAAGCCCCAACTCACCTGACCAGCAAAAGCCTGCCTAAGAGGTAGGCCAGGGGTATAGAGGCAGAAATCTGAAGTGGCCAGACCACCCCTCCTCCACAGATTACTCTGTTCACCTCAGCATACCTCAGGGGGAACACTGAGATTCCTGCCTTGGCCTCAATCTAGACACCCAGAGGCTACAGCATACAAAGTCAACAACCAGGCCCTTAGTTCCCAGCCTGAGAAATTAGGAAATAGGAAATCACAATGGGAAGGAAGGAAGCTGAGAAGGAGAAGGGGAAGGCAAGAAAATCTTTCAGAGCTTATTATAGTGATCAAGAAAGACCAAATACAGAGGACAAAATAGACTCTATACTCATACCTGAGACCACAGAAGGAAATATGAACTAGTCTCAAGGCCAAAAAGCCTTCTTGGAGGAGCTTAAGAAAGATTTAAAAAGCCAAATTAGGTAGGCAGAAGACAAAATTAAATCTACAGTGACCAAATTGGAAAAAAAGTTTCACTGAAGAAAACAAATCCTTAAAAATTAAAATTAGTGAAGTAATTGGAGAAAACACCTCCCTAAAAAAGGACTTTCAAAAACTAACCAAAGACTAAAATTTTCTAAAAATTAGAATCAGTCAAATTGAAACTCAGAACTCTATGATGCACCAAGAGTTAATCAAACAAAACAAGATGATTGAAAAATTGGAAGAAAATGTAAAATATCTCACTGGAAAAAAAACTGACCTGGAGAACAGATCCAGGAGAGATAACTTAAGAATTATTGGTCTATCGGAAAGCCATGATGAAAAGAGCAGCCTGGACAACATCCTCCAAGAGATTGTTAAAGAAAACTGTCCTGAAGTCCTGGAATCAGAAGATAAAATAGTTATCTAAAGAATTCACTGGACTCCTGAAAGAGATCCCAAATTGAAAACTCTAAGAAATATAGTAGCCAAATTCAAGAATTAAAAGATTAAGGGAAAAATGCTGCAAGTAGCGAAAAGGAAAATATTCAAATATTGTGGAACTACAGCCAGGATCACACAGGACCTAGTAGCTTCTACATTAAAATATCAGAGGGATTGGAATTTGATATTTCATAGGGCAAAAGAGCTAGGACTGCAACCAACGAATAACTACCCAGCAAAACTGAGCATAATCTTTCAGGCAAGGAGATGGTCATTTAATGAAATAAGGGACTTCCAGACTCTCCTGATGAAAAAGCCAGAGCTCAATCGAAAATTTGATCTCCAATTACAAGACCCAAGGAAGACATAAAAAGGTAAACAAGGAAAACACACATTAACACATACATACATGCACACGCACTCTCATGCACACATGCACACAACTTGGGATACATTAAGAGCAAAATGTTCACATCCCTATATGAGAAGCTGATAACTGTCAATATCGAAATTTATTTAATTACCATGACCTTTAAAAGTTATATGCATAGAAATAGGGTGTGGGCATAAATTAACTAATCTGATGAAAAAAGAAACTTATTTAGGGGGACAAAGGAATTGCAATAGGATAAAAGGAAAGGATGAGACAGAAAAAAGTAAATTATGCCATTTGAAGAGTCATAACATCACACTATAGTAGAGGGGCAGGAAAGAGGGAGAGGAATATCATTTGAATATTATTCTCACTGGTTCTGGTTCAAAGAGAGATCAACATAATCAGTTAAGTTTAAGATGCTAATGTGAAAAGACACAAAAATTCATTAAATAGAGGAAAATGAGGGAGGGAGAAGAGCACTATATGAAATTTACTCTCATTGGTTTGGGATCAAAGGGGGAATAACATATTCTGATAAGTATAAAAATCTATTGAGTCCGAAAGGCAGTAGAAGGTTAAGGGCGGGGGGGATAAAAAGGTGGATATTATAATAGACAGAAATAGTAGTAAGGGGAGAAGGTAGGTAAAGAAGAGGGATCACTGGGTGAGAACACTGAGGGATGAGGTAGTCAAAAGGGAAAGCCTTAAGGAGGAAAAGGGAGAAAGAAGAAAACAAAACATAAGCAGGGGAGGGAATAGGATGGAGGGGAAGAGACTTTCATCACTACTGTGAATGTGAATGGGATGAACTCTCCAATAAAACAGGTGGATAGCAGAATGGATTAAAAACCATAATCCTACAATATGCTGTCTACAAGAGACACATTTGAAACAAAGGGATACCCACAGGGTAAAGGTAAAAGGCTGGAGTAGAATTTATTATGCCTCAGCTAAAGTAAAAAAAAGCAAGGGTAGCAATCCTTCTCTCAGATAAAGCAAAAGCAAAAATAGATATAATTAGAAGAGATAAGGAAGGAAACTATATCCTGCTAAAATACACCATTGAGAATGAAGCAATATCATTACTTAACATGTATGCACCAAGTGGTATAGCATCCAAATTCCTAGAGAAGAAGATAAAGGAATTAGAGGGAGAAATAGATAGCAAAACTATATTAGTGGGGTACCTTAATCTCCCCCTCTTTGAACTTGATAAATCTAACATCAAAATAAACAAGAAAGAAGTTAAGGAGGAGAATGGAATTTTAGAGAGGCTAGATATGATAGATCTCTGCAGAAAACTGTATGGGGATAAAAAGGAATATACTTTCTTCTTATCGGATCTTGGTACATACTCAAAAATGTATCATGTACTAGGGCATAAAAACCTCACAATTCAGTGAATAAAGGCAAAAATATTAAATGCATCATTCTCAGATCATGATGCAATAAAATTATATGCAATGAAGGGCCATGGAAAGATAGATTGAAAACTAATTGGAAATTAAACAATTTAGTCCTAAAGAATGAGTGGGTCAAACAAGAAATTATAGAAACAATCAGTAATTTCATTCAAGAAAGTGATAATAATGAGCCAACATACCAAAATTTATGGGATGCAGCAAAGGCAGTTCTTAGGGGAATTTTTATATCCCTAAGTGCACACATGAATAAATTAGAGAAAAGGGAGGTCAAGGAATTAGGCATGCAATTGAAAAAGGTAGAAAAAGAACAAATTGAAAATATCCAATTAAATACTAAATTAGGAATATTGAATTAATAAATGAAATTAAGAGCTGGTTTTATGAAAAAAAAATGATAAAATTGATCGACCCTTAGTCAATATGATAAAAAAAAAGAAAGAAAGAAGAGGGGATGGAGCCAAGATGGTGGAGTAGAAACAGAACTTTCAAGGTGCTCTGCCCCACACAACTTCCAAATAATGTAAAAGGGGACTCTGAACAACATCTGAAGCCCCAGCACCCACAGAATGACACAAAGAAGCTAACCTCCTGCTGAGGAGAGCCCAGCAGCCCTACAGGGAGCAGCCAGCACAGCACTCTGGGAGCTAAGCCCAGGCCTGAGTGAGCCACGGTTTTAGCCCAAGGGCAGCTGGGCCAGCAGCCGGCTGGAGGGACCCCAGAACACCAGCAGCTGTGGTGATTCCAGAATTATCAGCACAGATATGCCTAAGACAAAGTGAGAAGTTAGTGCCCTATGGACTTTGGGACCAGTATTTGGGGAACTCGTCAGCTTCCTCCCCTGGGTGCGAAAAAGCCTCTGAAGAAACTTGGAAAAGAAGCCATTTTGCAGCTTCACTGGCAGCTCTAGCTCCTGGTCTGTGAACTGTAGGGAGATCCAGCCATCAGTCTGGGGGTTAATCGCTCTTGCTTTAAACTGCCTGGATCTGGATTGTGGTCAGGGGGGGAAGTTTGGGGTGGGTATCCAATTTGCCAGAGTGGGTGGAGGCTTTGCAGAGGCCACCCAACCTGCAGAAGTCGTGAAGACCCCACATTTGGGCAGAAGCTCTCCTTTCTGGTGGAAGAGTCTTACTGTGGCAGCAAGCCCAAAAATCAAGTAATTAAGTGGCAACATGCCTAGGCAAAAGAAATAAAATATACAGAAAAATTCAACATTGGACACCTATTTTAGGGGTAAAGAGGATCAAAGCATGGAGGAGGACTGTGAGGTCAGAACTCTTGCACCAAAAGCCCCAAATGAAAATACAAGCTGGCTATAGGCCATAGAGGACCTTAAGAAGCAGATAGGAGAAGTGGGGGAAAATTGGGAAGAGAAATGATAAAGATGCAAGAAAAGTATGAAATGACAGTCAACAGCCTGACTGAGGAAAATAACACCCTAAAAATAGACTAACTCAAATGGCAAAAGAGGCTCAGAAAGGCAATGAGGAGAAGAATGACTTAAAAAGTCGAATTTGCCAGATGGAAAAAAAAACTCAAAAGTTCACTGAGGAGATTCATCCATTCAGAGTTAGACTGGAGCAAATGGAAGCTAGTGACTTTATAAGAAATCAAGATGCTGTTAAGCAGATCCAAATAAATGAAAGAATAGAAGGCAATGTGAAATACCTCATGGGAAAAACCACTGACCTGGAAAATAGATCCAGGAGAGATAATTTAAAATTATTGGACTACCTGAAAGCCACTATCAAAGAAAGAACCTAGAAATAATCCTTAAAGAAATTCTCAAGGAAAATTGTCCTGATGTTTTAGACCCAGTGGAGGAAATGCAGGTTGAAAGAATCCACCAATCACCTCCTGAAAAAAGATCCTAAAAAGAAAACTCTTAGGAATATTATAGCCAGGTTCCAGAACTCCCAGATCAAGGAAAACATACTACAAGAAACTAGGAAGAAACAATTTCAATATTGTGGAAACACAATCAGAATAGCACAGGACCTGGCAGCTTCTACACTGAGGGATTGAAAGGCATGGAATATGATATTCAGGAGGGCAAAAGAACTGGGGTTGAAGCCAAGGGTCACCTACCCAGCAAAACTGAGTATCTTGTATCAGGGGAAAATATGGTCATTCAGTGGAATAGAGGATTTTCTAGCATTCTTGAGGAAAAAACCAGAGTTGAATAGAAAATTTGACATTCAGACACAAGAATAAACAGATGCCTGAGAAGATAATCAAGGAAAAGAAATCAAAAGGAACTTATCAAAGTTGGACTATTTACATTCCTACATGGAAAAACCATAACTGTGTCTGATGAAACCTTTCTCATTATGAAAATAATTGAAGAAGGGTATATGGGCATATGTTTATTGGTATACATGGATAGAGGGCACAGGTTGAATTTGATGGGAAAGGATGATTCTTAAGGGGTAAAGTTAAGAGGTGAGAGAGGAAAGTGGCAGGAGGAGATAGGGAGAGACAGGGTAGGGTAAACTATCTCATGTAGAAGACACAAGGGAAAGTAGTTGCAGGGGAGGGCAAGAACAGGAAGGCAAAAAGTCAAAGCCATATTCTCTTTGAAGTTGGCTCAAGGAGAGAATCACATACATACTAAATGGGATATCTCACCCTGTAGGATAGTAGGGGAAAGGGGGATGAGAGGAGGGATGATGGAGGGGAGGGCATTCTGGGGGGAGGGGAGGTTGGAAGTACCCACTATCAAAGAGGGACAGGATCAAAGTAGGGAGTGGACCAGGTGGGACATGAGATAGGTGGGAGGGAAATACAAGCAGTCTTTTACAATATATCTACTATGATAATGTTTTGCATAACTATACATGTACAACACATACCGAATTGCTTATCTTCTCAGAGGGAGTGGGTGACAAGGGAGGAAGGGAATGGATCTGAAAATCAAAGTTTTAAAAATAAATGTTACATAGGATGTACAGGCATTGGGGCTCAGAGATTCACCTTGCCCTAATGGCAAAGTCCAAGGGGGTATGGGAGAAGATATGGGAGAGAACAGATTGGATGAGGGGATATCTAGTGGGACTGCTACTGTGGGGTGGTGGGTAGAGAATAAATGGGGGAAAAACTGTAACTCAAAATGTGGTAAAAATTAATTATGTAAACCAGAAGTTAATAAAGAAATTGTTTTAAAAAAAGAGAAAGAAGAAAACCAAATTATGAGTATCAAAAATGAAAAGGCTGGGGGCAGAGCCAAGATGACAGAGTAGAAACAGCATGTCCATGGCACTCTTCCCCCAGATTCCCTCCAAACTATGTAAAAGGGGACTCTGGACAACTTCTGGATCCCCAGTACTGATAGAATGACACAGAGAAGCTAACCTCCTGGTGAGGACAGCTCCGCAGCCCTGCAGGAAGGACCAGTGCAGCTCTCTGGGAGCCAGCAGCACAGCATGCAGTGAGGAGAGCCAAGGCCAGGTCTGCCTGAGCTGTGGTTTTAGCCCCAGGGCAGCTGGCTGGAGGGACCCCAGAACACCAGCTGTTCTAGCAATTCCAGAAGTATCAACACAGACATGCCTAAGATAAAGTGAGAGGTTAGTGCCCTATGGATTTTGGGACCAGTATTTGGGGAACTCGTTGGCTTCCTCCCCTAGGTGTTAGAAGCTGCTGAGGAGACACGCCATTTTGTAGTCTTCGGTGGCACCTCCAGCTCCTGGTCTGTGAAATTAAGGGAGATCCAGCAATCAGTCTTGGGGGGTAATCACTCTTGCTTTAACCTCCATGGATCTGGATTGTGGTCTGGGGGGCAGTTCATGGGTGGATATCCAGCTTGGCAGAAATTGAAGTTGTCCCCCCACACGTTCCGGATGAAAGCTCCCCTGTCTGGTGGCAGAGACATACTGGGGCAACAAGCCCAAAAGTCAAGTAATTAAGTGGCAACATGCCAAGGCAAAGGAAACAAATTAAACAGAAAAATGCAACATTAGATTCTTATTTGAGTGGCAAAGAGGATCGAAGCATAGAACGGGAGGAGGAATGTAAGGTCAGAAGTCCTGCTCCAAAAGCCCCAAAGGAAAATATGAGCGGGTTACAGGCCACAGAAGACCTTAAGAAGGACTTTAAAAATCAAAGAAGAGAACTGGAGGAAAAATTGGGAAGAAAATTGAGAGGAATGCAGGAAAAGTATGAAATGAGGGTCAACAGCTTGACTGAGGAAAACAACACCTTAAAAAACAGACTAACTCAAATTGCAAAGGAGGCCCAAAAGGGCAATGAGGAGAAGAATGCCTTAAAAAGCCGAATTTGCCAGATGGAAAAAGAATCTCAAAAGTTCACTGAGGAGATTCATTCCTTCAGAGTTAGACTGGAGCAAATGGAAGCTAATGACTTTATGAGAAATCAAGATGCTATTAAGCAGATCAAAACAAAATGAAAGAGTAGAAGGCAATGTGAAATGTTTCATGGGAAAAACCACTGACCTGGAAAATAGATCCAGGAGAGACAATGTAAAATTTGTTGGACTCCCCAAAAGCCATGATCAAAGAAAGAATCTAGAAATCACCCTTCAAGAAATTCTCAAGGAAAATTCCCCTGATGTTTTAGACACAGAGGGCAAAATAGAGGTTGAAAGAATCCACTGATCACCTCCTGAAAAAGATCCCAAAAAGAAAAATCCTAGGAATATTATAGCCATCTTTCAGAATCCCCAGATCAAGGAGAAAATACTACAAGCAGCCAGGAAGGAACAATTTCAATATTGTGGAAACTCAATCAGAATAGCCCAGGACCTGGCAGCTTCTACACTGAGGGATCTAAGGGCATGGAATATGATATTCCAGAGGTCAAAAGAGCTGGGATTGAACCCAAGGGTCACCTACCCAGCAAAACTGAGTATTTTCTTTCAGGGAAAAATACGGTTATTCAGTGGAATAGAGGACTTTCAAGCATTCTTGAGGAAAAAACCAGAGTTGTATAGAAAAAAATTTGATATCCAGACACAAGAAGCAAGAGATGCCTGAGAAGGTAATCAGGGAAAAGAAATCAAAAGGAACTTATCAATGTTGAACCATGTACATTCCTACATGGAAAAACAATAACTATGACTGATGAAACCCCTCTCAGTATGAAAATAATAGAAGAAGTGTCTATGGTCATTTGAATATATATGTGAATGTGTGTATATATGTTTACACTTATACATGGATAGAGGGCATAGGCTGAATATGTTGGGAAGGGATGATACTCAAGGGGTGAAATTATGAGGTGAGAGAGGCAAGTGGCAAGAGGAGATGGGGAGAGACAAGGTAGGGTAAACTATCTCATGTAGAAGAAACAAGGGGAAGTGGCTGTAGGGGAGGGGAAGAATAGGAAGGCAAAAAGGCAAAACCACATTCTCATTGAATTTCGTTCAGGGAGAGAATGACATACATACTAAATGGGATATCTCACTCTGCAGCAGAATAGGGGGAAGGAGGATGAGAGGAGGGATGATGCATAGGAGGGCATTCTTGGGGGGAGGGGAGGTTGGAAGTACCCACTATAGAAGAGCGACAGGATCAAGTAGGGAATGGATTAGGTGGGGGATGGGATGGGTGGGAGGGAATTATAAGCAGGCTTGTACAATATATCTACTATGGTAATGTTTTGCTTAGCTAGACATGTACAACATATATTGAATTACTTATCTTCCCAGAGGGAATGGGTGAGAAGGGAGGAAAGGAATGGATCTGAAATTAGAGGTCTTAAAATTAATTGTTTCAAATATATATAAATACTATTATTAATACTATTTTGCTTGTAATTGGGAGATAAGATGTGCAGGCATTGGGGCACAGAGATTCATCTTGTTGCAATGGAAAAATCAAAGGGGGTGTGGGAAAAGATATGGGAGAAAGAAGATTGGAGGAAGTGATATCTTGTGGGACTGCTATTCTAGGATGGTGGGTAGGGGAAAAACGGGTGAGAAAATTGTAACTCAAAATCTGACTGAAATGAATGATGTAAAACAGAAGTTAATAAAGCATTTGTTTAATAAGAAAAAAATAAATAAATAGATATGTAGTGATTGAGGTAGCATTCAAACTCAGGTCTTCATAAGTATAAACTAGCCTGCTATTTATGCACTAACTGCCAAGGTATTCATAAATCACTGGAAGGTTTCCCATTAAGAAAAGTGTGAAATGCTGCTTTCCCACTTTCCTTCCTTCCTTCTTTCTGAGATTATTTAAGAAACATCATTTCTCCCTCCTAGTGTTCTTGCTTTATGTGATCTTCTCATGTTTTGGTATTTTATTTTGACTTTCATGCTATGACAATGATGTTGAAAAGTGAAGAGATTTTTTTTTTGCTTTAACTCCATCCTTTCCTGCAATAAATCATAACTAGTCAGCATTTTTACAGGTATTCTGGTCAGTGACTTGTTTACATGGGATTTGGCTTGGGAGTGAGGGCTTGGGACTATTAGACCTAGAATATATGAAGGTCACATAATTCTCTCCTAGCTCATAACAAATGGAAAATACGAACTTGGGAAAGAATCTACTCTTCATCAAAAGTGATTGCTTGAGGCTGCTACACGTTTTGATTACTTCTAAATTAGTTTCTATGCATAACAATACTTTCTATTCTCAAGACAATCACTCCTGAGCAGATTTTTTTTGCAACTTTGTTTTCAGAAATGTGTCTACTGCAAATAGTAGGAGCACTTCCCTATTTTAGCCACATTAGTGGCTTGCCCTGTTTTGTGAAACTCTGCAGTTCTTTCTAAATTGAAATTATGAGCATGGTTGAAATTCTAGCTTTAATGGGACTCTATTATTTTTCAGAAGCTAAATCAAATTGATGCATAAGAAAGGTTATAAAACTCTCACATTACAGCAAAAAATTCATAAAGACTTTCACTAGGTTGATAAGATTTGCAAATATGTCATTTTTGTCTAATTTAAAATAAACTTACAATTGAAGAGAAAACAGATATTTTCCCAAAGATATTAACATTTATCTTATTGTTTCAGTTCAAACATTTAGCTATCAATGACCTTTTTATTAATGACTGAAAACTTTCCTGTATCTTAGAGGTCAGATAGGTTTTTCTTAGCTGACTAATGAGAAACAAAGGAGGCAATGGAACTTGCCAGTGTATATGAGGTGACAAAATCCAACACACTTCAAAAAGATTTTTTTTCTATTCAGGCAATTCTGGACATACTCAAAGACAGAGAAAGGCCCAGTCATTGATTTTTAAAGGTTTTTGGAAGTCTCCTCCTTCAAAAGTCATGTTTTACCTTGAGACAAAGGAAAGGAGAAACTGCCTACAAATTCCCCAAAATTAAAATTCCAGTTATTCATTAGTAGGGCTTAAGTCATTTTCCACTGTCAAAAAACAAATATTCTTGGAAAAGATAACAGTGAGGCTTTCAAACAATTCTATGTAAGTGTGCAAAAACATATATGATTCTTTTCTTGTGGATTAGGTTTGGATGGGCCTAGAGTGGGAAGGAAAGTTATTGAATAAGAATGCCACGCATATGTAGAGAGCAACAACTATGATATTTCCAAATGATCTTAGAAAAGGGAGATTGAAAAAACTAAAGACATACTTAATCATTCTCATATTTGGTTCATTGACTTGATTTATCCCCTTCCTAACCATCTGAAGACTATAACAACAAAAACAACAACAATAGCAACAATAAAGATAATGTCATTTTCCTGGATGAGAAAGAAGCAAATGAAGCAAAGTTACTTCAGAATTTTAGGAAGGTCAGTTTGCAGACATGGCATTATAATTAACAAAAGCTTGTCGAAGTGAATTGAATATAAGGACGAATAGAGCTTGGAGCTTATAGGAGCCTGTTTAATTAACAAAGACTGCCCTGGTGGAGGTGACAAGCAAAAGGAAAATTATCCTAGAACAAATTTGACAAGTGACTTTTAAATGATAATTTGATATAAAATTGGATAAATGAAAGCTCAGAGGTAAATAGTGGATAAAGCAGTAAATTTAGAGTCAAGAAGAAGATTGGTAAACTAGTAAACTACAACTTCATCATTACTCAGTACCCATGGAGAGGTCTTTTCATCTTGACT
The DNA here is from genome assembly GCA_011680675.1 of Gymnobelideus leadbeateri. NCBI lineage: Eukaryota > Metazoa > Chordata > Mammalia > Diprotodontia > Petauridae > Gymnobelideus > Gymnobelideus leadbeateri. The sequence continues at coordinate 355,696 of WOXC01011322.1, forward strand.
TGGGGCCAGTTCTCAGATTCCCTGGATCCCCTTCCATGGTCCCAGATTCTACCTGGATTTACCAGATTGTCACCTGTGTTCAATGGCAGACAGCTCCCAGTTCCTTTTCCAGCTCTCTGGGTAAGTCCTGCTTCATGCAGAAATTCACAGGGTCCAGTCCATCTCAAATAACTAGTTATAGGACCATAAGAAAGATGCTAACCTTTCAGTGCCCGCAGGCAAATCTCTAAGATTATGTTCTAGAGAAGTTGTTACCCTACATTGAAAAAGAGATTCTTTATATCAATGTTCATTGCATTGACGAAGTCATGGGATCTGGATCCCATTTTTTCACCCAATTAAAACAAACAAAAAAGATTTCACAGGAGAAAAAAAAAGTTAAATTGTATTGATTATCTAAAGGTAACTATTTTACAGCAATTTACAAATAAAGCATATGATTATACGCTAAGCTCTTTTCCTCAATCCAAGAAGTAATTTTAAAAAAAGCAAGACAAAATTAAATATGTGTGTGAGAGTGTGCACAGACACACACTGATATAAGCATAATAAATTTATCTTGAGCTATTTTCCAAGAGAAATTAATCTTGTTTTAGTTTGGTGTTTTATTAATTACTCATTCAAATTTCTCTCAAAAAGGAGTTTGCATGGTAAACATAAATAGCAAACTTTTAAATTAGGATTTTACTTGTTAAGAGAAAACAAAGTAAATGAACTATATAAGTTTTAAAAAACTTTATTTTAATCAAGACATCCTAAAAAAGAGATGCTTAGACTACCTTGATTGTTAAATGATAATGGTTTTATAGGATGTAAGGATGTAAGGTCATAAGGTCATAATTTCATAAAACCATAATTGTTTAATTGGGAAAGGATCATCTGATATGCAGCCTTTATTTCCAGGTGAAGAAACTGAGGCCCAGATAAACTAAATAATAGGAAGTATTATTATCACTATAATTATTGCTCTTGTTTAAGAAATAGAATGGTACATTTGATAAGATTCTGGACTTGGAGCTAGAAGGCTCAAGTTTAAGGGGGGATTTTCCACATACTATTGCTGTGACATCTAGTATATCACATAATATCTCTGAGCTATAGCTACTGATTTGGATATGAAATTGTTACTTCCTAATCCAAAAAGTTGTAAGGATTTCAAATGTTAAAAGTATTGAGTCATGGGAAAGGCAGTGCATTACTATCTCTAATTAAAGTTACATAGTACAGACATGACCAAACAAGCACTAGAACTAAGGTATATTAACACACTTCTTTTTTGCCTCTTCGACTTCCATAGTTTATGATCATATAACATCACAATGGAACGTAAGCTGTAGAGAGAAGGTACTGTTTTATTTATGTTCCTTTCTTACAATTAAATAGAGGCCAACTAACCATAATTCACTATTTCAAATGTTTACTATGATAATTATTTTAATCTTAATGAGAAAGATAACAATGATGAGAATTCAAAGTCAAATCATGGATTTTCTGAAAAAAAAAAAGAAACTTTAAGTATATATCTTGATTCAGAATAAACACATACAATACATTCTACTATATCCTTTATATCTGCCAAATAAACTGCTATGTTCAGAATGATGACCCTAAGATACACTAAGGTCTCTGAGACATACAATTATCTGAAACTTCACTGTTCCCCAAGTTTATGGTTAAACAAGTTGTTATTATGTTAAAGAAACTCTTCCAAGTCCTTATCTTTTGGTGTATAGTGTAGAGGTCTCGGCTTGAAGTCAGAAAATCCTAGATTGAAATCCCACCTCAGGGGTGGCTAGGTGGCACAGTGAATAAGGGGTTGGCCCCAGAGTTGGGACAACCCGGGATCGGTCCCAGCCTCAGAAAATTAACACCCACCCATAAATAATGACTGGCCTTGTAACCTTGAGCAAGTTACTTAACCCAATTGATTTAAAAAAAAAAAAAAGAATCCCACCTCAGTTGCTTGCTTGCAATCCATGGAACCTATATGGACTGCATTTTTCTCACTTATAAAATGAATTCATTGAAATTTATGTTTTCTAAAGTCCATTTTTGTTCTAAATCTACAATCTAATAAGCAAAAATTATTTTAAAAATTTTAGCATCATTTGCATACTTAGAACCTAACTACATGATCCAGTAAATAGAATGTTGAACCTGGAATCAAGAAGCTTTGAGTCTAAATCTGCCTAGATACTTGATAGTTGTGTTATCTTGGACAAGTCACTTAATCTTTATTTGGCAATCTTAAAATGTTGTATACATGATAGCTGTTGTTGTTATCAACCCTATTTTCATAAAGAGTCATGACAATGCAAAATGAATATTTATGACACTGGCTTAAGGGATTTTCTAGAGATGATAAGGTCTTCCAGATGTTCTTTTTTGTGGAAGACATTGTAATGATTGAATAATCTGCACCTCTTCCTCAAGACACTGTCAATATGAAATGTGAAGAACAAATGGGGAAAGAGTGTATGTTATCTAGACAATGGCATTCAGTTAATTGAGCAGACCATTAAATGAGTCAATCAGAACTTAAGTCTTTGTGAGGCACTTCAAATGGATAAGCTGGATTCAGAACTGTATTAGTAAAAGAGAGTGGGATAGATTAAATGTGTAAGTCTGTGAAAAAATCTTTAAGATACTGTAATGGTGATTTGAAGACCCCTTTTTTGTATTGCCAAGTAAGCAATACAAAAGCACTTAGTAACTAATCAAACCTCTGTGAAAGAAACAGAAGGTATGAACCTCTGTTCCTAACATAACAAGAAGGGGCTGGCTGAAAGAGGAAGATAATGTTGTGTGTATATAAGAAAAGGCCCAGAGAGGCACAATCAGAATTTCTTGGAGCACCATGGAGGCAGAAGCAGCTGCCGGAAGGAGGCTGAAGAGAAGCCCAGGAGCCCAAGAACCCAGTAGCCCAGGTGTTCAGGAGCCCCCAGGCTGGATAAGGTGATTCTGATTTTTTGAACAAGCTGCAGAAGACTGTGGAAGCATAACTGGGATGCAGGAACTTTGTGGCTTGGTTGAGCCTTGAATTCCCAGTAGCAGAAATTGTGAAGGATTTGAGATGGATTGGACCCTGTGAATTTCAGTGTGGAGCAGGACCTACCTAGAGAGCTGAACAAGGAATTGGGAGCTGTCTGCCATTGAACCCAGGTGACAGTCTGATGAATCCAGGTAGAATCTGGAACCATGGAAGGGGATCCAGGGAATCTGAGAACTGGCCCCAAGTCAAGATGAAAAGACCTCTCTGTGGGTACTGAGTAATGATGTGTATTTTCTAACGATTGTACTTAGTGATTAATGATACTTAGTAATTGATTACTGAATAAAGTGACTGAGTGAGTTAACTTAGTGTGCCCCATGAGTGGAAGACTTTGACTAATGTACTTTGAGATGATTGTTCTAAGTATTGTGACCACTTTGGTGAAAATTATTTGGCCATTTTAATGATAAGCTTTTGTGAATACTATATTGTGATTTTATGTGATAAGTTGTAATATTGTGAATGTTGTACCTTGATTTTCTGTGAATGTTTTGCTCTGATTTGTGATTTAATAAATAGTGTTCACTATACTATGTAATCAGAACCTTGAAAGATGTTCACAGCAGTAGTCCTCTGGAAAGATGCTTGTGCATGGCACTACAGATACCCCTCTGGATTCCTGCAACATATAAGTGTTAAAAATGTAATGGCAGTATTCTTCTGAATACTAATTATAGAAAGCCATAATATACAAAAAATTAAAATTATGGCACAAAATAGTGAAAAGTTACATGTTGGACATAAATAGATATCAGCAAATTAATGAAATTATATTTTAATTGTGGCATAGAAATAATATGCACAAATGTAAGATCAGAGAAAGGAAGTACAGATTAGAGGTAATCCAGAAAAATTCTTGCAACATTCCCCTCCAAACAACATTAAAATAATATGTTAAATCAAATTTTGGAGTGGCAGAGAGAACAAAGATTCATGGTGAGATGTTTCTCCTTTAAAAAAAAAAAACCTTAGGGCCCTAGAGTCAGGAGGTCCTGAGTTCAAATCCAGCCTCAGACACTTCATACTTACTAGCCGTGTGACCTTCATCAAGTCACTTAAACCCAATTCCCCTGCCTTCCCCCCTCCAAAAATCAATAACAACAACAAAAAAATCTTAGGAGGACAGCAGGAGAAGTTTATAACACTTAGATGAAGGCTTGTATAGAGGCCATATGTGGTAGTAGCAATAATGACTGTAGCAACAGCAGCTTCAAAAGTTCTCATCCTGGAGACAGTATAGGGGTTGGACAACTGGTCAGAAAGAGATTACAGGGTAGCCTTTGAAGATACTGAGTGCATACAGCACTGATTGGCACCTCTATTGTTCATGTGAAGTTCTGGGTCATACTTCCAGGATGGAGAGGAAAAATAAAGTTGGTCACAAGGGAGCAGGGGCTCTAGTCACAGTTGCAAGGCAAAGTGAGCACAAACTATTGTTATTTGGGGGGACCAGAGGCCCTTCCTAGGTGAAGACCAGAGTGAAGACCTTGAAAGCAAAGAACATACCTCTATCAGGATCACATCACCTTCTAAGTACAGAAACTTGAAAATCCATATTGCTAGCCTTGAAAACAGCAGAATGAGAAAGCTTGATTGGCATAGTACCTCCCCACCTCCAGGTGAGCAAAGCCCAAATTTGACATAAAGTTAGGAGTCAAGAAATAGGCTGGAAAAATAAACAAAGAACAACAGAAATAATTTAATCATAAAACCTACCACAGTGGCAGGAAATACCAAAAAATATACCTAGAAAAAAAAATGTGAAAATACCTACAAAAAGGCCTAAAAGAAAAATCTCAATTGGACCCAAGTCAACAAAAAATTCTGGATGTGGTAAAGAAAGAGATGAGAGTGACTGAGGAAAGATTTGGAAAAGAAATGAAAGTGATGAAAGAGAAATATGAAAAAATTAACATCTTGTTATAAGAGAAACAAAAAACCTACTGATGAAAATACCTTCAAAAACAGAACCGGCCAAGTGATAACAGAGGCTCAAAATTTCACTGAGGAAAAGAACTCCTTAAAAAGAAGAATTGGACAAATGTAAAAAGAGGTAGAAAACTTACTGAAGAAAATATTTCCTTAAAATTTGTAAGTGGGAGATGGGGTGGGCAGGGGCAAAAGGATGTGGAGTAAAAACAGGAACTTGTTTGGGATCTCCCTCAAATTCCTCCAAATACCTGTAAAAAACAACTCTAAATTAATTCTAGAACTACAGAACTGACAAAATGACAGAGTGAAACACATCTCCAGTTGAAGAAAGCCTGGAAGATCAAGAGAAAGGTTCTATCACACTGGACTGGGAGTGGAAGGCAGTCTGTTGTGGGCTGTGCCAGCACAAATAGGACTGGGGCAGACCTCAGGTGACTGAATCACTGGCAGCTGTGGCAATATAAAGACTTCTCATCCCACAAATCCCAAAGACGGCATAGAAAGTCAGTGAGAAAACTCTGTGGGACCTGGGTGAAAGAGGAGCATGTTCTCACCCCAGCCCCAGTGTGGAAAGATAATGGTGGCAGCATCCAGCCCACAGACAATGGGAAATGCAGTAGCAGATGAGAGGACAATTGCAGGAATGTCTTTGCTGGCTCTGAGATAGGATTTTCTTCCTTTCTAGGTCACAGTCCTGGGTGGCAATCCTGAAGTTAGGAGGAGCACTCGCATGGTGGGGCTTGTGGCCACTGTGGAGAGGGAATCCTCCTCAGAGTTCCAAGGCAGAAAGGAGTGCTTGTGGTCACTAACATACCAAAGCACAGGCCAGGAGAGGACTAAACACCTCTCCTTTGAAAATACATTCTTGGAAGAGCTGAAAATTTACAGGTCCCTAGAAGTTTCTCTGAAAACAGCAGTATAAAACCCTGAATCCTGGGATAGTACACCCATCCCCATCCCCAGCTCCACTGGAAGCAGAGTCCTACCTTAGCAAAAGTTAGAAAATCAAGTATTTGCCTGGGAAAATGAGCAAGCAATATAAAAAAAAATTAGACTGCAGGATCTTTGGTGAAAAAGAAGATCAAAAGATGCAGCCAGAGGAGGACAACAAAGTCAAAGCTCCTGCATCCAAAGTCTCCAATAAAAATATGAATTGGTCTCAGGCCATGGAAGAGCTCAAAACTTTTTTTAGAAAATCAAGTAAGAAAAGTAGAGGAAAAGTTGAGAAGAGAAATGAGCATGATGCAAGAAAATCATGAAAAATGCAATAATGGTTTGCTGAAGGAGACCCAAAAATACTGAAGAAAATTACACCTTAAAAAATAAGCCAACCCAAATGGCAAAAGAGGTCCACAAAATGAGGAGAAAAATGCACTAAAAAGTATAACAGTTCAACTAGAAAAGGAGGTTAAAAAAGCTCATTGAAGAAAATAATCCCTTCAAAATTAGAATGGAGCAAATGGAAGCTAATTACTTTGTGAGAAATCAGGAAATTATAAAACAGAACCAAAAGAATGGAAAAAATAGAAGACAATGTGAAATATCTCATTAGAAAAACCACTGACCTGGAAAATATGTGCAGGAGAGATAATTTAAAAATTATTGGACTACCTAAAATCTATGATCAAAAAAACAGACTAGACATCATCTTTCAAGAAATCATCAAGGAAAACTCTCCATATAGTCTAGAACCAGAGGATAAAATAGAAATCAAAAGAATCTGATTGCCTCTTGAAAGGAAAACTCCTAGGAATATTATAATCAAATTTTAGAGTTTCTCAGTCAAGGAGAAAACATTGCAAATAGCCTGAAAGAAACAATTCAAATATTGTTGAAATACAATCAGGATAACAGAAGATCTAGCAGCTTCTATATTAAAGGATCAGAGGGCTTAAAATATGATATTCCAGAGGTCAAAGGAAGTAGGATTAAAACCAAGAGTCACCTAACCAGCAAAATTGAGTATAATCCTTCAGGGGAAAATATGTATATTCAATGAAATAGAGCACTTTAAAGCATTCTTTTTTTTAAAGAGCAGAATCATTCAATTTATTAACAAAATTTACAATAATTATAAAGTTTACATGTGCAAATATAACTCCTTCACTTACTATCCACTTTTACATAATGTCACGAGGAATTATTTTAAAATCGTTCCGATAAATAAATTGCAGCTCTACATTCAGCCTGAATAGTACCTTTCAAGATGGCATATGCTGGGGCCAATTCTGCATCATGGTCAAGCCCCGTGTCATGGTGTTCTAGCTCCTCATCCCGAAATTTTTTAATGACCTGAAGGAGCTCTTCATGCTTTTCTGGATCCTCTTCCATTAATGTCCTAATCTGGTTGTTATAATGTTGTGCTATTGCCTCCTCTATAGCCACAGTGCAAGCCATTGCCCCTTCCTTTCCAAGTAAAGCCATTCTAGCACCCAACACAAATCCCATTACATTCCAAAAGGGCATCAGAATAGTTGTTCGGACTCTAAATGTAATCATCAACTCATTAAACTTTTTCAAATGGTCCTTTTCTTGATCCCACATTTTCTGAATAACTGGTCCAACATTTGTTCTACCTAGTACAGCCATTTGTCCAGCATATATACGGTTTGCTCCATATTCCCTGGCATGATCCACCCAGATGATACGGTCTACAATGGCATGGTTGATATTTTTATAGGTCTTTCCTGTACTACAAAATCTGATGCTGGTACTTCTTGCATAACCTGCGGGGAACCTCCAAGGTCCGGAGTGCAGACCCCAGAGCAGAGAAGCCGCAGCCACCCCGACTCGGCCCACCATAGTGCCACTGTCCAGGAGAAACAGGTGAGAGCTTTAAAGCATTCTTGATGAAAACACAAGAGTTGAACAGAAAATTTAACTTTCAAATACAAGAATCAAGGGAAGCATGGAGAGATAAACTGGAAAGAGAAAACAGGGGGTACTTATTAAAGTTAAACTCTTTATATCCCTGTATGGAAAGTTATTTGTAGCTCACGAGGCTCATGAGACCTTTCTCAGTATAAGGGTAATTGGAGAGCATATAGATAGACAGAGAGAGAGAGAGAGAGAGACAGACAGACAGACAGACAGACAGACAGACAGAGACAGACAGAGACAGAGACAGAGACAGAGAGAGGAGAGAGAGACAGAGAGACAGAGAGACAGAGAGACAGAGAGAGACAGAGAGAGACTGACAGATACATGGCACAGGGTGAGTTGATAATGAGAAATAGAATGTGGCAAATTATCTCATGCAAAAAAAAAGGTAAGAAAAACGTTTCACAATGTAGGGGAAGCAGGGGGAGCTGAGAAGGAATGAATGAACCTTACTCTCATTAGATTTGGCTTAAGGCAGGAATAACATACACACTCAATTGGGTATCTTAACCTACAGGGGAAAGGAAATGATCAAAGGGAGGGAAGATTGGGGAAAGGTGTAGTTAGAAGCAAACACTTTTGAAAAAGGTCAGGGTCAAAGAAAAAATAGAATAAGTAGAATAAGGATAAAAATAGAATAAGGATAAGATAGAGGGAAATATAGTCTTTTACAATGAATATTAATCGGAGTGTTTTGCATAACTACACATGTATAACCTATATTGAATTGTTTGCTTACTTATTGTGGGTTGGTGGGGAGGGAGGAAAGGAGAGAATCTGTAACTCAAAGTTTTAAAAACAAATACTAAAAATTTTTTACATACAATTGGGAAATAAGATATATAGGCAATATGGTATAGAAATTCATCTTGCCCTACAAGAAAGTAAGATAGAAAGAGATAAGGGGTTAGGGTGATAGAAAGAAGGGCAGACTAGGGGAAGAGGCAATCAAAATGCATTCCATATCAGGTTGTGAGGAGAGGAGAGATGGTGAGAAAATTTCTAACTCAAAATATTTTGGAAATGAATGCTGAAAACTAAAACTCAATAAAGTAATTAAAATAAAAAAAAACATATTGGAGGAGAAAAAATAATTGGAAGTGGGCAAATAAAAGTTAATGACTCAATGACACATAAAAAAAAAGAATAAAAAACTAGAAAAAAATGAAATATTTCATTGGAAAAATCCCCTGACCTGCAAAACAGATAAAAAGAGAGGTAATTTAAGAATTATTGGACTACTTGAAAGTCATAATAAAAGAGTCTAGACATCAAATATCATGAAATTATCAAAGAATTTTGATATTTTAGATATTTTAGATCCATAGAGTAGAATAGAAATCGAAAGCATCCACCTATCACCTCCAGAAAGAGATGCAAAAATTACAGAGCTGACAGAGAGAGAGACTGAGAGAGAGAGAGAGAGAGAGAGAGAGAGAGAGAGAGAGAGAGAGAATACTTCAAATAGTCAGAAAGAAACACTTCATATATCAGGAATCCACAAGTCACAATCACATTAGATGCATGGGCTTCCATATTAAAGAAGTAGAGATCTGACAATGTATTCCTGAAGGCAAAAGTTCTAGTATCACAACCAAGAATAGCCTATACAGCAAAACTGAATATTATCCATCAGGGAAAATTAATATATAATGAAATAGAGACCTTTCTACTACTGTTGATGAAAATATCAGAGTTGACTAGAAATGTTGATTTTCTAACATAAGATTCAAAAGAAGAAAAAAGATAAACATGAAAAAGTAATCATAAGGGTCTCAAAAATTTAAACTGTTTACATTCTTTTTTTTTTCTTTTTGGAGGGGGGAGGGCAGGGTAATTGAGGTTAAGTGACTTGCCCAAGGTCACATGTCTAGTAAGTGGTAAGTGTCTGAAGCCAGATTTGAATTCAGGTACTCCTGACTCCAGGGCCAGAGCTCTATAACAGTTCACATTCTTATATGGGAAGATTATACATGTAATTCCTAAGAATTTTATTATTATTAAATCAGTTAAAAGGAATTTACCTAGACAGAAGCATAGATATGAGTTGATTGTGTTGGAATGATATACCCTTTAAAAAAGAAGTGAGAAAGGATGCACTCAAAGAAAGGGGAAGGGAAATGAGGTGTATAATGGGGGAATTTTTCTCATATAAAAAAGACATTCAAGGAAGAGCTTTTAGAGTGGAGGGAGAAATGAGTGGTGGGAGGGGACTGTATTTGAACCTAAATCCCATCAGAATTTGTTTATAGAAAAATTACATATACATAAACATATACATACACATACATATGCACATACACATACACAAAAATATACACACGTACATATACATGCACACACATACATACACACATACATAAACACTAAATTGTGTATAAAAATGTAATTTACTCAATAGAGAGATGGGAAAAGAAGGAAATTTTATAAAGGCAGAATGATAAAAGGGAGGACAGATTAACAGAGTCATTGGTTAGAAGCAAAATAGACTTTTGAAGAGTGACAGTAAAAAAAGAGAGAAGAAACTTTGAGAAAATGAGATGGAAAAGAAAAAAACAGTAATCATAATTGTGAATGTGAATGGGATAAGCTCATCCACAAAATGGGATCAGAAAGCAAAATGCATTAGCAACCAGAATTCTATAATATGTTGTTTGAGCCAAAATGATGGAGTGAAAACAGCACCTCACCTGAACTTGCCTGTGAATTCCTTCAATAACCTCTAAAAAGAGAATCTGAATAGATTTTAGAACAGCAAAATCCACTAGGAGATGGAGCACAGCAGATTTCCAGTCTAGGAAAGTACAGAGAGGTAGGATCTGTTGCACTGGGTGGGGGGAACACGAAGCATGGAGGGCAGGGCCTACAGCAGCACACAGTCTGCATGTTTGAAAATCTCCTATCTGAACTTCCAGGAGACAAGATGGTGCAGTACACCTTATCTGCTCAGATCTCCCCTCTGACCCTGAAAATCCAGAGAATATTACCCCAGTGTAAAATCCTGAAATAGAGGAACCAGTAGCAGGCTTGAGAGTCCTAGAGGATGGACATGGCTGTGGCTAAAAGGTGGGATGGGAGGCTTCCCAACAAGGGCCACCTCAGCTGACCAGCAAGAGATCCTGAACCCCAGGGGTTCAGCCAACAAGCACTAACAGGAGAACCCCAGTTGTGCCTTTGCACAATCAGGGACACACATGGACAAACACCAGTGTGGCCTCAGTCACCAGCAGCTGAGTCTGCCCGAACTATAGCACAGGGGTTCAGAGGAAGAATCCTTCAGCAATCAGACCACCCCGCCCCACACCTTACACTGTGAGCTTCAGTCCTGGCATTGGCCACAGTCTAGGCACTCAGAGACCATAGCACACAAAGCTAATAACCAGGCCCCTAATTCCCAGTATAAGAAGAGCATGGGTGAGAGCCCTCTGTGCCCCAGAAGCAAAGGTCCACTTTAAAAGCCAGGAAAGAGACAATCACAATGGGCAAAAAACAAAGTGAACAAGCAAAAACCTTAGAATCCTATTATGGTGAGCAAGAAGGACCAAATTCAGAAGGGAACAGCATTGACCCCATACCTATATCTGAAACCTTAAAAGGGAATATGAACTAGTCTCAAGCCCAAAAAGAATGCTTGAAAGATCTCAATAAGGATCTTATAAGCCAAATTAGAGAGGTAGAAGATAACCGACCAGTTATTTTAAAATTATGATTGTAAACACGGAAAAGAAATTCACTGAAGAAAATAACACCTTAAAAGTAAAATAGGAACAAATGGAAAAGGAGCTTCAAAAATTAACCAAGGAGTCCTGTGTCCTGCTCTCCCTCCACTTCCTCTGCAGTGACACTGGGCCATGAGCAAACCAGCAAAAACAGCTGCCGAGCCCCACAGCCGCCGACATGTTCTGCATGATCATCAACCAGGCCAAGAAGCACCCGAGCTTGATCCCCCCTGTTCCTGTTCATCCGTGCGGGGGGCACCAGGGCCTCACTTTACGTCATGCAGCTGGCGCTCTTCAACCCCAACGTCAGCTGGGACAGAAAGAACAACCCCGAGCCCTGGAACAAGATGAGCCCCACTGACCAGTACAAGTTCTATTCAGTGAATGTGGATTACAGCAAACTGAAGAAAGAAGGCCCAGACTTCTAAGTGAAAGTGATGCTTTTTCAGCTGCTGAGAATGAAGGTCTTCCATAAGCTATCCACACAATCCTGCATACAGTTAGGGAATGCTTGATTTTTCCCTCATGTTGCATGAAATCATGTTGACTTTAACAGATGAATAAAGATGTGAAACTTAAAAAAAAAATTAACCAAGGAAAACAATTCACTAAAAATTAGAATTAGTCAAATTGAAGCTAATGGCACTTTGAGGCATCAAGAATCAGTCAAACAAAGTCAAAAGAATGAAAAAAAAAATTGAAAAGAATGTAAGAAAAACAACTGACCTGGAAAACAAGTCCAGGAGAGATAATGTTCAAGTCCAGAAGAGATAATGTAAGATTTTTTTGGTCTACCAGAAAGCCACGATGAAAAAAAGAGCCTGGACAACATCTTCTAAGCAATTATCAAGGAAAACTGCCCTGAGGTCCAAGAACCAGAGGTTAAAATAGTAATCAAAAGAATTCAGTGAACAGCTCCACAAAGAGATCCCAAATTGAAAACTCCAAGAAATATTGTAGACAGATTCCAGAATTAGGAGATAAAGGAGAAAATACTGCAAGCAGTCAAAAATAAACAATTCAAATATCACGGAACTACAGTTAGGATCACACAGGACCTAAACACTTCTACATTAAAAGACTGGAAGGACTAGAATATGATATTTTGTAAGGCAAAAGAGTGTGGACTACTACCAATGATCAACTATCCAGCAAAACTGAGCATAACATATCAGGCAAGGATATGGTTATTCAATGAAATGAAGGAATTCCAGACCTTCCTGATGAAAAACTCAGAGTTCAATAGAAAATTGATCTCCAAATTACAAGACTCAAGAGAGATATAAAAAGGTAAACAGGGAAAACACACACACACACACACACACACACACACACACACGTGTTATTCAATAAGAGGAAACTGTTTACATCCCTCTATGGGAAGTTGATACCTGTTATATACATAGTTAGAAGGTGTGGGTGTAAATTAACTAAAGTGATGATGAAAAAAAATATTTTTTGGCTTTTTGGAGGGCAATTGGGGTTAAGTGACTTGCCCAAGGTCATATGACTAGTTTTTGTGTTAAGTGTCTGAGGCCAGATTTGAACTCATGTCCTCCTGACTCCAGGGTTGGTGCTTTATTAACTGCAGCCCCTACCCACCCCTTCCGCATCTGTTAATAGGCTACAAGTGGAGCCACCCTTGAAAAAATACTTATTAAGGGGTTCAAAGGGATTTTAATGGGAGAAGAGGAAAGGATGAGGCAAAAATGGGTAAATTATGCCACATGAGGAGGCATAAAAACATATTATAGTAGAAGGAAAGAAGTGATGAGATGAACATTATATGAACTTTATTTGGTTTTGGTTAGTTTTGGCTGAAGGAAGGAATAATGTAATCAGTTAAGTACAGGATTCCAATGTGAAGAGACACAAAAACCTATTATAGTAAAGGGAAAGAACAGAGGGAGAGAAGCATTGTTTGAGATTTACTGTTATCAAATTTGGTTCAAAGAGGAAATAACATATTTTGTGAAGTATAAAAATCAATTGTGTCCTATTGTCAGTAGGAGGGTATACAGACCAGCTGTATTGGGCTAGTTCTTATACATACCTTTCTGGTCACCCCTATGACACTTCAGATTTCTCCAGATTGGACAGATGAGACAGACACCAAGGTGGAGTGTACTGTACATCTTTATTCACATCCTCTCCTTCTCTCTCTTTCCCCTTCCCTGCCCCTTATATCCTTTCCTGACTCTGCCCCCTCACATACCTCAGCAACAGGCTCTTCATAGGAGGGGAGTGCTGTCCTGTTAGCAGCGAGTGCTTGATACCCATGATCCTTGAACCTGTGTACATAACAGGATATGGTTCACAGGGCAGAACATATGCCTCAGGCACCTCTTGAACCCAGCCTGAGTTGCACTGTCAGCATTTGCCTGAGTTCACAGTGAGTTCACAGAATTTGGGTAAAGTCTAAAAGATCCCTCACAGGAGGGGAAATGGGAAAGAAAACTATGTGTGAGAGTGGTTAGGAGGGAGGGAAGAATCGGAAAGAGGGTATGGTAGGAAAAGGGAGGGGATCTGATAGGGAGGGAATATCGATAGCAGCAGTGGTCAAAAGGAAAATTCTTAAGGAGGGGAAGGGAGAAGGGAGAAATAAAAGCATAAACAGAGGAGGGAATAGGATGGAGAGAAAGATATTGATAGAAATCATAAATCTGAATGTGAATGGGATGAACTCTCCCATAAAATGGAAGTGGAGAGCAGAATGGATTAAAAACCAAAATCCTGCAATGTGCTGTCAACAAGAAACACATTGGAAATAAGGGAATACACACAGAGTAAAGGTAAAAGACTGGAGTAGAATATGTTATGCTTCAGCTAAAGTAAAAAAATAAAAAAGCAGGGGGAGCAATCTTTATCTCAGACAAAACAAAAGCAAAAATAGATCTAATTAAATGATTTAAGGAAGGAAACTATATCCCACTAAAATGCACTGTTGACAATGAAGCAATATCATTACTAAACACATTTGCACTAAGCAGTATGGCATCCAAATACTTTGAGGAGAAGTCTAAGGAGATAGAAGGAGAAATAGATAACAAAACTATACTAGTGGGGAACCTCAACTTCTCCCCTCTCTGAACTTGATAAATCTAACCTCAAAATAAACAAGAAAGATGTTAAGGAGCTGAAAGAATATTAGAGAAGGTGGAAATGATAGAACTCTGGAAAAAAAAAAAACTAAATGGGGATAAAAAGGAATGTGCCTTCTCAGCAATACATGGCACATATAAAAAAACTGTTCATATAATAGGCTATAAAACCTCTCAATATGGTGCAGAAAGGCAGAAATATCAAACACACCCTTTTCAGGTAATGATGCAATAATATATATATATATATATATATACACAAAAGGTCATGGAAAGATAGACTAAAAACTAATTGAAAACTAAATGATTTAATCCTAAAGAATTATTGGGTCAAACAAGACATCATAAAAACAATCAGTAAATTCTTTCAAGAAAATGATAATAATGAGACAAAATACCAAAACTTTAGATATGCAGCAAAAGCAGTTCTTAGGGAAAGTTTTATAACCCTGAATGCTTATATAAATAAAATGGAGGATAAGGAAATCCATAACCTGGCATCCAACTGAAAAAGCTAGAAAAAGCACAAATTGAAAATCCCCAATTAAATACGAAATTAGAAATACTGAAAGCCAAAGTAGAGATTAATAAAACTGAAATAAAGAAAACTAGTGAACTAATAAATAAAACTAAAAGCTGGTTTCATGAAAAAAAACAATGAAATTGATAAAACTTTGGTCAATTTGATAAAAAAAAATGAAAGGAGAAAAACAAATCACCAGAATCAAAAATGGAAAGGGTGAATATACCTCCAATGAAGAGGTAATTAAAACAATAATTAGGAATTATTTTGCCAATTTTTGCCCACAAATTTGACAACATTAATGAAATGTATTGATATTTATGAAAACATAAATTGCCCAGATTAATGGAAGAGGAAGTAAAATACTGAAATAACCCAATCTCAGAAAAATAAATTGAAAAAAGCCATCAATGAACTCCCTAGGAAAACATCTTCAGTGCCAGATGGATTTCCAAGCAATTTCTATCAAACATTTAAGGAAGAATTGATTCCAATACTTAATAAAGTATTTGGGAAAATTAAAGAAGGAGTGCTACCAAATTATTCTTATGACACAAATATGGTACTGGTAACTAAATGAAGAAGAGCCAAACAGAGAAAGAAAATTATAGACCAATTTCCCTCACGTATATAGATGCAAAAATTTTAAACAAAATATTAGCAAAAATATTAGAGCAACTTATCAGGACAATAATACACTTTGATGGGGTAGGATTTATTCCAGGAATACAAGGGTGGTTTAATATTAGGAAAGTTATTAGTATAATCAATCATCAATCATTTAATATTAGGAAAGTTATTAGAATAATCAATCAACAACAAAACCAATAGAACCAATGTAATAATCTCAATAGATGCAGAAAAAGCTTTTGACTAAATAAAACAGCCATTCCTATTAAAAACACTAGAAAGTATAGGAATAAAAGGAGTCTTCCTTTAAATAGTTAGTAGCATCTATCTTAAACAATCAGCAAGTATATAACAGGGATAAGCTACATGCATTTCCAATGAGATCGGGGGTGAAACAAGGATGTCCACTATCACCTCTCTTATTCAATTTGGTACTAGAAATGTTAGCTGTAACAATAAGAGAAGAAAAAGAAATCAAAGTAATTAGTTTAGGCAAAGAAGAGACTAAGCTATCACTCTTTGCAGATGATACGATGATATACTTAGAGAATTCTAGAGAATCAAGTAAAAACTACTTGAGATAATAAATAAATTTAGCATAGTTTCAGGATATAAAATAAACCCACATAAATCCTCAGCATTCCTATATATTTCTGTTGAAGGTCAATAGCAAGAAATAGAAATAGAAATTTCATTTTAAGTTACTGTAGATATTACAAAATATTTGGGAATCTACCTGCCAAAACAAACCCAGGAACTATATGAATACAATTACAAAACATTTTTCACACAAGTAAATTCAGATATAAATAAGTGGAAAAACATCAGTTGTTCATGGCTAGGTTGAGCAAATGTAATAAAAATGACAATTTTATCTAAATTAATTGACCTATTTAGTGCCATACTATTCAATCTACCAAAAATTATTTTATAAAGCTAGAAAAAATGGTAAGAAAATTCATCTGGAAGAACAAAAGATCCAGTATATCAAGGGAATTAATGAAAAGAAATGATATGGAAGATGGTCTAGCCATACCAGATTTTAATCTGTATTATAAAGCAGTAGTCATCAAAGCTACTTGATGGGGTGGCTAGGTGGCATAGTGAGTAGAGCACTGGCCCTGGAGTCAGAAGGACCTGAGTTCAGATCTGGCCTCAGACACTTAACACACACAAACAAAAACCTAGCCATGTGACCTTGGGCAAGTTAACCCCAATTGCCCTTCAGAAAACAAACAAACAAACTACTTGATAATGGCTGAGGAATAGAGTAGTGGATCAGTGGAAGAGATTAGGTCCACAAGACACAGCAGTCAATGACTATAGTAATCTACTGTTTAATAAACCCCAAAACCCCAATTTCTGGGGTAAGAACTCACTATTTGATCAAAACTGCTAGGAAAAGTAGAAAATAATATGAGAGAAACTGGTCATTCACCAATATTTTACACCATATACTAAAATAAAGTTTAAATGGATACATGACCTAGATGTAAAATCTGATACTGTAAGCAATCTGGGAGAGCAAGGATAAGTTTACCAGTCAGATTTATGGAGAAGGGAAGAATTTATTTAGCAAATAAGTGATAGAGAGCATTATGATATGCAAAATGGATAACATAGCCAATGTAACCAAGATTAGGAGGGAAGTGGAAAATTGGAAAAGAATTTGTACAACCAGTTTCTCTGATAAAGGCCTCATTTCTAAAATATAGAGAGAATTGAGTCAAATTTATAAGAATACAAGTCATTCTCCAATTGAGAAATGGTCAAAGGATAGGAACAGGCAGTTTTCAGAGGAAGAAATTAGAGATATCTATAAGAATATGAAAAAATGCTCTAAATCACTATTGATTAGAAGAATGAAAACCAAAACAACTCTGAGGTAGCACATTTCACTGGTCAGATTGGCTAACATGACAAAAAAAGGAAAATGATAAACGCTGAAAATGTGGGAAAATTGGAATACTAATGTATTGTTATTAGAGTTGTGAACTGATCCAACCATTCTGGAAAGTAATTTGGAAGTTATATAAAAGTGTGCATACTCTTTGTCCCAACAATACAACTTCTTTTTTGTTGTTGTTGTTGCTTTTTTGGAGGGCAATTGGGGTTAAGTAACTTGCCCAAGGTCACACGGCTAGGTTTTTGTTTGAGCATTATGTGTCTGCGGCCGGATCCGAACTCAGGACCTTCTGACTCCAGGGCCGACGCTCTATTCACTGTGCCACCTAGCTGCCCCAACAATACCACTTCTAAGGCTGTGTCCCAAAGAGATCACACAATGGGGAAAAGAATTTGTATGTACACAAATACTTATAGCGACTCTTTTTGTTGTGTCAAAGATTTGGAAATCAAGGGGATGGCCATCAATTGGGGAATGACTAAACAAGTTGTGGTATATGAATGTAATGAAATACTATTGATATTGCTACAATACTACATACAATTCATATTGCATTGAAGCAGATAGACTTCATAATCAGGAGAGACATGTAAACTGATGCTGAGTGAGGAGAGGAGAACCAGGAAATCTTTGTACAAAATTACAGATCCATCATATCTATGATGACTAACAGTGATAGACTGGGCTCCTCTCAGTGATGCAACATTATAAGACAACACCAAAAGGCTAATGATGGAAATGGATAACCACATCCAGAGTAAGAACTATATAGTCTGAATGCAGACAGAAGCAAACTATTTGCTGTCTCTTTTTTTTTTTTGGCTTCTTCTTTCTTATTGTTCATTCCTTTTCATATACTTATTCTTTACAACTTGATTAATGTTTAATGTGAAAGTATTTTTAGAACCTATATTGGATTGCATATTACCATGGTGGGGGCATGGAGGAGCAGACTTAGGGGGAGAAAATTTGGAACTCAAGAGATGGTAGAACTGAGTACTGTAAACTAAAAGTAAATAAATATTTTTTAAAATATAATTTATTGTTTGTAAAAGATGAACTTGTTAAAATAAAGGGTTGGAATAAAATCTGGTTCAGTTAAGGTTAAAAAAAGGGCAGGGATAGCAAATATGATCTTAGAAAAAACAAAAGCAAAAATAGATCTAATGAAATGTTGATTATCAGGGAAATTGCATTTTGCTAAAAGGTACCACAGACTATAAAGTAATTTTTAAAATTACAGAAAGTTTCTCAATTAATGTTTTCATTTCTCAAATACATACTGAGGATAGAACTGAGTCACATTTATAAAAGAAGAGGCATTACTTAATAGATAAGTGGTCAAATAATATAGTTATGCAATTTTCAGAAGAAGAAATCAAAGCTATCTATAGTCATATAAAAACTTAATCAAAATTGATTAAATTAAATTAATACAACTCTGAGGTACCGCCTCATGCCTACCAGAAATGGCAGGTGCTGGAGGGGATAAGGCAAAAATAAGTACATTAATGAACTGTTGGGAGAATTGTGAACTGGTCCAACCATTCTGGAGAACTATTTGGGATTAGGTCCAAAGGGCTATTAATCTGGGCATACATTTTGACCTATCAGTATCACTACTGGGTCTGTATTCCAAAGAAATCAAAGAAAAAGGAGAAGACCTATCTGTTAAAAAAAAAATAGCAGTTCTTTTTGTGGTAACAAAGTATCGGAAATGCTCATTGATGTGGAAATTGCTGAACATGTTGTGGTATATGATTGCAATGTAGTACTATTGTAATAAATGAAATGAGAGAGTGGTTTAAAAAAACATGGCAAGACCTATGTGAACTGATGAAGTGGGAAATATCAAGGGATCGTTGTATACAACATCAGCAATGTTGTAATGATGATTAACTGTGAAAGACTTGGCTAAACTGATCAATACAATGATCCAAGACCACTCCAAGGGACTTATGATGAAAACAAAAATGCTATTTACTTCTAGAGACAGAACTGAGAAACCCTGAATTCAAATTGAAGTATAATTTTCTCACTTACTTTATTTTTCTTCCTTTCAAAAAATATGCCTTATACTGAAAAGTCTTTCACATTATTACACCTGTTTAATTGACATCAAATTCCTTTTCTTCTCAGTGATTGTGGGAGAGGTGAGCTGGTGGGAGAGAATTTAAAACCCAAAACTTAAAAAAAAAAGAATGTTTAAAATAAATAAATAAAAAGAAAATATCACAAAAGAAAAAACAAATCATATAAAAAGACTGAAGACTGAATGAGTGATGAATAGATCCTACTAAAATGTACAAGAATGCCAACAAGAACACTGGGCAGAACATCAGTTAAAGATTTATAATAGGAAATTTTGGGAAAGAATTATGCAAGATGAAAAGACAGATGGATTTTGATAAGAACAAGTCACATATGGTTTAGATCATGGATTCACAGTAGTATCACATTGACTTACAAGTGATATAGTCTCTATATGATAATTTCTTAGGCACCAAAAATTGCATCTATGCATTCAAGATGCAAATATTTTCTTTTTTAAAAATCATTTTTATTTTATTTTTTCTCAATTACATGCAGATCAAAACTTTAATATTCATTATTCTTTCTCTTCTTCCCTCCCTCCCTTCTTTCCTCCTTGATGAGGCAAGAAATTTTATTTAATTTTTTTTTTTAAAGCAATTGGGGTTAATTTTTTTTTCCTTTTTTTTCTTTTTCTTTTTGGAGGGCAATTGGGGTCAAGCAACTCGCCCAAAGTCACATGGCTAGGTCTTTTGTTTGTGTGTGCATTAAGTGCCTGAGGCCGGATCTGAACTCAGGTCCTTCTGACTCCAGGGTCGACACTCTACTCACTGCACCACCTAGCTGCCCCTAGATTTTATGTGTGTATATATATATATGTATATATATATATACATATATATATACACACACATATATATATGATTTAGAATATATATGTATAATTCAGATTATATACATACATATATAATTTAGATTATATATATACATGTATATAAATTTAGATTATATATACATATATATAATTTAGATTTTATATATACAGTCCTACAAAACAGTTCTCTGTTAGCTATGTAAGATGCAAATATTTTCATTTATTTATGCTACTTACATGTTGGGGAGCAGAGTATAGTGTGGTAGCCACTATGGGTCTTGGGATTTGTGATGAGGATGGATCCTAGTTTTTGTTAGTGTTTAAGTCAAAATCAATCATATGTGTGTGTGTGTCTTCCTTTTTGTCTTCTCTCTTTTCCAGTGTGATAAGTATATTTCCAGTATTTGCCTTAGTTATATATTACCTACTTGAGCATCCCCTTTTGAAAAATTCCTTGGAGTACTTATATAGGGCAATGGAAATCTTAAAAGCTTTATCGAATCATTCTAGAACCCTATAGTACTCCAGGTAGAGTGTGCAGTATTTTCTGGTAATTATATTTAGGCAAATACACACCAATCCCCACTGGGTATATTCTCTACAACAGAAAAGGAATTATGAATCAAATAATTAAACTTTAAATTTTGACAGGATAATGAAAAATAGGGTCATGTTCACAACAATAAATAATCTTATGGAGATTCCCACACATATGGAAGGAAAGGAAATTATTTCTCAGATATTCTTGAGTTTAGGTACCTGTTGGAACATCTGTTTAAACTTCTGTCTCCCCAGAACTAAGCATACATCACTTCTAATCTTCTCTACCTATGTAGCTTCTCTTCCTTTCTGACCCTGAATAAGATCTTGGTTATTTCTTGACTAAGCTGCTTTTACATGTTGCAGGACTTTTCTTAAAAGGAGCTACTGCTTTCTCCTGATACACTATGTGAGCTTTTTCTTCCTCAAAGGAAACAATATAACTTTTCTGAAGCTGAAAATCTCGGGACTGATAACATATTTTGTGCCTGTGTCAGTAGTAAGACCTAAATGCACTTTCAACTAAACAATAGACAAAAGAATTTATGTGATCAGGAATTTTTTTCTATCCATGCTCAGTCCCCCTTTCTGCAAAGGAAATCCAGTAGGTTGCCCTGATGTTTAAGTCGGGATATGTCAATTCCTTTCAACTTTCATTAGGTCTAGTAACTAACTCCTCATTAGCACTAGAGATATACAATTTTCTTTAACTTTCAATGTCTTAAATATACTTAGCAACACTGAAAAAGACGAGTGAAGCTCATGAATGACTGCCTGAATTTCTGCAGCTATGTTCAAGGTGCCTGCCACCATTACATATAAACATAAAAGTTTACTTGCAAATCACTATTTTGTTTTGGGAAACTTTTTCTATCAATAAAATGTTTTGATTCTGTTTTTCTCATTCAGCTTATCTCTCTCTTTTTATCTTTCTCCCCTTACTCCCTTTTTGTGCCTTTGTCTCTCCTTCCTCTTTGTTTTGTTTTATTTCCATTTTCTCTAACTCAGTCTGTCACTTCCTCCTTCTCTGTTTCTCCCCATCTCTATTTCTCCCTCTGTCTTTTTGTATTTCTTTCTTTGCCTCTCTCCAGCTCTGTGTGTGTGTGTGTGTATGTATGTATATATATACATATATATATGTACATACACGCACATACATACACATTTCTCTCTGCATCTCTGTGTCTCTGTCTCTCTTTTTTTCCAACAAACCTAGGTCAAAATAATTTTGGTCACATCATTGGATCACAGAGGTAGGACTGAATGGAACCTCAGAATCTCTCTAAAACAATCTTAGTATTTTATACTTGAATTTAAGTACTTTTAAGTGCTTACTATGTGCCAGGCATTGCACTAAGTTGCTAAAGGAAATAGTAACCCAGAGAGGGTATGTCATGTCCAAGATCAAAGAGGTTGTAAATATCAGAGTTAGGATTCAATACAACGTCTTTTGAGTTTCATTGTATCATGTTGCCTCCATGATAAAACAAATGAAATATGCTGTCTTTTCAATGAAATATTAAGATATAACAAAATTTCTATGCTAACAAAAATATAACAGCAAATGTGATATGGGTGTGTATATATATATATATATATATATATATATATATATATATATATGTAACTACTTCAGTTTCATTTATCATAAATATTGGTGCTTGAGGGAGAAATCATTGTGATAGCTGCTCCATTTTCCATCAAAAATGTGAGGGAGATTTACTGGTATGCATACTAGGTAGTCACTAGGCCTGGAGTGTTGTCAATTTGATTAGAGTTTGATCCCGGCTATTCAAAGAGAAGTATGTCAAATAATTGTTCCTGGGGGTCGAGGAGAAAAGCATCAGAGGACTAGAGTCCACTGTGAGTCTTGTTTTATTAGATTTTTTAGGGGAGGTATACGATACAATCAGAATTTCAGAAATAAATCTACTGAGGGCCACTTGCAGAGAAAAGAAGGGAGTATTGGGAAAGGGTTGTTGAGAGAAGGAGAAAGAAAAAGCAGCAGGCTTATTCATCAATACCAAAAGAGTCAGCCATGACGTATAGTTACTACTCTACCCCAATTTCAACTACAAGAATTTTGTTTTTAATGTACATGTGCACACAAATAAGTGCCTGTATCTGGTTCCGGAAGTCATTGATCTTAGAAAACTTTAGGCAACCACATTTTAGTATTGTCACTTCCTGATTCCTAACCAACTAGTTTGAGATGTTTTGTGTATCCTCTTAAACATTTATTTCCTAATCTTCAACATACCCACTTGAAATTGATGCATGGGAAACTGAGTTAAAAACTCTACTGGTTTCAAATCCTTAACATATCCCCTCAAAACCCAGAAATAAAAAGACAGAGAAGAAAAATAGCTCCAAAGTAAAAAAAAAATAGAATTTTAAGTATGATAAAACTCAGTGGGGGGTGGGGTGGTGGTGAGTGAATTTTCCTTGCTAAAGGCTTTCTAAACCCATAGCAATAGGAAGAACATAATTAACCTTAATGGAAAAATCTTCTAGGAAATATACATATATTTAAAATGTTCTTCACTAATATTTCCTGCTCTCAAGATGGGTCTCAAAATGATTGTCTCCAAGCTTAAGAATATTCACCTGGCTTTGATGTATTCTTAATTCTAGAAATTTTAATTTAAAATTTAATTTTAAATTAATAATTTAATTTTTAATGTCCAAGAAAGCAAAAGCACATCAAAAATGAACCTGGATCATCAGGTCAAGCAGAGTTGAACTTACTGATAAAATATCTACATCCATTTGAATTAGTCATGTTAGCTAGATTTGCCTATCAAAGTAGACTTCCATATGCACCGACACAGTACCTATGTAGACTTATGCACATATATTGTACGTATGTACAGTAGACATTAGCATTTGAGATAATACAAATATAGTAGATGTAAAGGAACCACCTTGCAAAAAAATTAGAACTAGAGCCAATCCATGCAAAATTATATAAATACTGTATAGTTAAGTAACAAAACATGTTCTGAAACTTCCTACCTATTGAAATTACACAAAAGCAGACTGACTACCTCTGGAGGTCCTGTGTCTCACTAAAATTCTATAACCAAATGCTGGATAATAATTTGTCAACTAAATGGTATTGAGAAAAAAATTTTTGGGAGATTGGGGTTAGAGTAAAGATGATGATGATGATGATGATAGTTAACATTTATATTACCCTGGGAAGTAGATGCCATTCTTTTCTCCTTTTTATAACAGAAAAAAAAAAAACTGAGGCAAACGAGAGTTAAATAGTTAAATGACTTGACCAGGATCATGCAGCTATTAAGTGTCTTATACCAAATTTGAACCCAGGCACAACACTCTAGCTGTTGTGTCACCAGGTTGCCCCAATAGCCAGTGAGTTCCCTTTTTATGATTAAAAACCCATTATTCTGTCATTTTATGTATTTCATATTTCTTCATATTTTAACCTTAAAAAGAGGGGAAAACATTCACATTAATTGGAACAGTATTTCAACAAGTCAAAAAACTGAACTCATCTTTGCCCCTAAACTCTCTTCTCTTCCATACTTACCTGGTATTGTTGAGGGCACCATTATTTTGTCAGTCATGTCAGCTTAAAACCTAGGAATGTCCTTGCCTCCTGACTCTCACATCCCATATCCATTCTGTTATGAAGGTCTATAGTTTTGCCTATACAATATCTGTTCTATATGATCTTCTCTCCTCTGGTACTTTCACCACCCTCAGGCAGGTCCTCATTACCTCACACCTGGAACATTTCAAATAGACAGCTCTTTGTTTTATTTGACTGCCTCAAGTCTCTCCTGACTCTAATTGATCCCTGATTAAACTTTCAAAGTGATCTTTCCAAAACATAGCTATGAATATATCACCCAGCTACTCAATAAGTTCCAACAGCTTCCTATCACCTCAGGTATCAAATATAAATGAAACCAAAGCCAAGATGGTAGAAAAAAAGTCAAGGACTCCCTCAAGCACTCCCAAATTTCCCTCCAAAAAGTTTAAAATAATGCCTCAAAATTGATTCTGGAGTGGCTTGACTAACAAAAAGGCATGGTGAAACAATTTTGTAGCCCAAGACAACTTTCTGCAAACCAGCAGTAAGCCTTGAGGACAAATGAATCATAAGCAGCTTCTTCTGGAGCTGTAAGAGCACAGAAAGTAACTGGGTCAGACAATTGGTCAGGAAAAGATTATAGGGATCCCTTAACTAGAACTGGCTGGAGGACTCTGTTGCATTAGCCATTTGAAGATCAGTGATTGGGGTTGAATTCCCACAGTGAGGAGGAACTTTAACACACAATAGCTTGTGACCACAGAAGAATGGGTACACTGTTCATAGCTCCAGGGAGGAAAAAACATGCTTGTGGTCTCTCATAGAACAAAGCACCAGCCAGGAGAATTATAAATACACCTCTACTTAGAACATACCCCTTCAGAAGAAGGTAAAACTTACAAAACCTCCAGAACTACCTCTGAAAACAACTGCGCGTGCGCGCATGTGCACGCGCGAGCACACACACACACACACACACACACATCCTGAATCTTGGGACCTGAATCTACACTCTGGTAAGAGAGCCCAACTTTTTTTTTTTGTCAGCAATCTGATGGCTTTATTTTCCCAATTGATAGCTCAAATTGAGCCTTTGTTTGAGCCCAACTTTAACATAAAGTTCAAAATCAAGAAATAAGTTGGAAAATGGGAAAGCAACAAAAAATAAGCTGGTCAAAGAAAGTTACTATGGTAACAGGGAAGATCAAACCACAAACTCAGAAGAGGACAACAAAAGAAAAAATAAATTGCTATATACAAAGGCTCCAAAAAACTATTTGGTTGTAGATCCCAGGAGAATTCTTGGAAGAGATAAAAAAATCTGTTTAAAATAAAATAAAAGAGGTAGAGGAAAAAGAGGGGAAAATGAGAGTAATGCAAAAACAAGCATAAAAAAGGACTCAATAACTTGCTAAAGGAGGCAGAAGAAAAAATGTTGAATAAAATAACACCTGAAAAAAAAACAACAGAATAGGCCAAATGGTGGAAGAGGCACAAAAATCCACTAAAGAGAACTCCTTGAAAAGTAGAATTGGTTACATGGACAAGGAGGTACAAAGGTTCACTGAAGAAAATAATTTCTTAAAAATTGGAATTGGTCAGGTGAAAGCTAGTGACTGTCTTAGACACACACACACACACACACACACACACACACACACACACACACACAAAACATCAAAATAAAATCAAATGAAAAAAAAGAAGAAAATGTAAAATATCTCATTGGAAAAACAACTGATCTAGAAAATAGGTTGAGAAGGGATAATTTAAGAATTAATGGACTACCTGGAAACCATGATCAATAAAGGATCCTAGATATCATCTAACAAGAAATTATCAAGGAAAACTGCCTTAATATTCTAGAGCCAGAGTGTAAAATAGAAATGGAAAAGATCCATTGATCATCTCCTGAAAGAAATAACAAAATGGAAACCCTCAGAAACATCACATCCAAATTTCAGAACTATCAGGTCAAGGACAAAATATTCCAAGCAGCCAAAAAGAAACAATTCAATTATGATATAGCAACTCTGAGGATAACATAAGATTTAGCTGCTCCTACATAAAAAGAGTAGGGGGGGGGGTTAGAATATGAAATTGTGATGGGCAAAGGATCTAGGATTTCAACCCAGAATAACCTATTGAACAAAATTAGTATAATCTATCAGGGGAAGAATGAATATTTAATGAAATAGAGGACTTCCAAGCATTCCTGGTGGAAAGACCAGAGCTGAATAAAAAATTTGACTCTCAAATACAAGAGTCAGGAAAAGCATATAAAGGAAAACAGAAAGAGATATCATAAGGAATTCAATAAGGTTAAATGGTTTACATTCTTATGTAGGAAGATGACACCTATAACTTCCAGGAACTTTATAATTGTTAGTGCAATCAAAAAGACAATACAAAGAAAAAGGACATGGGTGAAAGTTAAATATAATGGAATAATATCTAAAAAATATAAAATTAAGGAGTGAGAAAGAGGGATGAACCAAAGGAAAAGGGAATGGAGAGGTATAATGGGATAAATTGTTTTACATCAATAGACATATGTAAGAGTTTTTACAATGAAGGGGAAGATGAGGAAGATGCTTGAACCTTACCCTTCCTGGAACTGGCTCCAGAAAGGAATAAGATACACATTCGGTTCAGTATAACAAATAAGATAGCTATCATACCCTACAGAAAAGTAGGAGGGGAAAGAGATAAGGGAAAGGCATGTGGTTGAAAGAAGGGAGGGTGGATAAGAGGAGATAGTAATCAGAAACAAAACACATTTGAAGATGGGTAGAGTAAAAAAAATGAGAGAGAGAAGAATAAATAGAGTGGATAGACTGCAGGGAAATACACAGATAGTAATCATAATTATCACACACAGTTTCTCTAATAAAAGCCTCATCTCTAAAATATATAGAGAATTGATTCAAATTTATAAGGATATGCCATTTCTGAATTGAAAAATGGTCGAAGTATGTGAGTGGACAGTTTTCAGAAGAAAAATCGTTTATCTATAGTCATGTGAAAATATGTTCTAAATCACTGATTAGAGAAATGCAAATTAAAATATCTCTGAGGTTGTTTTACCTCCCACCACTCAACCTGGCTAATAGGACAGAAAAGGAAGATAACAGATGTTGGAAGGGTTGTGGGAAAATTTACATACTAACCCACTCTTGGTGGAGTTGTGAACTAATTCTAAAGAGCTACTTGGGACTATACCCAAAGGACTATAAAACGTGCTAGCCCATAGACTCAGAAAACCTCTATGAGGTCATTATCCCAAAGAGATAAAAAAGAGACTTCTTTGTACAAAAATAATAGTAGAACTTTTTGTTGTGGCAAAGAAATGAAAGTTGACAATGCCTATCAACTGGGGAATGGTTGCACAAAATTTTTGTATATGTTTATAATGGAAGTCTATTGGGCTATAAGAAGTGACTAGCAAGATGTTCTCAGAACAACTTGGAAATATTTAAGCCAACTATTGCAAAATGAAAGGAGCAGAGGGGCAGCTAGGTGGCGCAGTGAGTAGAGCGTAAGCCCTGGAGTCAGAAGGATCTGAGTTCGGATCCAACCTCAGACACAAGGCACATACAAACAAAAACCTAGCCATGTGACCTTGGGCAAGTTACTTAACCCCAATTGCCCTCCAAAAAAAAAAAATGGAAGGAGCAGAACCAGGAGAACATTGTCAGTAAAAGCTATATTGTACAATGATCAACTATGAATGGCTTAGGTTTTCTCAAGCCATACAATGATCCAAGAAAATTGTGAAGGACTCATCATGTAAAATGTTATTCTCCTGTAGAAAAAGAAGTGGCCATTAGACTATGAGTTCCTTGAGAGTAAGAGCTGTCTTTTGCCTTTCTTTCTAGCCCCATCTCTTAGCACAGCACCTGACTCACTTAATAACTATTATTGACTGACTGCTTGAAAGTAGAAAGATAATTGGATTTAGAGTTAGAACTTAACTTTAGAGTGAAATTCCAGCTTTATCACTAAGTGATCAAGTTATTTTACGCAAATCACTTGTCTTCTCTGAACCTCAATTTCGTCATACATAAAATGGAGATAATAATGTATGGACTACCTAAAATACATGCTATGAATGCTAAATGAGATAATGCTTGAAAATTGCCTGAAATGATAGATACATATTTACAATTCTACTTATGACTGCTATGACTAATAAACAAAATAAATATTTTGAAAAATCCAATGTGATACACATGTTTATGTGCAAATCTCAACAAAACAACCATGGAAAGGATGAACTATCTTCCTTCAGAGAACAGGATGGGCTCCATTTCCTACATAAGACCACTCTTTACCCTTAAATTTTATTTCTTCCACTTTGTACCTTTATACAATTTTTAAAATATATTTCATAGAACTGAATATGTGTTGCATTCTGATAGTCAAATGTCCCTTCCTTGATGGTAGGTGAGGCTGTTTCATATTTGTCTTTAAATCTATAGCCCCTAGCATAAAAAAAATCATACTTGATTTTTGTTGTTCAGTCATGTCTGACTTTTTATGACCCTGTGAACCATACTATTGATGAGATTTTTTTTGAGAAAGATACTGGAGTGGTTTGCCATTTTCTTCTTCATTGTACTTAGAGACATCTAATAAAAACTTAAATTGAAATGAATTAAAATGCCTAGGCAATCGGTTCACAAGAACATCCTCATTGACTCTCTTTATATCACTGGAAATAGTCTAATATCTAAAGACCACTACTAAATAAAGTTTTGTTTTCATTTTTTGTGGTGGTTTCAGGACTGTAGTTTCATGTTTCATGGAGAGAAAGAGAGAGAGAGAATCAGTAATGTACAAATCATAGACTCAGAGGGCCCAATACTAAACACTTGAGTTGGCTGTGCTACAAAACTCTATGAGAATTGTTGCCATTACATATTCTTTGGAGGAAGACAATGAAAAGTGAACTTCCAATCTCCTAGCATTAAGGCATATAAAAACAAAGGGAAATGGAAGGGAAAAAAGCACTCAAACCCAAAGGATACTGGTGACTATGATAAGAATTAAGAATTAGGAACTTTAATCAATTTATGTCATTTTGCAGATGTGAAAGGAAGCTAACCAAGCATAAAAGAACAATAGAGCATTGTGAAATGCTATAATTACCTGGGGTTTTATTTTTCTCCTTATAGTCTGCAAAAAATACTTATTTAAAAAATGCATAGCC
This sequence comes from Gymnobelideus leadbeateri, assembly GCA_011680675.1. NCBI lineage: Eukaryota > Metazoa > Chordata > Mammalia > Diprotodontia > Petauridae > Gymnobelideus > Gymnobelideus leadbeateri. The sequence goes on from WOXC01011322.1 coordinate 385,658, forward strand.
AATTTATTGAAATTTGAGTTCAACCTTCTTTTCCTTTGTCATTCCCTTCATTATTTGCTTTCTTCTATTTTTCCTTCCTTCCTTCACTTTTTCTTCCATTCCTCTCTTCTTCCTTCCTTCCCTCCTTTCTTCCTTCCCTCTTTTCTTTCTTCCTTCCCTCGTTTTTCTCTTCCTTCCTTCATTTCCTTCCTCCCTCCCTCTCCTTTCCTCTCCTCCCTTCCTTCCTTCCTTCCTTCCTTCCTTCCTTCCTTCCTTCCTTCCTTCCTTTCTTTCTTTCTTTCTTTCTTTCTTTCTTTCTTTCTTTCTTTCTTTCTTTCTTTCTTTCTTTCTTTCTTCCTCTTTACCTTTTATTTCTAGCACCTTATAATTAGAAGCAAGGAATCTGTTTCCTGAGTTATTATAATGTACAATCATTCCATTAGGTGCACACCACCATGTGGTGTAAGGCGGGAATAATTAAACACCAGATGGTGATGCAAACTCCAATAGAGAGAGCCTATGTATTATGCATGAGAAGTGCCTTTATTGTTTTCATCCATTTTGTGCCATTATGTTGCTCTTGGACCCCAATCAATGTCTCGAAGAAAAGACCTCATTGGATTTGGAATTTCTCTGTTCTGAACAATTTGTATCATTGCCTCTGTCATACTTTCATCAGTTATCTTCCTGTTCAACATGCAGAATTTTAGAGAGTGTATTATCTTCTGGCGGCACCATGGAACTTCTCAGTTTTCACATCACCTAGAGCATCAGAGCTTACTGAATATAATTTTTATGTTTCTGCTGGCAGTATAAAGTTTAAGATTAGTACCTTTGGAAATTGAATCTGATTTCTAATGATTGTGGTGTCACATTTCCATTCTGAGTTACTTTAAAAATGTCATTAGGAGATATGTGATTAATCATCTCAGGTTTTTTGACCATTAAAAATATCTCTTTTTTCATTAAAGAAGTAATGAATTTAAAAGTAGAAAAGACTAGAATACATATAGTATATTAGTACTTGAAAGGGATGTCAAATTAACACAGTTCCTTCTTTAACATAGACTTAAGCAAGTGGGGTTAATATTGGCAATATGGTAGAAAGGGAAAGCCATTGCCTTGAATCAAGAGAACTGAGTTGAAATAAACAATAAGGCTCAGACATTCTATGTTGAATTGAAAAGTCATTTTCTTTTTGCTTTTTCTGGAGGGGGAATGCAGGTCAACAGGGTTAAGTGACTTGCCCAAGGTGACACGGCTATTAAGTGTTAAGTGTCTGAGACTGGATTTGAACTTGGTTCCTCCTGACTCCAAGACTGGTGCTTTATTCATAGCACCATCTACCTGCCCTGAATTGAAAAGTCATTTAAGTTCCTTGAGCTTTATTTCCCACTGATGTAAAAAAACAACACACTTTTGTTTTGTTTATTTTGCATAATAATTCCTATCCTGCTAAACACTCAGGGTTTTACTTGATTAATATAAATGTATACACACACACACACACACATATATATATATATATATATATATATATATATATATATATATATATAATATTTAATTTGTCAGGTTCTGTGCTAATCTCTTGGTATACAAAGAAATAAAAAAACTGTTGCTGCCTTAAAGGAAATTATATACTAATAAGGGAAATAACATGTACACAAGTAGGTGTGCTCAAAAGTGCTCTCAAAATACATTAAGTGCAGGAGAAATGTTACACTAGAATGAGTGGGATTAGGAATTGGGGGACTAGGAAAGCTTTCTGTAGAAGGTCAAATTTAAACCTGTAGCTAAAGGAAACTAGGGGTATAGTTGTGAATCACAAAATGTAACTGGCTCTCCACATGGAGGACAGAACCAAAACATTTATTCAAATACCAAAAAGCCAAATCCCCAAAACAGAAAGTCAAATTCATCATAGTAACCACGAAGTTGGTATACATAACCAATACAGTGAAAATATCAACATTCCCAAGCCTTCCCAAACCTTCCCTCCATCAGGCCTTGAAAACAAAACAGGCTCCCTTAAGCAGGAATGCCCCTCTCTCACTCTCACTAGCTGTTCAGCCTCTATGCTGTTTGCTCCCAGCTCTCTCTGGCTCTCTCTCAACTTGCACTTCTCCTTATATACAGTGATTAGCTCCTCCCTGTTCCTGTCTTTGGCAAGTCCCTTCTACTGTCAGTTTCACAAGTTCTGTTTCTTAACAAAGACTTGGTATAATCACAGACAAAGTTCAACTGAAACAAGGTGCTAAGTACTTGTTTGCTTGCCATTACAAGGGGAAGGGAAGATCTCCAAATCTCTGTTAACATTGCAATGCAGTACAGATAACTTGAAAAAAATATTGGACTTTCTGAAAGCCATGGCCAAAAAAGAAAAAGCCTAGAAATCATAATTTAAGAAAACATCAGGGAAATCTGTCCTGATATTCTAGAACACAAAGCCACGATAGACATTGTAAGAATTCACTAATCACCTCCAGAAAGAGGTCCCAAAATAAAAACGCCCAAGTCAAGGACAAAATATTTGAAGCAGCCAAAAGGAATCAATTCGTGTATCATGGAGTCACAGTTAGGATAACATAAGATTTAACAGCTTTTACATTCAACAATCAAAGGTTATAAAGCCAAGCATGAGCAACTTTCCAGAGGACTGCTGCTATGGATAGCTCTAAGATTCTGATCACACAATATAGTGAACTCTCTATTTATTCAGCAGTAAATTAAAGCAAAACATTCATAGAAATCAAAGTACAATATTCATAATGTTATAACATAACAAATTATCACTAAAGCAGTATGATGGTAATGGAATTTAAAGATCCCTTTGTATTGGCTTTGTTTTTGGGTTAAGTGTTAAAACCCAAAACTTGTGAATCCCACTTGTGGGATAAACTTGTAGACCTGAAGAAAGGTGGCTGAACTGGGAGAAGCTGGTGCAGTGGATAGAGAGGCCCAAGCAAAGAGAGAACTTTTGGGAGCATCTGTGGAGGCAGAGAGAGAAAGAGAGAACTGCTGGGGGCCAGAGTTGCTGAGAGAGAGGGAGAGACAGAGAGAGAGAGAGAGAGAGAGAGAGAGAGAGAGAGAGAGAGAGAGAGAGAGAACAGCCAGCCACCCAGAGGGCTGAGGGTTGATTGGAGCTGCCCAGGACTTTTGAGAACTGCCACCTGGAGCTGCCAAGAACTGAGGAGGCATGACTGTGGTGCCAGTATGTTTTCTGTCTATTTTGATGTTACTTTGCCAGATTCATCTGCTGGTAAAGGACAGTGCTGTTGTTGCAGAGGTCCTGGAACCTTGCTGTTGGTTCAGAAGCCCTGAAGGAGGAATTTCTTGTTGTATGTTTACAGAAATCCCGGAGCAGTGTCTTGCTGATATTTTCAGGGGTCCTGAGACTGTTCTGGAGGCAGAGAGTGAATTGATGAGGACACTGGCAATGTATATCCTGGCTTTATTAAACTTTGCTTCCCAGAAACAGAGATTGTTGAGAGCTTACCTGAGTCAAGATGCAGAAAAGACCTCTCCCTGGGTATTGAATACTGTGATGATATCTTAACCTTGTTGTGGCTTAATGGTAGATGGCTTTTGTGCTCTCTACTGCCCCTTTGAGAGGATGTCTGGTGGTGATGCATGGTATTGTAATTCAGTTGTGATCAAGTGGTGGAGAACTTTTAACTTTTATACTTTGTGACTGACCAAATGAATGTACTTTGTTTATGATTGGAAATTAATCTCTAGTTCAATAGAGAGAAGACTTTGTGATTGACTAAATAAATGTACTGCCCAGGGGTGGAGTACTTGGACCTTAGTACTTTTTGATTGAATTGAGGACTTACTAAATGACTGAGTTATGCTGTATTTTGATTTTGATTTTCTGTGAATGTTTTACTGAATGTCACTGAATAAATGGAGTTTGTTATACTTATAATCCAAACCTGGAAGTTGCTCATGCTTTGCATTAACTGCCTAATATAAAGGTAAATTATGCCACACAAAGAGGCAAAAAAACATACTATACTAGAGGGAAAAAAGGGAGGGAGATGAACATCATGTGAACTTTATTCTCACTGGTTCTGGTTCACAGATGGATCAATGTAATAAGTTAAGTTTAAGATTCTAACATGAAAAGACACAAAAACCCATTATAATAGAGGGAAAGAAGGGAGGGAGAGGAGCAGTATATGAAATTTACTCTCATTGGGTTGGGTTCAAGGAGAGAATAATATATTCTGTTAAATATAAAAATACATTGTGCCCTAGAGTCAATAAGAAGGAGAAGGGAAAGGTAAGAAGGATGGGGGCTGATTAGAAAGGAGGGAAATAGTAGTAAGGGGAAAGTGTAGGTAAGGGGAGTCAGAGGGAGGGACCGAGTAATATGATGGTCAAAAGGAAAACTCTTAAGGAGGGGAAAGGGGAAAGGAAGAAACAATACATAAACATGGAGGGAATAGGATGGAGGGAAAGATACAGATATTCATCATAACTTTGAATGTGAATGGGATGAACTCTCCCATAAAAGAGAGGCAGATAGCACAATGGATTAAAAACCATAATCTTAATATATGCTATCTACAAGAAAAACATTTGAAACAAGGGTATACACAAAGGACTGGAGTAGAATATACTATGTTTCAGCTAAAGTAGAAAAAGCAGGGGTAGCAGTTCTTATCTCAGATAAAGCAAAAGCAAAAATAGACATAATTAAAAGAGATAAGGAAGAAAACTGTATACTGCTAAAAGGCACCACCGAGAATGAAGTAATATCATTAGTTAACATATATGCCCCAAGTGACATAGCATCCAAATTCCTAGAGAAGAAGTTAAGGGAATTAGAGGAAGAAATAGATAGCAAAACTATACTAGTGGGGGACCTCAATCTCCCCATCAATGAACTTGATAAATCAAACCTCAAAATAAACAAGAAAGAAGTTAAGGAGGTGAATAGAATTTTAGAGACACTAGATCTCTGGAGAAAACTGAGTGGGGATAACAAGGAATATACCTTCTTCTCAGCAATATATGGCACAAACACAAAAACTGACCATGTACTAAGGCATAAAAACCTCACAATTCAGTGGAGAAAGGCAGAAATGTTAAATGCATCATTCTCATAGCATGCTGCAATAAAAAACATATGCAATGAAGTGTCATGCAAAGATAGGCTAAAAACTAATTGGAAACTAAACATTTTAATCCTAAAGAATGAGAAGGTCAAATAAGGAATTATAGAAACAATCAGTAACTTCATTCAAGAAAATGACAAAAATAAGACAACATACCAAAACTTGTGGGATACAGCAAAGGCAGTTCTTAGGGGAAGTTTTATATTTCTGAATGCATACATGAATAAATTAGAGAAAATAGAATTAAATGAATTGGCCATCTAATTGAAAAACTAGAAAAAGAACAAACTTAATATCCCCAAATAAATATTAAATTGTAAATAATGAAAACAAAAGGAGAGATTAATAACATTGAAATTTTAAAAAGTATTGAATTAATAAATAAAACTAAGAACTGTTTTTATGAAAAACAATAAAATTGAGAGACATTTATTAAATATGATAAATAAAGAAAAAAGAAAACTAAATTGTAAGTATCAAAAATGAAAAAGGTGAATCTACCTCCAATGAAAAGGAAATTAAAACAATAATTAGTAATCTTTTGCCCAATTGTATGCACATAAATTTGACAATCTTAGTGAAATGGATGAATATTTACAAAAATGCAAGCTGCCCAGATTAACTGAAGAGGAAGTAAATTACTTAACCCCATCTAAGAAAAAGACATCAAACAAGACATCAGTGAACTCCCTAGGAAAAAATCTCCAGTGCCAGATGGATTTACTAGCAAATTCTATCAAACATTTAATGAAGCAATTAAATTAAATATTGATTCCAATACTCCAAAAATTATTTGTGAAAATTTGTGGAGTACTAACAAATACTTTTTATGACACAATTATGGTACTGATACCTAAATCAGGAAGAGACAAAACAGAGAAACACAATTATAGACCCAATTCCCTCACGATTATAGATGCAAAAATTTTAAATAAAATATTACAAAAAGGCTACAGCCAAAATTATTGGACTACCTGAAAGCCATGATAAAAGAGGAACCTAGAAATTATCCTTCAAGAAATTCTCAAGTAAATTTGCCCTGATGTTACAGAACCAGAGGGCAAAATAGAGATTGAATGAATCCATCGATCACCTCTGGAAAAAGTTCCCAAGAAGAAAACTTCTAGGAATATTATAGCCAGATTTTGAAATTCCCAGATCAAAGAGAAAATATTATGAAAAGCTAAGAAGAAACAATTTTAATATTGTGGAAACACAATAAGGATAACAGAGGATCGATCTGGCATCTTCTACAGTGGGGGATCAAAGGGCTTGGAATATGATACTCTGGAAATCAAAGGAGCTGGGATTAAAACCAAGAATCAACTACCCATCAAAACTGAGCATCATGTTTCAGGGGAAAATATGGTCATTCAGGAGAATGGAGGACTTCCAAGCATATTTTTTTTCAAATGCTTTATTAATATCTGGTTTACATGATTCATTTCTGTCAGATTTTGAGTTACAATTTTTCCCCATTTTCCCCTACCCTCCACCCCAGAATAGCAGTCCCACAGGATATCCCCTCATCCAATCTGTTCTCTCCCACCTCTTCTCCCATACTCCTTTCAACTTTTCCAATGGGGCAAGGTGAATCTCTGTGCCACAATGCCTATACATCTTATCTCCCAATTATGTGCAAAATAGTATTAATCATAGTATTTATATATATTTAAATATTTGATTTTAAAATTTCAAATTCCAGACCAATTCCCCTCCTCACCTGCCATCCATTCCTGCTGGGAAGATAAGCAACTCAGTATATGCTGTACATGTATAACTATGCAAAATTATTACCATAGTAGATATATTATAAAAGAGTGACTACATTTCCTTCCCTCCTATCCCACCTGCCACCTGGTCCACACCCTACTTTTATCCTATCCCCTTTCAAAAGTGGGTGCTCCCAATTTCCCTCCCCCCAACTTGTCCTCCCTTCCATCATTCCCCCCTCATTCCATTCCCCTCCACTCTCCTGTAGGGTGAAATATCTCATTTACTATGTATGTCATTCTCTCCCTGAGACAAATTCAATGAGAATAAGGTTATGCCTTTTTTGCTTTCCTGTTCTTCCCCTACCCTGCAAAGACTTTTCCTTGCCTCTTCTACATGAGATAGTTTACCCCACTCTGTCTCTCCCCATCTCTTCTCGTTATACTCCTCTCTCACCTCTCAATTTCACCCCTTAAGTATCATCCCTTCCCATTAAATTTGATTTGTGCCCTCTATCTATGCATAGTTGTAAACATATACACACATTCACATATGTATTAATATGCCCATATACCCTTCAGCTATTTTCATACTGAGAAAGGTTTCATCAGTTACTGTTATTATTTTTCCGTATAGGAATGTAGATAGTTTAACTTTGATAAGTTCCTTATAATTTATTTTCTCTGTTTACTTTCTCAAGCATCATGTGCTTCTTGTGTCTGAATATCAGATTTTCTTTCAACTCTGGTTTTTGCCTCAAGAATGCTTGACAGTCCTCTATTCCAATGAATGACCATATTTTCCCCTGAAACATGATACTCAGTTTTTCTGGGTAGGTGATTCTTGGTTTTAATCGCAGCTCCTTTGTCCTCTAGAATATCATATTCCATGTCCTTCAGTCCCTCAGTGTAGAAGCTGCCAGATCCTGTGCTACGTTGATTGTGTTTCCACAATATTGAAATTGTTTCTTCCTGGCTGCTTGTAATATTCTCTCCTTGATCTGGGAATTCTGGAACCTGGCAACAATATTCCTAGGAGTTTTCTTTTTGGGATCTTTTTCAGGAGGTTATCAGTGGATTCTTTCAACCTCTATTTTGCCCTCTGCTTCTAAAACATCAGGGCAATTTTCCTTGAGAATTTCTTGAAGGATGGTTTCTAGGGTCTTTGATCATGGTTTTCAGGTAGTCCAACAATTTTTAAAGCATTTCTCCTGGATCCATTTTCCAGATCAGTGGTTTCTCCCAGGAGATATTTCATATTGTCTTCTATTCTTTTATTTGTTTGAATCTGTTTAACAGCATCTTGATTTCTCATAAAATCACTAGCTTCTATTTGCTCCAGTCTAATTCTGAAGGAATGATTCTCCTCGGTGAGATTCTTTTTTCCATCAGGCAAATTCGGCTTTTTAAGGTATTCTTCTCCTCATTGCCTTTTTGAGCCTCTTTTGCTATTTGAGTTAATCTATTTTTAAGGTGTTATTTCTTTCAGTCAAGCTGTTGACTCTCATTTCATACTTTTCTTGCATCTTTCTCATTTCCCTTCCCAATTTTTCCCCTGCTTCTCTTATCTGTTTCTTAAGGTCCTCTATGACCTGTAACCAGCTAGTATTTTCCTTTGGTACTTTTGGTTCAGTGTTTCTGAGCTTACAGTCATCCTCCTGTTCCATGCTTTGATCCTCTTTGCCCCTAAAATAGGAGTCTAATGTTTAATATTTCTGTTTATTTTGTTTCCTTTTCCTAAGCATGTTGCCACTAAATTATTTGACTTTTGGGCTTGTTGCCACAGTAGGACTCTGCCACCAGCCACGGGAGCTTCCATCTTAAATGCTAGGGTTTTCTCAGCTTCTGCAGATATTAGTTGGGGGGCCTCTCTGAAGCCCCCACATGCTCTGGCAAGCTTGTCACAAACCCCAAGACCTCCACCCTATACTGAAATCCAGATCCAAGAAGGGTAAAGCAAGAGCAATTAACCCCCCAGACTGATTGCTAGTCCCTCTACAGTGTGCAGGCCAGGAGCTGAAGCTGCAAAGTGGCACTGGGGAGCAAGCTCTGCCAACCCCACAGTGGCTTCTTAGGCCCAGGGGAAGAAGCTGATGTGCTCCCAAATACTGGTCCCACAGTCCATTGGTCATTGACCTCTCACTTTGTCTTAGGCATCTATGTGTTGGTAATTCTGGAAATGCCTCAGATGAGGGTGTTCTGGGATCCTACCAGCTGGCTGCTGGTCCTGTCACCCTAGGGCTAAAAATTCTGACTCATGCCAGCGTGGGGTTGGCTCCCAAAGTGCTGTGCTGGCTGCTCCCTGCCATGCTGTCCTCGGTGGGAGGTTAGCTTCTTTGTGTCATTTTGTGGTTTCTCGGCTCCAGAGTTTGTTCAGGGTCCCCTTTTACATCAATTTGGAAGTTGTGTGGGCCAGAGTGCTGTGGAAGTGCTCTTACTACTCTGACATCTTGACTCAGCCCCCGACTTTCAAGCATTCTTGAAGAAAAAACTAGAGTTGAATAGAAAATTTGACATTCAGACACAAGAAGCAAGAGAAACGTGAGAAGCTAAACAAAGAACAGAAATCATAAGGAACTTATCAACGTTGAAATATTGACATCCCGACATGGAAAAACTATCATTGTAACTTACAAAACTTTTTTCAGTAAGAGAATAGTTGAAGGTAATATAAATCTGTGTGTCACACACACACACACACACACACACACACAGAAACATATACATATATGTATACACACATCTATCTATCTACATACATACATACATACATACATACATACATACATACATATATACATACATATACATGCCATACATATATATGTCTGTTTAGAAGGGTATGGGCATATGAATACATATGTGAGCGTGTATATATACTTGTACAGGTATACGTAGAGTGAGGGCACAGGACCAACTGAATAGGAAGAGATAATACTTAAAAGGTGAAATTGATAGAGGAGAGAGGAATATAATGAGAGGAGATGGGGAGAGATAGAATGGGGTAAATTAACTAACATAAAAGAGGCAAGGGAAAACTGTTACAATGGAGGGGAAGAACAGGAAGGCAAAAGGGAAAGAGTCAACCTTACTCTCATTGAATTTGGCTTAAGGAGGGAATGACATACACACTAAATAGGGTATCTTGCCATACAGGAGAGTAGGGGCAAGGGGATGAGAGGGGAGATAATTGAGGAGGGGGCAGGTTGGGGAGGCAGGGAAGTTGGAAGCACACAGTTTTGAAAAGGGACAGGTTCAAAGTAGAAAGAACAAGTGGGAGGTGGGTTGGGAGGGAGAGAAATATAGTCAATCTTTTACAAAATATCTACTATGGAAATGTTTTGCATAGCTACACATGTAAAACCTGTATTGAATTGCTTACCTTGCCAGTAAGCATGGGTGATGAGGGAGGAAGGGAACGAATCTGGAATTCAAAGTTTTAAAATCAAATGTTTATATACATATAATTTTTACATGCAATGGGGAAATAAGATATACAGGCTCTAGGGTATGGAGATCCATCTTGCCCTACTAGAAAGTCAGAGGGGGAGTGGGGGAGGATATAGGAGAGAGTAGATTGGAGGAGGGGGTATCCAGTGGGATCACTGTTTTGGGGTGGTGGGTAGGGAAAGACAGAGAGAAAATTTGTAACTCAAAATCTTGTGGAAATGAATGATGTAAACTAAAAATAAACATAAAATTTAACTTTAAAAAGTAAAGAAAAAACTACAGCCACTTTTAACAAAAAATAATACACTTTGATCAGGTAAGATTTATTCCAGGAATGTAAGGATGATTCAACATTAGGAGAACCATCAGTATACTTCATCATGTCAAAAATAAAAATAGCAGAAAACATATGATTATCTCTATAGATGCAGAAGAAGCTTTTCATAAAATACAACAACCATTCCTATTAAAAACACTAGGAAGTATAGGAATAAATGGAGTCTTCCTCAAAATTATAGTTAGCATCTATTTAAAGGCATAAGCAAGTATTATATGTAATGGGGATAAGCTAGATGCATTTCCAATAAGAGCAGGGGTGAAACAAGGATGTCCACTATCACTACTCCTATTCAATCTTGTAATAGAAATGTTAGCAGTAGTAATTAGAGAAGAAAAAGAAATTGAGGAATTAAATTAGGTAAAGAAGGGACTAAGCTATCATTCTTTGCAGATGTTATGAGGATATACTTAGAGAATCCTATATAATTAAGTAAAAAAAAAAAACTACCTGAGACAATAAATAAATTTGGCAAAGTTGCAGGATATAAAATAAACCCACATAAATCCTGGGCATTCCTGTATATTTCTAATGAAATCCAATAGCAAGAGATAGAGAAATCCCATTTAAAGTTACTGTAGACATAAAATATTTGGGAATCTACCTGCCAAAACAAACCCAAGACCTAAATGAAAACAACTACAAAACACTTTCCACACAAATAAAGTCAGATCTAACTTACTAGAAAAACACCAACTGCTGTAGCAGCAAGCACCCCAACATCCCCAGGGTGGCTGCCAACACAGGTTCTTATATCTGCTTTTCAAAAGGAAAGCAACTCAAAATCAGTTAACAAGCTCACTTTAATCAATCAAACATATATTACCTAGTTCAGGGGGAAAAGGTCAGCACCCCGAACTTCAGAGTATACAGACAGATCAAACAGGCTTCCAAGTTGTGCAACCATTATCAATAACAAAATCACAGTTACCAGAGAGGGAAGCATCAACATCTGGGTTTTCAAAGTCAGGGGGCTCTCCTCAGAGTCTCATCTGGTCAAATCACACAACACTTCTTGAAGTGAGCCCCAAAGCAAAGCCTCCCATCAGGGTTTATATAGCCTTTTCCTGGCTCAGAGAATGTAACCACCCTCTTGACCCACTGCCCAATCACACAGCATCAAGGTGTGGTCATTCCTGAAAACCAAACCTCCTACCACAGGCTCCATGTGACCACATTCAGCCTATTAGGAGGCAGAGTATATTTTCAAATCAAAGAAGGTTTTCAGAGTCTCTTAAGCCAATCAAAGGGCCTAGGGGCAGGGATGATCTTTACATCTGGATTTCTATTACAACTGCTTGTGGCTGGGTCAAGCTAATATAATAAAAATGACAATTTTACTTAAATTAAATTACATATTTAGTGTCACCAAAAAATACTTTATAGAGTTGGAAACACTAGTAACAAAATTCATTTCAAAGAAAAAAGGTCCAGATTATCAAGGAAATTAATGAAAAGAAACACTAGGGAATGTGGCCTAGCCATGCCAAATTTTAATCTGTGTTATAAAGCAGTCATCAAAACTACTTGGTAATGGCTGAGGAATAGAGTAGTGGATCAATGGATCAGATTGTGTACATGAGACTCAGCAATGACTATAGTAATATACTGTTTGATAAACCCAAAGATCCCCGTTTTTGGGATAAGAACTCACTATTTGACAAAAACTTCTGGGAAAACTAGAATTTAGTATGGCAGAAACTTGGCATAGACCATTATCTAACACCATATACTAAAATCAAGTGTAAATGGGTCCACAATCTACATATAAAGGTTGATATTGTAAGCAATCTGGGAAAGCAAGGAATAGTTCATCTGTCAGATTTATAGAGAAGGGAAGACTTTATGCCCAAACAAGAATTAGAGTGCATTATAAAATGCAAAATGGATACTTTTGATTACGTGAAATTGAAGTTTTTATACAAAGAAAGCCAATGTAAGGAAGATTAAGAGGGAAGAGGAAAATTGGGAAAGAATTTTTATAACCATAGTCTCTGATAAAGGCCTCATTTCTAAAATATACCGAGAATTGAGTCAAATCTATAAGAATACAAGTCATTCCCCAACTGATGAATGGTCAAAGGATATGAATAGGCAGTTTTCAGAGGAAGGAATTAAAGATATCTATAAGCATATGAAAAAATGTTATAAATCACTATTGATTTGAGAAATGTAAATCAAAACCACTCTGAAGTACCATGTCTCACTGGTCAGATTGGCTAAAATGACATCACAGGAAAATGACAAATGCTGGAGAGGATGTGGAAAAATTGAAACACTAATGCATTGTTGGTGGAGTTGTGAACTGATTCAGCCATTCTGGAGAGCAATCTGGGACTATGCCCAAAGGGCTATAAATAATTGCATTCACTTTGACCCAGCAATACCACTTCTAAGGTTGTATCCCAAAGAGATCATAGAAGTGGTAGGAAGACCCATATGTACAAAGATATTTATAGCAGCTCTTTTTGTGGTGGCAAAGAATAGGAAATTAAGGGGATGCCCATCAATTAGGGAATGGCAAAACACGTTGTGGTATATGAAGGTAATGGAATACTATTATGCTATAAGAAATGAGGTGCAGATGGTCTTCATATTTACCTGGAATGGCTTATACAAGCTGATGTTTAGTAAGAAGAGGAGGACCAGGAGAAATTTGTACACAATTACAGACACAATGTAAGTGTGATGATAAACTTTGATAGACTAGACTCTTCTCAGCAATGCAAGGTTATAAGACAACTCCCAAAGACCCATAATAGAAAGAGATGTCTACATTCAGAGAAAGACCTACAGAGAACAGAGTTTGAATGCAGATTGAAGCAAACTACCTGCTCACTTTCTTTTTAGGTTTTGTTTCCTCTTTCCCCTTGTTTATTCAATTGGCTACAATCCTTCTTTATAACCTGACTAATGTCTAATATTAAAGTATTTGTTTTGATTTCATGCTACCATGGCGGGGAGGAGAAAGGGAGAAAATATGAAACTCAAGGGACTGTGGAACTGAATCTTATAAATTGAAAGTAAACAAATAAATTAATGAAGAGAAAAAGATTTTTAAATATGGAAATTTATTCTTTCACATTGAATGATCTCTTATGGTCTGTTCTATATATAGCAATGCTTTTTTGTCTCCTGTCATTTTGTATTAAAATTTTGAATATAAAAATTACAAAAAGAAGAGAAATATATTAAATATTACATTAATGTCAGTTATTATCCTTACCTTTACTAATCAAGGCAATCTCCTATCCTTTATATCTTTATTATTCCCACAATTTACCATAGAAGAAAAGCTGAATAAATATCTTAATAATTGAAATGATGATGATGATGATCCTGTAGAAGAAAACAAGACCCACATATAACAAAAAATCATTTTTCTTTGTTGAACAAGCCCAAAGAGATGAGCTTATCATGAGATCCCCTTAGAGGATCATCAGATCTTTAATTTAGAGCTAGAAGGGACTTAGAAGTCATCATATCTATCTCTCTTATTTTACAGAAGTGGAAACTGAGGCAAAGAATGATTGAGTGACTAGACCAGGGTCATAGAGATAGTAAATATCTGAGAAAGGATTTACCCTCATGTGTTCCTGACTATGGGCAGTTAAGTGGGTCCTATGGATTGAGTGTGGGGCCTGGAGTCAGGAATATTCATCTTCCTTGCATTCAAATCTGGTCTCAGACACATACCATTTCATGGCAAGTTACTGAACCCGGTTTGCCTCAGTTTCCTCATCACTATAATGAGCTGGAGAAAGAAATAGCAAAACACTCTGGTATCTTTGCCAAGGAAATGTCAAATGAACTCATGATGAATTGGACACAATTGAAACAACTGAAGGACAACTTCATAACTACAAACAGCACTTAATGTATATGGTCTTTAAATTGTCAGAAACACTCAGAATCTCTTATTTGGGAAAGACAGTTTCCAAGAAGTAACATTAATCAATTGTAATTATGGATCTTCTAAATGTACAAAACACTTTTCATTTTTTTCTTTATTGATTTTTGATAGTTATCCTGTTTATGAAGGGAAAAAAAACTAATCATAAAATCCGAAAAAAAATGTTGATTATCAAAAAAATAATGTTGCTATTTAATATGGTCCTCTATAAGGAATTGCTGAGCAAAAGCAGTAATATTAAAACTCTGAGAAATAAGGAACTGTTTTTGGGCAGGTGGATAAGATGTAAGGTTGAATGGGAGGCAACAGATATGAATCTCTATAATCAGAGTATTCTGGCAAAGAGGTAATACTTTCCCCAAAAGGTGTGAAGCCAGGGGAATTACTAACAGACAAGTATTCTTTGTTTCCTAATATGAATAGCATACTATCAAGGTCAAAGTGCACTAATTGTGGAATAATTAAGTGGGGGCAAATCAGTAGAAATATGCCTGCTGTGAGGAAGAAGAAATTTCTCCAGTCACCTTAGGCAATAGACTTTCAATGTAAATGCATACTTCTTCTGACAGAGTCTATACACTGAAGCCATAAGAACAAAGAATGATATCAAAGGGATTTTTTTTTAAAGTCTAGCATGCTTCCTTTTCAAAATGCAAAAGGCTTTTATTTCAATACTCCTCACTGAACACCTACCTAAAATTTGGGATGTCAGAGATAATTACCACTATACAAATTATTTAAAATTATAGTATGGCACTTGGTGCCCACATTTATTTAAGCCATCACTTCCAAGTGATACCTGGTTTTTCAGGTGGAAGAAAAAGCCTTTTGATTTGTAATGAAGAAGGATTTACAGATGATACAGCATCCAATAGTACTTTTGATTTTTTACTTCAGAATGAATGGACTTTGACATTAGTCATGGGCTCATTGAAAAATAAGTCACGAAAAGATGAAATAACAATAGCCCATAAATAGGATGTTTTAAAGTGTGCCATAGAATTTACATCGATGCTGTGTGAAAGTTAGTAGTTAATAAAAATAGCATTATTCCAATATTATAAATTAGAAAACAGAAGATCCAAGAAGTTAAGTGATTTCATCAGTCATACAGCTACCAAATGTTGGGGTGAGGACTTGAATCCAGGTCTCTTGCTCCATACTACCTGTCACATTTGTCTATCAATAAATAATCATCTATTATAATGGTCCCCTATGCACCTGTTAACTTACACTTGGTTGGGCATAATAATCTTTAGTGCAAATTTAAATTAATATTCCAGAAGATATTGGTGGACAATGGAGGAGCATCCCCACCTACTCTTTGTTTCAGAAGTTTCTCATTTTAACTTTATGGTTTGGGAGGCAGTTTGCAGTGGATGGAGCACCAAGTCTAGAGTCAGGAAGACCTGACTTCACATTCATCCTCAGACGCTTACTCCATGTGTGAGCCTGGACAAGTCACTTGATCTTGTTTGCCTAAATTCCCTCATTTGTAAAATGCGCTGGAGAAGGAAATGACAAACCACTCCAGTATCTTTGCCAAGAAAACCACAAAAGAGATCATGAGGAGTCAGAAATGACTGACCATGAGCTTTGAAATATGACAGCATTTGACCAGATCTTTGCCAAGACTCTCACCTACCAGATTGCATCCATCAACTATGCAATTGACCAACTGGAAAAAAAATGGTCTCCATTTTATACTATTATAAATTTGCTAGTGTCATTCTTTTACATTCTAACTATAATTTAAATTGTATTATCAGGTGGGCTGAGGAATTTTCTGAGGTTGTTTGGTTCTTGGGGAAGGAAAATGAAGAAATAAACATTTATACAGTACCTATGATGTGCTAGGAACTGTGCTAAACACTTTTATAAATATTATCTCTTTCTATCTTCACAGCAACCCTTTGTGTTATCATCATCATCATCATCATCATCATCATCATCATCATTACTTTAAAGTTGAGGAAACTGAGGCAAACAAAGATTAAGGTAATTGCCTAGGATTACATAGATAATAAGTGCCTGATGTTGGCTTTAAGTTCAGGTCTTCCTGACTTTAGGTTCAATGCTCCATTGCTATAGTGGTTGATTCCCCTTAATAAAGGGATTTGTGAGTTCACCAGTGGAAGACAGAGTGTGGCAGAATCCAGCACAGGAGGCTGCCCAGAGTGCCCGCACAGGTCGAGCGCAGAGCGCGTGGGGTCTGCACAGCTCAGACCTAAGAGCAGGCAAGCAGACTACACCAGAGAGAGAAAAAGCCCCAGCCTGCAGACTTACCAAGGACGAATCGCAGTCATCTCGCAGAGGGAACGGATCATTGGAGCCAGGTAGGAGAGTCGGGCCCCCAGTGGAGAGAGTGGCTTCTCAGGCTGCATTCAGCCCCCAGCCTGGAAATTTAGAAACTGCCTGCCTGTATGATACAGGGGCTGGAATGGCAAAGTAAATTCTAGCTGCTTCGATCCTCCCATCCCTCCTTCATGAAGCAGAAAATCCAAAGATAAGTCTCCCACCCAGACTGAAATCCCAAGTTAATGGAAATAGCCTCAGGCTTGAGAATCTCCAAGAAAGGGTGTAACTGAGACAGCCAGGAATCTGAAGAGAAGAGAGGGAGGGGACCCAACTAGCCCCACCTCACCTCACCAACAAAAGACTACTTATAGCCCAGGGGTACAGAGGCAGAAATCTGAAGTGGTCAGACTCAACCCCACCTACACATCTACATTCCTCACTGACTTCCCTGACTTAGCCATAAACTAGCCACCCAGAGGTATTCAAAGTCAAGGATCAGGCCCCAAACTCATAGCCTGAGACACTAAGAAACAAGAAGTCACAATGGGAAGGAAGGAAGCTGAAAAGGAGAAGGGGAAGGCAAGAAAGTCTATTCGAGCATACTATGCAGGGCAAGAACAACACACCACACAGGACAATATAGACTCTCTGCCCACACCAGAGACCACAGAAGGAAACATGATCTGGTCTCAAGCCCAAATAGCATTCCTGGAGGAGCTTAAGAAAAATTTTAAAGACCAAATCAGGGAGGCAATGACCAACTTGGAAAAAGAAAATACCTCCCTAAAAAAGGAACTTCAAAAACTTATTGAAGACCATAATTCACTAAAAATTAGATACAACCAAACTGAAACTCAGAACTCTATGATGCAGCAGGAGTCAATTGAAAAAAACAAGATGATCGAAAAATTGCAAGAAAATGTAAAATATCTCACTGGAAAAATAACTGACCTAGAGAACAGATCCAGGAGAGACAACCTAAGAATTATTGGTCTACCAGAAAGCCATGATGAGAAAAGCAGTCTAGACAACATCCTCCAAGAGATTGTCAAAGAAAACTGTCCTGAGGTCCTGGAATCAGAAGATAAAATAGCTATTGATAGAATTCACCGGACTCCTCCTGAAAGAGATCCCAAACTGAAAACTCCAAGAAATATAGTAGCCAAATTCCAGAATTATAAGATTAAAGAAAAAATTCTACAAGCAGCCAAAAAGAAACAATTCAAATATCGAGGAACTACAGTTAGGATCACACAGAACCTAGCAGCTTCTACATTAAAAGAGCAGAGGGACTGGAATTTGATATTTCGTAGGGCAAGAGAGCTAGGACTACAACCAAGGATTAACTACCCGGCAAAACTGAGCATAATCTTTCAGGCAAGGAGATGGACGTTTAATGAAGTAAGGGACTTCCAGACTTTCCTAATGAAAAAGCCAGAGCTCAATGGAAAATTTGATCTCCAATTACAAGACTCCAGAAGAACATAAAAAGGTAAACAAGGGTAACATAGACTCACACATGCAGAAGTGCACATACCCACACCCACAAACACAAGCTCATTACTTGGGATGCAACAAGAGCAAAATATTCACATCCCTATATGTGGAGCTGATAACTGTCAATATTTGAAATCTCTATGACTATCATGACCTGCAAAAGGGTTATACTTAGAGGGTGTGGGTATGAATGCACTAACATGGAGTCTAAAAAAAAAAAAAGACTATTAAGGGGATCAATGGTACTGTAATGGGAAAAAGGAAAGGATGAGCTAGGAAAAGGTAAAATATGCCATCTGAAGAGGCATCAAAACACACTATAGAAGAAGGGAAAGTAAGAGGGAGAGGAACATCATTTAAACACTATTCTCACTGGTTCTGGTTCAAAGAAGGATCAAATTAATCAGTGAAGTTTAAGAATCTAACGTGAATAGACACATAAATTCATTAAATAGAGGAATTGGAGGGAGGGAGAGGAGCATTGTTTGAAATTTACTCTCATTGGTTTGGAATCAAACGGGGAGTAATTTACTCTGATAAGTATAAAAATTTGTTGTGTCCTATAGATAGTGGGAGGGTAAGGGGGGGGTGAAAAGGAGGAGACTAAAGGGAGGGATTATAAGGGAGGGAAATAGTAGTAAGGGGAGAGGGTAGGTTAAGAAGGGGGATCACTGGGTGGGAACACTGAGGGAGGGGGCAGTCAAAAGGGAAAACTTCAAGGAGGGGAAGGGAGAAGGAAGAAACAAAAACATAAACAGGGGAGGGAATAGGATGGAGGGGAAGAGACAGATAGTCATTATTACTGTGAATGTGAATGGGATGAACTCTCCCATAAAACAGAGGCGGATAGCAGAATGGATTAAAAACCATAATCCTACAATATGCTGTCTACAAGAAACACATTTGAAACAAAGGGATACCCACAGGGTAAGGGTAAAAGGTTGGAGTAAAATTTATTATGCCTCAGCTAAAGTAAAAAAAGCAGGGGTAGCAATACTTATCTCAGATAAAGCAAAAGCAAAAATAGATCTAATTAAAAGAGATAAGGAAGGAAACTATATCCTACTAAAAGGCACCATTGAGAATGAAGCAATATCACTACTTAATATATATGCACCAAGTGGTATAGCATCCAAATTCCTAGAGGAGAAGTTAAAGGAATTAGAGGAAGAAATAGATAGCAAAACTATACTAGTGGGGGACCTTAATCTCCCCCTCTCTGAACTCGATAAATCTAACCTCAAAATAAACAAGAAAGAAGTTAAGGAGGTGAATAGAATCTTAGAGAGACTAGATATGATGGATCTCTGGAGAAAACTGAATGGGGATAAAAAGGAATTTACTTTCTTCTCAGCAGTGCATGGTACATACTCAAAAATAGACCATGTACTAGGGCATAAAAACCTCACAATCCAGTGCAGAAAGGCAGAAATATTAAGCGCATCATTCTCAGATCATGATGCAATAAAAATTATATGCAATAAAGGGCCATGGAAAGATAGACTAAAAACTAATTGGAAACTAAACAATTTAATCCTAAAAAATTGGTGGGTCAAAGAAGAAATTATAGAAACAATCAATAATTTCATTCAAGAGAATGATAATAATGAAACAACATACCAAAATTTGTGGGATGCACTAAAGGCAGTTCTCAGGGGAAGTTTTATATCCCTGAGTGCATACTTAATTAAAGCAGAGAGAAGGGAGGTCAGTGAATTGGACATGCAATTGAAAAAGCTAGAAAAAGAACAAATTGAAAATCCCCAATTTAGTACTAAATTAGAAATACTGAAAACCAAAGGTGAGATTAATAAAATTGAAATTAAGAAAACCATTGAATTAATAAATAAAACCAAGAGCTGGTTTTATGAAAAAATCAACAAAATTGATAGACCCTTAGTCAATATGATAAAAAAAAAGAAAGAAGAAAACCAAATAATGAATATCAAAAATAAAAAGGGTGAATCTACCTCCAATGAAGAGGAAATCAAAAAAATAATGAGGAATTATTTTTCCCAATTGTATGCACATAAATATGACAATCTTAGTGAAATGGATGAATATTTACAAAATCACAAATTGCCCAGATTAACTGAAGAGGAAGTGAATTACCTAAATAACCCCATCTCAGAAAAAGAAATCAAACAAGCCATCAATGAACTCCCTAGGAAAAAATCTCCAGGGCCAGATGGGTTCACTAGTGAATTCTATCAAACATTTAAAGAACAATTGATTCCAATACTCTACAAACTATTTGGGAAAATTAGTGAAGAAGGAGTCCTACCAAACTCTTTCTATGATACAAATATGGTACTGATTCCTAAATCAGGAAGAGATAAAACAGAGAAAGAAAATTATAGACCAATCTCCCTCATGAATTTAGACGCAAAAATTCTAAATAAAATATTAGCCAAAAGACTCCAACAACTTATCACAAAAATAATACACCCTGATCAGGTAGGATTCATTCCAGGAATGCAAGGATGGTTTAATATTAGGAAAACCATCAATATAATTGAGCATATCAACAACAAAACTAGCAAAAACCACATGATCATCTCAATAGATGCAGAAAAGGCTTTTGACAAAGTACAACATCCATTCCTATTAAAACACTAGAAAGTATAGGAATAAATGGAGCCTTCCTTAAAATAGTTGCTAGCATCTATCTAAAACCATCAGCAAGTATTATATGCAATGGGGATAAACTAGAAGCCTTTCCAATAAGATCAGGAGTGAAACAAGGGTGTCCACTATCACCCCTCTTATTCAATCTGGTACTAGAAACGTTAGCAGTAGCAATTAGAGAAGAAAAAGAAATCAAAGGAATCAAATTAGGCAAAGAAGTGACCAAGCTGTCACTCTTTGCAGATGATATGATGATATACTTAGAGAATCCTAGAGAATCAAGTAAAAATTACTTGAGACAATAAATAAATTTGGCAAAGTTGCAGGATATAAAATAAACCCACATAAATCCTCAGCATTCCTGTACATCTCTAATAAAACTCAACAGCAAGAGATAGAAAGAGAAATCCCATTTAAAGTCACTGTAGACATTATAAAATATTTGGGAATCTACTTGCCAAAATAAACCCAGAATCTATATGATCACAACTACAAAACACTTCTCACACAAATAAAAACAGATCTAAATAGTTGGAAAAATATCAATTGCTCGTGGCTGGGTCGAGCTAATATAATAAAAATGACAATTTTACCCAAACTAAATTATATATTTAGTGCCATTCCAATCAATTTACCAAAAAACTACTTTGTAGAGTTAGACAAAATAATAACAAAATTTATTTGGAAAAACAAAAGGTCTAGAATATCAAGGGAATTAATGAAAAGAAATGCTAGGGAAGATGGACTAGCTATGCCAGATCTTCATCTGTATTATACAGCAGCAGTCATAAAAACTGCTTGGTACTGGCAGAGGTGTAGAGTAGTGGATCAATGGAATATATTAGGTGCAGGAGACCAAGCAGTTAATGAATATAGCAATCTATTGTTCGATAAACCCAAAGACCCCAGTTTTTGGGATAAGAATGCACTATTTGACAAAAACTGCTGGGAAAACTGGAATACAGTATGGCAGAAACTGGGCAAAGATCACTATCTAACACCATATACCAAAATCAAGTCTAAATGGGTGCATGATCTAGGTGTAAAGGATGATACTGTAAGCAA